>ML121552.1:179007-455984 GCA_003788615.2 Terfezia boudieri ATCC MYA-4762 | reverse complement strand
GATGTGGAGAGAAAGTGTTTTTATACCAATGGTAAGTCCTTCTCTGGCAATACCTTTGCTTTTTTAGAGTCTTCTATTGACTTCTAATTTCTTCCAATTCCTTAGAGCTGGGTAAAAATCCCTTTTACTCTTCTAGGACTTTTGACAGGTCCCAGACTTTTGAGTTCAGGTGATTTTTGTTTCTTTTCCTTTCCTTATGTAGGTAATAGCTACTAGTGGAAATATAACTCTGTTTTTCCTACTTCTCTGGTTGCTACTTGTGACTTGTAGGCTTATATTGCTACTTTTTAAGGGTAGGCTTATCTTTTAATTGCTATTGGTGGTAGACTTACTTGCTACTTGTGGTAGGCTTATTTGCTGACTATCAGGCTTTCTGCTACTGTCCCTCTTGTACTGTAGGCTTACTGGTAGGTAGTTTATACCCTGGTAGGTATAAACTTTTTGCTGATTTAGGTAAGGTTGATCAGGCCTTCCTTAGATAAGAATCTAAGTTCTTAGGTTAAAAAAATATAATGTATTGTAGGGGGTTTAGGATAATCTGATAAGATCTGATCTGATTAGATAAGATAAGATCTTAATCCAGTTATCTCTAAATAGTGCAGATGAAGATTAAGAAGAATAATACTACAAATGGAGTGATGACTAATATAGTGATAATAGTTCTCAGCTTCATATGTACTTAGGTAATATTGTAGATATAGAAATGGTAGAGTGCCAAAGGCACTAATAGATTAACCAGTGGAACTCTTATATTGATTGTATCTATCTTTACTTCCTTAAGTCTGTCCTCCCCATTCCATAGGGGAATGAACCAGCACATATACTATTTCTCCACAGAGGAGTGAGTCAGAATTGAGGCAGTGCAGTGGCAGTGCTCAGTCTCTGACTCATACATGATTTGAAATCAATAACAGTTATGACTCAACATATGAGTCATATGAAATACATGAGTCAACAAGGCAGACAGCCCAATATTTTGAGTGCTTGTTGAGATTAACATAAGAAATTATATAAGTTGTAGGGTAGGAGGTTATTCAGGGTAACTGACTAATCCACTTCCTTACAATGCCCGCATATGCAGTCTGCCCAAATAGGCAGGTAGAAAAGACTTTTGGTGTGTGCCTCCATAGATGGAATCCTATTTACCCTACTCAAGTAATTTTGCCCAATGAATGAATTTGCTTACAACCTACTTCTATGAGAGCCCTCTCATGTTTCATTTACAGTTATATTCTTATGTATATTTTTCGTTTTGAATTTTTTTTGCAGGCTTTTCTGGATATTATTATTTCTGTATTATGCATAGTTGAACCTAACTATAGTGCCTAAAAAGGAACTATAGCAACTTCGTTTGAAGGATAATCTATAAGGTTTTACGAAGTGGAGAGCCATTTTTACTTGTGAAGATTAAGAAAGAAAAAGGAAATTACAGGAATAGAGAGTTGTATAAACCAAAAACAACAAGGAACTTCCCTTCCCTCTAAGTATAAAAAGGTATGGATATAATTGCCAACAGGTTTCTTCCCCAATTTCCGACCCTTAATTCTTGTTTGGTTCAAATAAAATTGTTTCTTTTTATTAATACAACAACCTGCTAGGTACAGTAGGTACCTTATACTGGTATACGTACAATCCTTCATCCAATCCTTGTAATCGTATAAGTTCTAAGATAAGTCACTTTTACTCTATACTAGGACCAAAGCACAATACAATGCTTCAACAAATCAGACAAGGTGAACTTCTGACAATAACATAACTGTTTTTACTCACTCTCTCTAATTAGATATATTTTTTAATTTGCTTTACAATATTTCTATTCAAACATACAATAGGAATCAATCATTTAATATATGCAAACTTTAGTTGTTAGAAACCTCCTCAATATAAGTGTCAGGTTCGGATTAGTAATATATATATACGGTATCTAGGTATATAATGCGAGCTTCTTGTAACAAAATGAGAGGATTTTTATATAATAATCTCATCCTCTTTCTGGCAAGTGAATCCCTCCATGTGATTCTTGTATTAGAAACTTCCCCCGAGGGGTGGTGGGGGGTTTCTCCAGTACAACGACTATAAGAAAATGAGATCGGCAAGAAGAAAACAAAACAAAAAGACTTACTGGCTTCTCATTCCGTTACAAGAAGCTCACATTATATGCATTACTATTCCAAACCTGACGAGTTTCTTATTTTCGAATACAACTTCGTTTGTTTTCTTCAACTTTTGGCATTTCTGCTAGGTGTAACCCGAATATTTGTCGAGCTGATGCTTCTTGCGATAGGCTCCTTGCTATTGTTAAGATTGTTGTAGCTTTTTCTTTCTTGTTAGAGACAGTGAGTGCAGTATCTCGGATTTCAATTTCTGAGGCAATAGATAGAAGGCAAAGTTTGGTGTCAGCATAAGTGAGGTCAAACTTGGTTGAGAGGTTATCCACTTTAAGTAGTGAGTTCTGCTAACTAGACTAAGTAGTGGGTAACGAGGAAATATCCCCTTTTAGCCTAATCTTAGTTGAGGAATTTGTGAAGGGATTTTCGATATTTGTTGGCAGTAGTACGGAGGTGCAGCACAAAAGTCTTTTTCTCCTTCCTATTTGGGAAAAGGGGCTTGGCGCACATATACATAGATATGCAGAAATAAACTTTACATATACAGAAATATGCAGGCATAATTAGCTTATGCATTATAGAGTACTAGTCTTCATATACCACTCACAGCACCCATGTGCAAGCATTATTGGCAACAACTACGACATTCTATTGTAGATGATGACAGGGCTATTGATATGAGGTATATAGTCATGCATTGCATGTTTGTTGTTACTCATACGATGCCCTAAATAGTTTATTGAGGCGTTAACCCTGCCCAAGGTATGAAAAATGCCATGCCGTGAGGGGTGCATAGTTAGTGCATATTCCCGGTTTATGCGCGCCAAGCCCCTTTTCCCAATAGGAAGGAGGAAAAGACTTTTGTGCCGCACCTCCGTAGTGAGTGAGTAGAGGCGAGTCTACTCGATCTCATACTGCTCGATAAAATCATTGAAGGTGGGAAAAGAAGAGTAAGTAGAGGCTAAATTAAAGAAAGTGCGCAGTTGGAGTACGAAAGAAAATGGTGTGTGACGGAATATAAGTGTCAGATCTTGTTGCTGATTGTTGAGCTAATCGACAGCATATGGCGTTGTGGCGATATGCCACTCACGCATATGATGTTATGGCGTTATGCCACTCACGCAACCTCACGTATCTACAGCACATACCTGCTTTCTCGATACTTACCTGTAATAGCAGTAACTGTCCGCATTGTCCCTTCATGTATATAGATCTCTTCATGTTCGTGAAGGATGAACGAACGTCTCATATACTCATATTCATATCTACGTACTCTCTCATACATTCGCACTAGCTTACAGTCATTCACGCACACATATCTGGTGAAGCTGGCCATTCATCTATCTATTCGCTGTCATTGTTGCTATTCATGACCTCCTCATTTCAAGAGGTTACAGAACTCCATGTTGACATTCCTTGCGCTTTAAATGATGATAATGACAGGTCAATAGATTTAACAGAAAATCCCTGCATCAGCGGCAAAAGCAAGCATATAGACGTGGCCTACCACATATCTGATATCTGGTGGAAACTATACGTACCGAGTGCCAGCAACTTAGTTTCCACCAGATATCAGATATGTGGTAGGCCACGTCTATATGCTTGCTTTTGTCGCTGATGCAGGGATTTTCTGTTAAATCTATTGACCTGTCATTATCATCATTTAAAGCGCAAGGAATGTCAACATGGAGTTCTGTCAGGGTGTTCTGCAACCACTATATTTGCTGTTTAGCATAGTTGAATGAGCGATGTATTCAGCCTCGGTTAATACACATCGTTACATACTTAACTGACCGCCAGCAGATTGTGTTAGCAGCTACCTGATATATGTTTCCTATGGTAGATTAGCTACCTGAAATATGTTTCCTATGGTAGATTTCCAGTCATTCCTGTCACCCACAAAGTCTGAGTCTGAGTTGCCTGTTAAACTCACCAAATTGCTATTTGATGAGTTGCCAGCATTAGTTGGCTTTCTATAGATGAGTTTGAGTGAGATCTCTCGTTCCTTTAAGATAACGTAGAGTCTTCTTTCTTTATCACACCCATATGGTCTTTAGTAGGCTTTGACGAGAACTGCGACAATGCGGAGGTGGTGAAGGCAATGTCAGGTCTGGTACCAATCACAAGGTACATGAGAAGAACTAATAATTTGCCTAAAGTAGGATGCATCTGCAAGATCTTCTTGCTCTTGGGCCTTTTAACAGAGGCTTGTGAGGATCCAAGGGAAGAGAGACCGGGTTGCATTCGTGCATGCCGAATTTAAGATGTATTTGGCCAATATATATCCTTTGAGAGGGTAACGCAGTCGATATGCCAACCCAATAGCTTAGGTAGAATTCCTTCCTAAGTGAATCTTTCAATTCCTCCCTTTCTAGGCTATTAGGCCCCGCAAGAAGTGATATCATCCACATATATAGCAATTATCACCTGAAGCTCTATATGTATTAATATACATGCGTCAAAGTTAGTTGTCATGTATCTAAGTGGTACAAGAAATCCGGTTAATCTCTGATACCATTGTCTCAGTAACTGTTTAAGGCCGTATATGGACAATGAAGGTGCGCATATTTCTCTGGTTTTTTTATCCAGGTGGAAGCTTCATATAGATTTCCTTATTTAGAGAACCATATAAAAAAGCTCCTTTAATATCCAACTGATCCAGCTGAGGCCAGCTTAGAGAGTCTAAGAGCACAATCAGTAATCTCAATGAATCATACCTCACAACAGGAGAAAATATCTTGTCAAAATTCTGACTCCGATTATTGAGAGAATCCCTGAGCTACAAGCCTTGCCTTATACCTACTAATATGGCCTGAATAATCTCTCTTTATTTTATAGACCATTTGCAGTTTGCAGCCTACGATATTGTGCTTTGGTGTTTGTAAAGGCACAACCGTCCAGAGATCCGCCAGGTATTGAAACTCTTCCTCCATGGCTTTATACCATCTTAACGAGTCTACACACTTAGTTGCTTGCTTGAACATCTTTAAGCAATGTATGTGGCATATTGGTTGGATTCAGTGGATTCACTAGGCTCGGGTCCAGGCTTATTAGGCTCGGTAAGCTTGCTAGAGGCAGGTTTCTCAACTGAAGTGGAAGGCTCAGAAATTTCAGTGGGTATATTAGCCTCAGTAACGGTGGGCTCGATAAATGTGCAATTGGATACCTTAATGGTAAACATATGCTTATTAGCAGCAAGCTGGACCTTATAGATAGTAGGGCTGTCTGTATAACTAATGAATATTGCATTTTCTGCTCTTGGTTGGAGCTTGCTTCCAGGAGGTCTGCGTTCTGCAGATATGTGGATAAAGCAGTGGCTGCCGAAGGGTTTCAGATGCGCAATCGAAGCTTGTTAGTTGTACAGCATCTCAAAGGGTGTTTTGCTTTGAGGTAGCTGTGAATGGGGTAAGTGAATGAATGCGAACATACACAGCTGCAGAGCATGCTTCTGACCATAGTCTGTAAAGTTCGATTATATCGCTCAGGGACTCCATTCGATTGGTGAGAATAATGGGGTGTATATATGTGCTTGATGCCCTTGGGTCTGAGAAACTTTGTCCGCTTCCACATATTCTCCACTGTTATCAGTTATGAGAGATTAGACAGTAGTCTGGACTCTGTCTTTCTATAAAACTGATATAGTCCTGGATGACTTTTACAGCATCCGGAGATTTGTTTTGGATGATTTCATATGCCACTCACGCAACCTCACGTATCTACAGCACATACCTGCTCTCTCGCAATACTTACCTGTAATAGCAGTAACTATCCGCATTGTCCCTTCATGTATATAGATCTCTTCATGTTGCAACTCTAGAAGGGTGAAGGATGAACGAACGTCTCATATTCTCATATACTCGAACGCCTCATATACTCATATTCATATCTACGTACTCTCTCATAGATTCGCACTAGCTTACAGTCATTCACGCACACATATCCGGTGAAGTGTCCCTTTACTGGCCATTCATCTATCTATTCGTTGTCATTTTTGCTATTCATGACCTCCTCATTTCAAGACTGATTACCTGAATAAGCATTAGGGTAGCTTGATTTTCCATGGCTGTGAAAACTTGTCGTTCTTCTAATGTCGCATCCGTCAACAACGAGTTCCAGGCATCCCATTCCTCTCATGACCATTCGAATGGTGTCAGCCTAATCCTCATAGTTATCTTTGCCGGTGAGGCTTTCGATATTATCGAGCTTGACGGAGGCTGGCTTATGATCCTTGAGCGCAGGGAGGGTAGAGACTTCACTCTTTTTGAGGTTGAATCAGAAGCAGAGCCTGCAGCGGTGCCTGAATGATGGTAAGAGAGGAGGTAGGGTTGGTGTATGCGAAGGAGGTTATTGATATTTGCTGAGATTTTCCGGGCTCATAACCTATTGAAAGACTTCTGAGCGAAGGTATCGCGGAGGTGAAAACGGAGTGTGCGGGTGCGAGTAGCGTATGGAAGGTTCGGTCGGTCTATTGAGTCTATCTAGACTAGATACATCAGTGCTCGTATATATATGTATGAGATCAGAGTAAATATATAGCAAGGAAATACAAAGCTACGTAGCTTAATGGTAATACCGTGCACAGTACCTAATTCAGAGACTTGTCGGGCAGCAAGTGTTCGCAGTAGTATCAGCATAAGCAAGAAAGCGAAAGATACTTAACTATATCGTAAGGAAATGATTATTTACAACACTAGTAACCGGGTTCGCTTACTTGAGAAACATTCAATAATTGGTTCCTGTATGATTAATTGGTTCCTGTATGAACATTTGCTTGTTTGAAAAGTAAATCAAAAAAATCCAATTAGAAAGAGCGAGAAACAACAGAGTATCAAGTTGTGTTATTTTTTCTATCACAACAGCAAATATAAAATATACATCAATTGACGTCAGATGTTCATCTTGTCTAATTTGTTGAAGCATTGTGTTGTGCTTTGGCTATGGTGGCCCTGAGAGTACAGGGTAAAAGTTGAGTGAGGTGACTTATCTTAGAACCTACGGTCTGCTTCAGCAGATGTAGAGAAGGAGATATAGATACGAGAACAACACAGATGGAGAACAACACAGATGCGGTCGATCCGAGCTGAGATTCGAGTGCTCAAAAAGAGTAGGTAACTCTGGTCGGTGCGAGTTGTGCAAACTCCGAGCGATATCCCCACTATTCTCACCTAACCCGTGTACAACCTCGGCTGTTTGCACGTAGATGTCCAATGACGACGATACAGTAACTCAACAGTGAGAGTGAATTAGGCAGTCGGCTGGCTCCACGCCTATTATATGTTAATCTGGTCGCTTGGATAAAATCGCTATAGCTCGCAAAAGGAGACATCAAAACCAGGCTTTAAAAGAAATCTCACTACATTAGTAGAAGGCACTACTACATTTCCCTCTCACCCTACACCTCCCACCCACAACTTCGGCGACCAGTGCTGGCCCTGAATTATCAACTCAACCACGTTCTGCACTGCCTCCTGCCCTCCCCTACCCCACAACCCCCCTCAACCCACGAAAGCTAAGGACGTCCGCGATCCTCTCCATCCCGCTAAACAACATAATCAGCCTATCGACTCCCATACCCCAAACCGCAGTAGGCGGTAATCCCCATTCCAGCGCAGCAACAAACGCCTTATCCACGAGTTTCTGCTGTTGCACAGCCTTCATATCCCCGACTGAAGAGCCTTCCTCTAAATTCTTCCAATTGACTTGGTCAAGGAATTTCCGGCGCTGTTCAGTAGGGGAATATTCTTCCTCATAGGCGTTCACGAGTTCTTTGCCTCGGATGAAAAGTTCTACGCGAGTTGAGACTCTATGGCCTTGCTCATTGAGGGTAGATTTTGACAGGGGGGAGAGGCATTCCGGGTGGTGGATTATGAATGTTGGTTGGGTGCATAAGGGCTTGAGGTACATAGAAGAAAGTTTATCGAGGAGTCCCGGAAGAGTGGGGTATGTTGGGATAGTGATGTCTTTTCTCTCGAAGAGGGCAAGAAGCTGCATGATGGCTTCTTCTGGATTGGAAAGATTTGGGAGGGATTCCCCTAATGCTTCTTCGAGAGCGGGGATGAAATTAATTCGTTTGAAGGGTATAGAGAAGTCAACATCGAGTTGTGACAACGTGGTATACTTCGTCTCCTTGAGCTTTTGAACATAAGTAGCTAGCCCGAATAAGAGGCGCTCAGTGAAGGAGGTCAAGTCCTCGAGATTTGCATACGCCTGATAGAATTCACAGGTAGTAAACTCCGGGTTAAGCGTATTTTCAATCCCCTCATTCCTAAACTGACGCCCGATTTCAAATACCCGTTCCTTACCAGAAAGGACTAGCCGTTTAAACCACAACTCGGGCGCGATCCTTAAGGCGAGTTTATGGCCACTGTATACGGTGGCTTCGGTGAGGAAGGGTTTTACAATTGCACCTCCTGCGGCATCACTGATAATCGGAGTTGCGACCTCGGTGAAGCCTTGATTGATGAAATTCTGGCGAATATGTTGGATGATATCTGCCCGGAGGCGGAGAGTTCTAGAATCTTTAGGACGGATTATAAGGTCAATGTGCCTGTGCTGGAAACGCTTCTCTACATCTTGAATATTCGTTTGTGGGGTATGGAGAGATGAAGCAAGCAATTCCATATTGGTTGTTGCAAAGACTGATAGTTCCCCTGCGGGCGATTTGCCAATGTATCCGCTCAGGCCTAGTGCACCAAGTTAGTGAATAGTTCACGAACGATTGACTAGAGGAAACAGACTTACTCACAATATCCCCCATACTCAGGCTCAGTATCTTCTCCTTGTAATCATGGACATCACCACCAACATCTTTGAAGTTAGACACAACCTGTAACTTCACACCATCCTGGACGAGGTCAAAGAAACATAACGTTGACGAGACGTCCTCCTTTCTTTTTATCCTTCCTTTAAAAATCAGCGAATGTGTTTCAAAGGGGACATCATATACTGTATAATCTGGCGAGTAATATTCCCGTCATCGCTAGATTATGCGGTACCTTTGACGCTTCTTTCGTGAGCTAACCTCGAATGGTGACAATAGTATTTAACAGATTCTTGCCAGGCTCAATGCCCGAGTATTTTAGCCTGAGTGAGGCGAAAGTTTCTGTTCGCCGATCGGCAAGTATCTCAGGGTATAGCAACGAGGCATCGCTATTTTTTGACAGTACCCTTCGAGCTACGGACTGCGCGTTGGCTCGCTGGATCGTGGGTGGGTTACTCGAAGGGTCCTTTTTTTTCTGGGACACAGCATCCGTGGGAGCAGTTTTTGACAGCACCCTTCGAGCTACGGACTGCGCGTTGGCTTGCTGGATCGCGAGTGGGTTACTCGAAGGGCCCTTTTTGTTCTGGAACACTGCATCCGTGGGCGCAATAGCAGCAGCAGGAGAGAGAGGAGGGGGGGTAGACGTTGCAGAATTCCCTCGCAGTTGCAGCCGTGACCGTGTGGTGGCAATGGTCTGCCATTGGAGTGTGAAGAGAAGCCTCGGTCTATTCATGCTGCTAGGAGGCTTTTCACGAGTTAGACATTGACTCGGTAGAATGTACTGAAGGTCACGGGTGGTGGTGGAGTTCATGATGAGGGATGTAGTATCAGAGAGAAGATTATGCATTGTGAAGTCATAGATGAGCCAGAAGCAAGTCTCATTCTAATGTTTTGGATAAATCATCATATCACTACGGAGGCCCACTACTTTTTTAATGCAATTGGGCTTTAGAGAGGGAAGGACGTCGAAAAGACTTACTGAATTGCTTGTAAGTTTCAAGGATTGCAGATCTCAGATCTTCTGTTCCTCCCACAAGTCTATGATAGAGAGAAACTTTCAGAGATTCTTTATGTATGGTTCGCCAAGCAATAAACCTTCCGGATTGATGAGTAAGTGGCCTCGGATATCTGCCTCCAGATTCAGATCCCTGGATAAGATAAGATCAATTATATTCGGCATCCCTCCAGGCGAAATGAACAAGCATGCTAGGTCTCGTGTAAGACCAATCTAGCTTGCGAAACACGACTCTCTACTATTATTAAATACTCCCTAGGTCGGCGCTTCTTACTGAGACTGTGGATTTCGGTGGTGTGCATTCGATGTTACCCTCAGATATGAGGGACAGCTTTGACTAATCCATCTGTCCCACTGCTTCCTCGGCCAAATACTTGGTTGTGATATTCTACCCCCACCTCATTTGGTCTTATGCCAAGTGGACCACAACCAGGCTACGTAGTCGGTTAGGCTTCAAGATTGTGTTGGTCATACATAGTTGCAATCCTATCATGGGCAGGGGCCTGTTACCTGTACCTATAGATTTAGTTCCCTAGCTTTTCACCGGGGATTTCATCGCACTGTGGGTACATTAGCATGCGTGTGCGATGCACCAGCGCAGTTTTAGCCCTCAGAAGTCTAAGTTCAAGCCTCAGATTATGTATATGTACTGACGGTGTAGGTACTGTATATGTTACAATTGGGCCTCAGCTTGTCGATAGGCAAGGGATATCAGAAAGCACAGCTCATAGATGGATCTATTATTCATCTTTCTGCGCATCGGTGTATCCGCCTAGTCTGGTTGGTATCCGCCATATGGCGGCTGGTCGTGCAACCAGAGTGGCCGCTGAGACTAGAGCTAGTTGATTGTCAAAACTTACCGAAAACGGACGTGGGGACACTAGGGCATCGATTAGTACGAGGGGCTTGTGCCAACCAGACTAGGCATCGATAGTCTGGTTGGGGCATCGAAAAGAGTTCAGTCCATTCTACCAGACTAGTCCCATTCAGAGCAGCTCTTCTCCTGCATCTATTCTAGTCTGGTTGCCACAGAAGAGTTCCAAGTATACAAACTTAGACTTGTACTCTGTTACCTGTCCAAACTCATCCAGGCCTTGGGTTGTCGGCTTGCATCGTTGGTAGGTGTAGCCCCTTCTATGGTATCCAAAGGACTTACTGATACTGTTTCCATGTTTGCCCAGGATAGTCATTTGCCAGTGAAGACGGAGAGATCTTGGAGATCTTAAAAGTAACACGTTCCATCGTGGAGTGGCAGGTAGAGTGGAACAGGTGTCCGTCATCCCTATTCAATTTAGCCCCTGGAGAGTGCACGATATTTCAGGCGGAGCTGGAGGAAGGTGACAGTAGCATACTAAACTACTGTAGCAATCACTACAGAGGGTTTATAAGCAATTGTAGCCTGCGGACCCTCGCCGTGCCATCCTTTAAACCCCCGGCAAGTCATCACTTGGACTATTCGATGATTGGAAATTACGCACTTTTACCAACTTTCATCTAGAACATCCACGAAGATTGTCAAGTGTGTCTGGAATTCAGGGAATTGGCATTGCACTGGTGGGCCAAAAAGGTTAAATTTGACGTAAAGGAGTATGGTTAAGCAAAGGAAGCTGGAATCACTTCCATTGGAGGGTAAGCAATCCTCATGCTATTACCTCCCTACCAAGTATGGTTTTAAAGCAGTCAAACAGTGCTATGTTGTTAACTCTACCTGGAATCCATGCAGTTATCCACCAAATATTTCGTTATCTTTCTCCATCGGACCTCACCTCCCTCCGCCTCACTCGCAGATCAATTTCATTTTTCGCGACATCCAACCATCTGTGGCAGCTTCATTGCCAGTCGCTGTGGAAGAGCAAAATTTGTCTTCGAGATTGTAGGGACATTCCACCATCTGTATGGGCGTTCTCACTTGTGGTAAATGGGTGGTTTCGGGCGTTTTCAAAAGTACTAGAGATTGCACACTCGCAGTGGTTACTCGGAGAGGAAGCTCTGGATAACACGATATGGATGGTTTTCTTTAAGTCATCCCTGGTTAATGCCAACACCTGGCCCTTAACATGGCATGTTCTTGTGGAATGCAGCGACACGAAGATCGTTAGTGCTATTGACGGACTTCCATTAAAGGCTAGTAAATGGTTTGTAGATGATAGGCCTAGTTTTAGAGGTATGGTTGTCCATTCTACTGATCAAAAAAATCCTAAGTTGATTGGATTGCAACAGTTACGGCGTATCCCCCGAACATACCGAGTCGCGATCCTAGTACATGGTGCCGCATAATGCAGCACGTGCAGGTTCTCATGATTTCGGATGCTCCAGAGTTCCTTCACGGCCTTGCAAACCTTGACAGTATTATCAGATCCGAAGCCTCTGATTCAAAAGAATGCGAATGTCAAAACTTCAACAAGATTCTTGTTCAAATTGTAGAGAGACGGCAAGTGGAAATACGTGACCGGCTGAGTAATATACTTGCAGTTCGGGCGGACATCTGCATTGGAGATGATATGGCAACTCTGGTAGGTACCTGTCTGCTGCTATCTTTCCCTCCAAGTAGGTCACTGCTAACCGATTGTGAGAGTAGTCTAACTTTTCCTGCAGAGAGTAAGGTCGGCTCAGGTTTTTGTCGCGACAACATATATTGATGTGTACGATTTTCCCCATGTTGTGTAAGTTCGGCACAAAACTAAATAGTTCGGTTGACGACATTCCAAGACTGATAACAATACTAATGTCCTACTTGTACCAGCACAAACTTGGAGTTTTATTTATCATGTATCGTATCGTCACAACCAGACTATGTATTGTATGTTCTGCAGCACTGGCATATATATGAGGCGTTTTTGAACAATGAGACAACAACGCATTACCTCTTCAGTTTAGATTGGTCTATATCTTCAAGACATGGGTAAAGCTCTCTTTGGGAGGTTGGGTCTTTTGATTTTGTCGTATATAAATTGACCTTTTGTAATCAAGCGTCTTAGAAGTCATGTAGTTTCTAGGTTGAGCATCTCGTGTATTAGGAAGAGTTTCATGATACTAAGGTACTTTTTTCGTTAACTGCACTGAAGTAGCTCTTTTTCTTTTTTAAGAGTCTGTACGTCGATTCGACCAAATACATAGTCATGCGACGGACTGAAGTAGCTCAATTTATTTTATTTGTTCTTTGTAGCTGAAAATACCAAAGTCTTGGCAGTTCGGACTTACTGCACAGCCTAGGCGCATTGATTTTTGCTCACCGTTTCAATTTACGCGTGATATCAATGGCAGTACGATGCATAGGATGGCGCAAGATAAGTGTCACTTCGGAGGAGCTGTGCATCTCGACTGTATTGCGATGTGGACAGTCATTCAGGTAAAACCGTGCCTATGCTCTTGAATGAATGTCTCAACTAACAGAACATTCCTTTTTAATCAAAGGTGGAAGAATTCCGGTGATGAATGGTATGGTATACTTATGGAAGTTTTGAACCTTATTCCATGGAGGATGCTGAACATGTTGATGTAGGTCATGTGCTCTGTATGGTCGAATTATCTCACTAAAGCAAGACCCGACGCACCTCCATTACCGTGTCATTTATCCCACTACTTCTGCGAAACCAATAATCGAGGCAGGCAAAGAAACAGATAGCGAAGAGGACGATACAGAAAGTACCCTGCGAGACTACTTCAATCTATCTGTGGACCTCACAAAGCTGTATAAGACGTGGTCAGAACAGGATCCTGTCTTTATGAAGAAAGCGCCAAATTTTATGGGAGTAAGGATGCTGCGGCAGGATCCATGGGAGAATCTTATAAGTTTTATTTGCTCTACCAACAATAATATCTCCCGGATTGGCCAAATGGTAAGCTCACTTACATTATCTGTACATATTTGCATTATGATCTGATCCCGTCCTACTAGGTTGAGAAATTATGTGTGAACTACGGGTCTAAATTGGGAGAGCTCAATGGGATTGAATATCATGATTTCCCTCCTCCTGAGAAGCTCGCTGCTGGTGGTGTAGAGCAGGAGCTACGAGACCTCGGTTTTGGATACCGTTCGAAATATCTTGCTACTACGGCCCGGGTCATTGCACATAAGAAGTCTTTGGAGTGGCTATTCGGTCTTCGAAAAGAACCCTACAAAGTGGCACATGAAGCACTGTTAGAGCTCTCAGGGGTAGGACCTAAGGTTGCGGATTGCGTCTGCTTAATGAGTATGGACAAGGCAGAAGCGGTGCCAGTTGATACCCATGGTGAGCTTACACAAGTTTCTTTTGTTTAGGATTACGTATTGACATAACTCAGTCTGGCAAATCGCTATACGAGACTATAAATTTGGTAAAGGGAACTTGAAGTCACTGACACCGGCAACATACTGGGCTATTGGTGATTACTTTCGGGAACTTTGGGGGACGGAAGCCGGTTGGGCACACTCAGTAAGTTTTTGCAGTGGAACAGTAGATGCAGCATTGACTAATTTTGTGGTAGGTCTTATTTACTGCGGACCTACATGCATTTTCTGACGTTTCCAAGGCCCCTCCAAAGGCCAAAGTCAAAGTTAAAGACTATGTCGTCAAAGAGGAAACTGGTGGAGTGAGAGGCAAAAAGCACAAGGTGAAGGAAGAGAGTACAACCACCACAATAACGAAGATGACTACCGTGCTACGAAGATCTAAAAGGTTGAAAAAATGAGTATTTCCGGGCTCCTAGTAGGTATACCTCTAGGCCATTATCTTTCACCAGGTACCATATCCTTTGTCGCGTATACCTCATTTTATATCGTCTGTATGTTTAGTCTTAGCTTCTTGAATTTGCTGGTACCTATTGTTTTTGTTTATTTGTTTTGGATGAACCTGTTATCGCCTTACCCCTGTCATGCAACCGTTTCATAATACCTATTCAAGAATCAGGCAAGACGAGAAAGTCTGAGCTACACTCAAGGTAGATATTGTAGGCCTAGATACAAGAGAGTAAACAAGTTGTTGCGTGAGGAGAGAAGATAACATAGAGAGCGAAACCTGGCCTCCTTTATAGAGAATCTCGAACAACCCATCCTAGGCAGAAGCATGCAAGCAGGAGACGGAAGAAAGGCAAGCAAACATATATTGAGTTATTAGCTTTATTTAACGGAAGAAGCAAGCACATGTCAGACTATCTAACTGGGGCGCATAACGGCATAGCAACGAGCAATCGGCAAATATCCCAATCGAGACATATCAAGCAAGCACTAACTAAGGCAGGACCGGTTCGAGTTGTCGCAGGAAATAAGGTTCAGGGACGAAGGTACCGGTAAGGTATGTCCAGCTAGAATCTTCTAGTGGATTCCCTAACTTAAGCGAATGCCAAACTAGGACTTCCGGGATGCAGTCGGTCGTCACGCTAGCTTAGGGCCAAGATTAAGTACAGGCTTGTGTGCACATACAGGCAAGTGCGTGGGTTACCGGTATATGCTCGATAACTTCCTTAGTCTCGGCACTCCTTTGCACTATGAAGGAATCGCTACCATAAACTCCGGATATGACAGTTACTTCACCCCTTGTTCGTGGTAGGCTTCACTAGGAATACCGAATCCCAATTAATATCGTCATTAACAATGCGCAAGGATATAGACAGGTTTTTGTTTGTTAAACTTATACTCGTATGTTCTCTGTGGTGCCAGTGGTTGGGGGTTCTGCGGCAGAGGGTGTTGAGGTACCAGCATGGCAAGCAGTTTGGTTGCTACTGGCTATTGTTGCTAGCAAGCCGAACAACTCTGGAAACGTCTTGACAAGTATCTACAACTCCTCGTTCCTCCCCTCGTTCGATTCTAGGTTTCCAGGGTACGCTTTCGAGAGCCTGTAATATTCGATTCTTTAGTAGATAGTCATTTATATGTGCTCAACGGCTACATCGTCATGTGCACAACGGCTACATGTGCACAATGGCTACATCATCATGTGCACAACGGCTACATGGAATATGTGCACAACGGCTACATGGTATATATTTCTTGGTTTGCACTGAAGGAGAAATTCAAGACAAAAGACATGGGAGAAGGAAGAGTTTTCATTGGTCTGAATCTACGTCGAGATAAGGAAAGAGGCCTAATATTCGTGGATCAAGCACACTATGCAAGAGAGGTCCTAGAAACCTACGGAATGGTAGACTGCAACCCAGCAGCAACACCAATGATAACTGGCGAGGTTTTGGTGAAAGGCTCAAAGGAGGAATACGTATCTGCTAGTGAGAAGAAAATTTATCAAGCGATGGTGGGTTCATTAGGCTACCTGATGAACTGCTCTAGGCCAGACCTTGCATATGCAGTAACCAAATTAGCTCAATTCGCGGCCTCACCAACACATACACATATGGCAGCTGCTAAACACGTCCTCAGATACCTCAAAGGCACTCAAAATGTAGGCATAACCCTAGGAGGCTCAAATGCAGTTACAACAGCAACTCCAAAATTGGCTAGTACAAACTCGAAGATAACGGAATATCACAATATATCGGCATATTTTGACTCCTCATGGGCTGATGACAAGGATGATTCACGTTCAACTTTCGGATATGTGATACTATATGGAGATAGCCCTTTGGTATGGAAGAGCAAGAAGCATAAATCAATCTCACTATCGACTACCGATGCTGAATACCTAGCGGCAACTGAAACAACTAGAGAGGTTTGCTGGATATTGAACCTATTTAAGGGACTGTATATGGTTGTTACCTACCGATTATTCTGACAGGGGACAACGAAAATGCGAACAATCTGGCGAATGGAATCACCTCCAATAACCGAACGAGACATATCGATCTCAGACAACGTTATGTTACCGAAAAGGTGAATGAAGGTACTATCAAGGTAAAATGGGTATCAACAGACAACCAAGTAGCTGTTATATTCACGAAATCCCTTCCACGCCCTACAATCGAAAAGCACTGCCGAGTCATTGGAATAATACTTCCGGTTTCGAGCCATACATGCATGCTTTGCAGCACTGCTTTCAAGAGCAACAATGCCCTACACGGTCATATACGCCGAACACATTTGGAACAAGGTATGCAAACCAAGAAATATATACCATGTAGCCGTTGTGCACATATTCCATGTAGCCGTTGTGCACATATTCCATGTAGCCGTTGTGCACATATTCCATGTAGCCGTTGTGCACATGATGATGTAGCCATTGTGCACATGTAGCTGTTGTGTACATGACGATGTAGCCGTTGAGCACATATAAATGGCTATCTACTAAAGGATCGAATATTACAGGCTCTCGGAAGCGTACCCTGGGAACCTAGGATCGAACGGGGGGGAACGAGGAGTTGTAGATACTTGTAGAGGGGAAGGCTGCGAGGGGAGGAACGAGGGGAGAAACCAGGGGAGGAACTAGGAAAGGACATAAAACCCATACGCGTTGAGGGGAGGTGAAGGAACAGGATGTTCCTATATAGGCAACGCTAGGGAGAAGGAATGAGTGGACTAGTCATGATGATCAGTATATAACAGGATAGAGAGACAAGCTCCGAAAAGACAAGCGAGAACAATCATCAGAATCATCTTCCTCTACACATACGTGATCCGTACATGACCCACACTGCAGCATAGTTATCTCATACCTTGTCCTTCAATTGTCACTTTAGTGCTTCGACAGACATACCCTTACACCCAAGTACCACATGAGTCTCCACCCGGTGCCTCGTCAGTTCGTACCCCTGAGTCCCCTTGGTCCTGCCTCACCCCCCCAAAATAACAATTCAGCGCATGAAGTGATAAACTCCACATTTATCTACTTAATGCCTTTTTAGTGCCTTTTCAACGTGCTGATAACTAATATAAAATTCGTGGCCTTGGAGATGGAAAAACTCCAGCCAACTCAACCATGGCTTCTTCAACAAAAGTCCTGATCTCTATAGCTTACATGCCCAGATAGAATTTTCCAATGCTTGCCCCCAGTATGACCCCCCGTTTGGAGGTCGGAAGTTTCGATGGTGTTCGTTCCACGAAGGTTGAACGATCATTTACCAGAGCAGACGGTTTTGTTCAAAAGTACTGGGACCGCTGTCGTTTTCATCAGGTTTCGCCGCAATCAGGGGCTTCAAGCGGGCAATCGAGGCCAAGTTCTCAAGTAAACCATGTAGCCGAAATACCTCCTATGGTAATGGTTTATTATTCGTCGTGAATCTCTCGACGGAGGTTTAATTCTCAACGAAAGAAGAGTGAACCCTGGACAGTACTTCGTCTTGAAATTCGATTTTTCCCAAATCTACCCCAACCCAGACCTTCCGGAGGCGCCTAAGATACTCAACGATTACTTGAATTGTTCCATCAAGGAATTCTATGGAAAATATGATGCCTACTTGGGCGGAAACTTTACTGATCTATGTCAAAATATTGACAATAGAGACCCCATTGTTAATCTTCGGGAGTGTGCCCAATCAGTTCGATATGCGATTCAGCAGGACGAGCGACTTGCTGGTATGGAAGGGATCTACGAATAACAACTACGGCCGATTAGTCTCATGCCAAGACCCTCTGGCGCTCGAGCGTAACGAGAGTCTTGGTTCAATCTAGTCTTCAATTAGTCTGGTTGGCACAACACCCTCGTAGTCTCGTGCCCACCCTCGTAGTCTTCAATCGAGTTTTTTGATTGGTTAATTTGAGTCTAAGTGCATGTGCAAAACTCGGAAGCGCTTCGGACACATCGACGGGGCCTGTCACCTTTCCTGCAGAGGAAAGGTGGCAGCAGGGGTTTGTCATAGACGCCTTGCTACTTTTGAATGCAGCAAGAGGCACTGTATGGTAGTCTAGTTGGCACAAGCCGCTCGTAGACTGTATGGGCCCCCGCCTAACTATGCATGAGTATTCGGTGCACGTGACAAGTCGCTAGTTCTGCCAAGACTTCGCTTCGCCGCGACTAGAGAAAATACATAGCCGAGGCTCGGTCAGTTGGGCGCTCCGTGATCAAAGATTAGAGGTGCTTTGAAACAGAAAGCTTGAAGTGCATTTATATAGATAGATATAATCTCTTCATTGCCTTTAAACTCGCCTTTCAAACACTCCGTTAACCAAGCAGTTGCAGGTGATTTAACTTCGTCACCATCATCATATTGCTATTGCTTATACCGGTTTCCGCTTTCACGTGTCAAGCAACTCTAACCGCCTTACTTATTGCAGAACCCTACATTCATCCTTTCCTTGTCTTCACACATAGTGAACTCAAACCCCCCATACGTACGATTCTATACAGAAAGATTACAATAATGTCAACTCTACGATTCGACGGCAAGGTTGTCGTAGTCACTGGTGCAGGTGGTGGCCTGGGGAAAGTGTATGCCAAGTTTTTCGCTAGACGAGGTGCCTGTGTGGTTGTGAATGACCTAGGAGGATCATTCAAGGGCGAGGGGACTTCAGTAAAAGTAGGTACGAGTCATCATTGCGCGATGTCAGATGCTAATGCTCAAGGAAAACAAGGCAGCCGATGTGGTGGTTGAAGAAATTACAAAAGATGGTGGAAAGGCTGTTGCGAATTATAACTCTGTTGCGGACGGGGACAAAATTATCGAGACAGCCGTGAAGACATTTGGAACTGTTCATATCTTGATCAATAATGCTGGTATTCTGCGAGATGTGTCCTTCAAAAATATGAACGATCAGGACTGGGATCTCATTATTGAGGTCCATCTGAAGGGATCCTACAAGGTTGGTACATAAACTCCGGTACCTCCGGGGCCTTAACCCCCGCCTATTTCCGACTGGCTGACATCTTCCTGTGCAGTGCACCAAAGCTGCTTGGCCATATTTCCGTAACCAAAAGTATGGAAGGATTATCAATACGGCATCAGCAGCTGGTCTATTTGGCTCCTTCGGGCAAACCAATTACTCAGGTAAGCTCCGTATACACCTAATGTTGTCCAATGTCAATTGACATGAGGCTTCCTAGCCGCAAAACTTGCCCTGGTCGGGTTCACCGAGACTTTAGCGAAGGAGGGGTACAAATACAACATCATTGCCAACGTAATAGCACCGATTGCTGCCTCCCGTATGACCGAGACGATCATGTCTCCAGAAGTTCTTGCTGCCCTCAAACCAGACTGGGTGGTTCCTCTTGTTGCTAACCTTGTGCATGACTCTAACGTGAAAGAAACCGGAAGTATTTTTGAGGTTGGAGCGGGTCACATGGCAAAATTACGATGGGAACGCTCAAAAGGCGCTCTCCTGAAGACAGACAGCACTCTAACTCCTAGTGCCATCATCAAGAAGTGGAATGATGTGGAGGACTTCAGCAAACCTTCATATCCCTCGGGACCGGCAAACTTCCTAGAGCTCTTGGAGAATGCTCAAGGACTGGGACCAAATGAGCAAGGTCCAGAGGTTTCATTCAAGGACAAGGTGGTTCTTGTTACTGGTGCTGGTGCTGGGTAAGTTTCATCTGATGATTTTTAAAAAATTCCTGGATTGTCTAACCGTATTGTAAATAGCCTTGGTCGAGCATATGCGTTACTATTTGCCAAACTCGGTGCAAAAGTCGTAGTCAATGATGTTGCCAATCCAGATAACACCGTGAGTGAGATTAAAGCTATGGGTGGACAAGCAGCTCCGGACAAACACAGCGTTGAAGACGGCGATGCTGTTATTAAGTCTTGCGTTGATGCTTTTGGTACTGTTCATGTTATTGTCAATAATGCCGGTATCCTCCGAGACAAGTCCTTCGTAGGAATGACTGATGCACAATGGGATCAGGTGGTTGCTGTCCATTTGAGGGGTACCTACAAGGTCACCAAGGCTGCATGGCCAATCATGCTCCAACAAAAGTATGGACGCATCATCAATACTACCAGTACCTCCGGTATATACGGAAATTTCGGTCAAGCGAATTACGCCGCTGCTAAGCTCGGTATACTTGGCTTCTCCCGTGCTTTGGCACGTGAAGGACAGAAGTACAACATCTTCGTGAACACTATTGCTCCAAATGCCGGTACCGCAATGACTGCTACCATCATGCCTCCGGAGATGGTTCAGGCATTCAAACCAGACTATGTCGCACCATTGGTTGCGGTTCTCGGAAGTGACAATTGTCCATCCCCCACCGGTGGACTTTACGAGGTTGGTAGCGGTTGGTTTGCGAAGACCAGATGGCAACGCACCGGAGGACTTCAATTCCCCATGGCCGAGATCGCTACCCCAGAAGAAGTACAAGCTAAATGGGAGAAGATCACGAACTTTGATGACGGCCGTGCCGACCACCCTGAATCGCCACAGGATGGTATGGCCAAGATCATGGCAACCCTCCAGAATGCGGCCCCCAAGAATGCTTCTAAGCCCAATCCCAAGATTTTGAAGGCTATTGAGGATGCGAAGAATGCCACAAGCTCCGGAACAAAAATGAAGTACGATGAGAAAGACTTGATCCTATATGCCTTGGGAATAGGCGCCAAGCGCACTGATCTTAAGTGGGTGTACGAGAACGCTTCGGACTTCGAGCCTCTTCCTACCTTTGGTGTCGTTCCATTCTTCAACTCTGAGCTTCCCTTCAGCTTCTCCGACATACTTCCAAACTTCAACCCCATGATGCTCCTGCATGGAGAGCAATACCTTGAGATCCGCAAGTTCCCTATTCCCACCTGTTGCGAGACTATCAACTACCCCAAGCTCGTTGAGGTCGTGGATAAGGGCTCCGCAGCAGTCGTTGTCTCTGGTGTTGTTACCAAGGACGCAAACACCGGCGATGAGCTCTTCTACAATGAGAGCACTACCTTTGTCCGTGGTTCCGGTGGCTTCGGTGGTGCCTCTCGTGGAACTGATCGTGGTCCCGCTACCAAATCTTATGCCCCTCCCAAGCGTGCTCCTGACGCTGTTGTTGAGGAGCAAACCACCCAGGAGCAGGCTGCCATATACCGTCTCTCTGGTGACCGAAACCCACTCCACATCGACCCAGAGTTCTCTAAGATTGGTGGTTTCAAAATCCCCATTCTCCATGGCTTGTGTTCTATGGGTATCGCCGGCAAGCACATCTACATTACCTTTGGCCGGTGGAAGAGCATAAAAGTTCGCTTTGCAGGAGTGGTGTTGCCAGGTCAGACTCTGGTAACCGAGATGTGGAAAGAAGGCAATACGGTTATCTTCCATGTGAAGGTCAAGGAGACCGGGAAGCTGGCGATTTCGGCGGCAGGGGTGGAGCTATTGCCACTAAAGGCACAAAAGTTGTAGGTGGTATTCGTTTGGGGGATTTATGTATAGCATAGGCTGGATTTCCATCATTCTTTAGCATATTTATTGTATATGGGTAATTATGGCATGGGGGAAGGTAGGCAGGGAAGTAGGGCATATTGTGTATGGATAATTATGGCATGGAGGAAGGTAGGCAGGGAAGTAGGACACGGCATGACTTCTCCAAGCCTCCATAGTTTCCATTGATATATATTATAGTTCTCTTCGTTTAACTGGCAGTTTCAGACCAAAAATGGTCTCAAAGCGCCTCTCAAACAAAATTTTATCGAATTCAAATAAACAAGAAATTACATTGCGCACTTGGAACTCTGATTATGAAGAGTTGTATCATAAATCAAGAAATCAGGCCACCTGATGTGGTTAACTTTTGGACCTTCTAGACAGCCTTGTTAGTATATAGGCTCTTATAGTCTACAGAAATCATTCAGTCCAACTAAGCAAAGTGTAGAGTGGTTTCATGAACTCAGGTTGTATGAAAACAGGGGTCATCTCCAAAATTACTCTACACTGGTCTTACTACAGATAACAAGAATTGCTTTGCTCCATGATCTGCCTAGAAATGTAACAAAAACATAATAACATCTATAGATTTTGAAGCGTCTCCTCACCCCAATTGCAGAATAGGAATACTAGCCTTTAATGTTAACAGTTGCATATGCACTTGAATGTTTTACGTCCCTCAGTTATCAACAACCGATTATCAAAACAAACGCCGGGGCTTCATGACTGATTGAATGAAGAAATACTGGAAACTGTTTCATTTATTGCATACATACATCTTCTAGGTTTAGGCTTATACGTTACTTAACTAGCAGTCGCAAGGAATGCTTCCCCCCCCCCCCACCCCCTAGTTTATATTAACTACAACTATCTCTGGTTCATTACCCTGAATTGGGAATTTTGTGGTGCAATTGTTACTTACACCGCCTGTGGTTTGGTGTTTTTCCATCCGGGTAATTTTCTCTTGAGAGTTTGAAACATTATTCTAAATAGTCAAAGTGACTAGCAAAAATGCCGTTAGACAGCGCACAACAAGACATGTAAGAATAATTTTGCTACATATCCTAACCTTTAATATAAGTATGTTTACAAAGGAATATGTTATTCAATACAATCTTCTGACCCGGTGCTGGCAGAACTCTAAGGTGAAGAAGAGGTGGCAACATGAGCCAGACTCTACGCATATAAAAGTTGGTTTGTCTGAGTCATTATTGATCTGATTGCATGCGCCCTTATCCCTTGCACCGCGCTCAAAAAGAACCAGAAAACACGGCACCTGTTCGAGGAGTAGAAGTGTCTTTGATACCTATGATGTTACGGATGCAACCCGCCATCGACGTAATGAATTAATTACCATGGACTTGGAGAGCAGTGTATACAATGCTTAATATGTCTGTTTCCTATTACCTACATGACTATATCTTAACGTCCTAGGCTATTAATACTAGCCTTAAAATTCTATTTAAGTGAATAGAGGTGCACCCTTGCTTTATGCTAAAATTCCAGGAGCATGTTACCCTGAACTTGACTAGATTTTTAACTTCAATGCAACATAATACAGATATGGAAGGCCTGGAGGGCAGACCTCTCCAGAAACCTATTCACTTATTCATTCATTAATTTCCCCCCCTCTTCAAGAAACCAAAAATTGTTCATATCATATCATATCATATCATATCATATTATGTAAACCAACCACCAACAGGTAACCAATCAAAGTATCATGAACATCATTCTACTTCCTCCCTCCACTCTTTTAATATTACAATCTGCGTACTCCCTGCATCCCCTCTAATTATACATGCATCTAACATCGATTATCCAAGACGTATATACCGTAGATGAACAAAAAAATTAAGACATCACATCAATCATCCCACACTCCACACCCGCAGGGCTCTACACCCCCCTAACCTTATCCCAACTCGGTGGTCTCCACCTCCTACTAATCACCTTAATAACCCACGGAGGAATAATCGATACCGACATAATCGCCAGCACACGCCAGAGGTATCCCACTGTCAGGACGTAATTCAAGTCGAAATACTCTCCCAACAACGGCATACTCGCCACAAAGAGGAGTGCGGTGGTGGCGAGGGTGAGGATCATGTAGAGATGCCTACCACGACAAACAAACTCATCAGCAAACTGACAAACCATAGATATGTATACTGTATTTTCTGGGAGGGGGCCAGACAGACATACCAAGTCGTAATCTCTAATGCCACCATAACCAGCTCATTCAAGACCAATACCGTAAAGCTCACCGCAACCATCTTCTTGAACCTATCCAATCCCACAAGAATCTGACTCAACCCCTGAATCACCCCTCCCTGGTAAACACTCACAAGCACCCACATCCCAAATGTCTTGTAACTCAGACTCCGCCCCTCAGTCAACTCCTTATACAGCTCTGGATACAGATTTGCCAAATGCTCGTCGACGTCTTTATCTAAGACGAGGGAGAACACGGGAGCCATGGTGTAAAGTGTTGCGTATCCTACCAGCAGCCACCCTTGGTAGAGTGCGATTGGCTCGAATTTCGACGCGATGCTAAACATGGTTTGGCAAACGGAGATGATTAGACCTCTATGAATGACAAATTGCGCTAGTTTTGCAGAGCGTTTATAGGAATTCCGACCATGCCAGACAAGAAGTTTGGTTAGATGTGCGAACTGTGTGATGGAGAAATCAGCTGCGAGAGAGGCCTGTCGACCTTCCTTGCCCACAATTCCGACCCCCACGTCTGCTGCTTGGATCATAGAGACATCGTTCCCTCCATCACCAATACAGCAAATTCGCTTTTTCGTGAATGCGCGAATAAGTCGGGCGATATCGGCTTTTTGGGTAGGTGTACATCTGCAGGCTACAACCGCGGGAAGACGGACAGCGAGGGATATGAAATCATCTCGGTACGAGTCGAGGAACAGTGCGAGTGATTCTCCGTCAATGAGGAGACATGAGTCGGTTTTATTCCGGAGAAATTCGAGGGTATCGTACGCAGCGTCTTTGCGTTTTAGTTTTGCCACGGTGTGGATATATTGACCTCTTGAGACGAGCTTCGCACTGACAGCAACACATCGGGCTGTCTCGACTTTATCTCCGGTCAACATCCATATCTTAATTCCGGCATTCCGGAGGAGCTCTATAGAAGGCTTGACATCTCGCTGTAGTTTATCCTCTACACCAGTAACTCCAAGGAGTTCCAAGTCTCGTTCTAGATATTCATCAATCACTTTTTGCATTTCCTTGTCTCGGTTTTGAAGCAGTAAGCTGGCAAATTTATACCGCTCAGAAAATTCTCGGTATTTCTCCACAGATAGACGTTTCCTTCCCACAACTAGAGTTCGGAGACCTTCACGTGCCATGTTCCCACATTCCTCGTCCAGCCAGTCATTCGTGCCAACAATAGTAGACATTACTGTATCAGCACCCTTTTGGAAGAACCATATATGCCCTCTGGAAGTATCATCTTCCTCATCAGTGCCCGCTAATAGGTCTGGCTCTTGTTTCTGAGCACTCTGGAATTGGGTAACGATACCCATACGCTTGCCTTCGCTAGTGAAAGGGAACAGTTCAAGGATCTTGACGCGAACAACCACGTCCCCCGTAGCGACGCTTTGGAGAGCAATACTTTTCCGGTCCCGATGGACAAGGCGGAGGCCAACGGATTCGGTCCACCGTACAATGGCGATCTCATCAGGGCTGGAGGCTTGGTAGGAGGTTTCAATTATTGTGGGGTCTTCGAGAGAGGGGGCGGTGGTGGGGGTGACATTGTGGCAAAGCGACAGGGCGAGGACGACATCTCGTACTCGGGAGCCGATTTCGCGCCGGGTTCGACCAGCACCGCTGGATTGCTGAGCGGAACCTGTGGCTTGAGTAACGAGGATTGATGGGAGGGAAGGGTCGGAGCTGCCGGTGGACGCGGCAATGGAGAAGCCTTGTCTGACGTACTCCATAACTTCGTCCATAGCTTCTCCGGCGTAGCTGACGGTACCAACGTGTACCTTCTTCAGTTCCATGTCTAAGATATAATGCATTAGAAGAGTGGTTGTTTAGAATTGTGGACCTTGAATCACATACCATTCTGGGTCAAGGTCCCTGTTTTATCACTAAGCAGATATTCTACTCTCCCCAGCTCTTCCGGAATTGTGCTTGTTCGCACTACAGTCCCCTGGATGCCCTCATCCCTCTCAATAAACCGTGCATATACTGATTTACCCATATCAAGGTTTACCCTCAAACTAATTGGTATAATACTTGAGAACAAAATCAGGAATCTCATAATCTTCACGTACCAGGGGGTATTAGCGACATCGTTATCAGTACCATCTGAATCTGGCTTATGCGGCTCAATTCCTCGTAGTGCTACTAGGACTATGGATAGTGTGAAGGTGATGAAACAAAGGATCTTCGTGAGATTGTTGATTTCCTCCTCTAGTAGCCCGGTTTTTGAGCGTGCTTTGGAGGTGGATAGAGACTGTCGTGTTTCTGGGCCTGTAAAAATGACAGCGGCAATGGTAGTGGTTGTGGAGGCGATGACAGTGTTGGCCCATGCTGTGTTGTCAATCGTCAAGGCCTGTGAGGATGATGGGTTACTGGAATCTTGTGGGGTTAATGTAATTTTTCCAAGGAAGGAATCTACCGCCTTAGAAGGTGGAGAGGCTGTAATTGTAAGATCTGAAAATGCATCCAATGTTGGTGAGAGGGATTGAGTCAGAGACGGTGCTATACGGAGTTTCCAATCTGTCTCCCCATCAAGTTGATCTGTCCGGATAAATGCTTCTCCGGTAAGATCATCTGACGGGTCTGTAGGTATGGACTTCAGAATAATCACATCTGCTGGAACTCTTTGATCTTTGTGCAACACAAGTATGTCTCCAACTTTGATGTCTTTGGCTTTTTTCGTCACAGTACGCACTTGTCCTTGCCCCTCGACCTGGTCTTCCTCTTGTGCAACGGTCCGGGGTTGGGTTTTATTTTTCAGCTTTCTTTTTGGCACCCTCTGTTCGGATTCATAAGGCACCTTTCCTGAATCAAGCACCTCGTATCCTTCCCCGTTTGCTTCGGCATCCCTCCTCCTCCTGGCTAAATCATCTAATGCCTCCTTTCCGAGAGTAACACATAATACAAAAACTAGTGGAACAATATAACTGCTAAGAAACCCAATCCGTAACACCGGTATAATCTGTGAAAGCGCAACTAATAGGAAGTACAGGTTGAAAAAGTAGCTGAACTCGTGATATAGCGTGAGCGGAAGAAAGGTGATTGGGGTGAATTTGTGATTAGAGACAATGTTGGGAGGAAATTGCGGGCTTTTGATGGAGCCAGGGGCGAGGGGTATTATCCGAGTTGAGTCAGAGGTCTTTCTGGACCGTGGGGTTGGGGACGGCTGCCGGGAAGATCGGAGCGATGTTTTAGATGGCGATCTCGACAGCCCTCTCGAGATGTGTAACAGGGCCGATTCCTCCTGCCCGTGGCTACCTTCCCCACTTCTTCTGTGTGCGTCCCTGCTGTTTGATGGAGATCCGACTCCCAGCAGCCCTTGCCGATCCTCCTCATGGTCAGAATCATCCTCCGTAGCTTTTAATCGTTCATACTTGCGTCGACCACCCCCCATGAGTGACTTGAGCCCGATCCTTGGCGAAGGGTCTCTCGTTTTTTTACTACCGCCAATTCCAGTTGTTGAAGAAGCCCGATGATCACCCCCGACCGCCTGGTACCCAGAATTTCTAGCCGGTTGATAGCTTGCGGAGGATGGATCAAGCTCCTCTAAGTCAAGATCGAGATCAGAATCGGAGTCTGATGGTATAGGAGACGGTGAACGTGGTAGCGACGGGTGAGAGGACATCTGCCTTTTGTATTTGGGCGGGCAAGTGTGGGAATGCAGAGGGGTTGATCCGCTGGTTGGGCAGGTAACCCACTGGATTAATTGATTTGCTTGGTCGTCCCTCCAGACTTGTCTGATTTTCCTGCAGGCGTGCAGATAAATGCACTGGGATCGGCGTGATCTGTCAGTGCAAGATGACGGAGCTTGGGCCAATGAGAGCGAAGCAGGGAGGTTGCGTATTCCGCCGTAGTTTCTAGATGTGCCAACAGCGAAAGGAGAGCAGGTAGCTGTCGTTTATGCGTATTGTGGTATGCTTGAGATGGGGAAGACGATAAGGTTGAGGCAGCTGTCAGTTGCCGGGGGGTCCTGACGTTGGCCATGACGGGCGGGCTTGGCGTCGCGTCACACGTCGACGGCGTCATGGCCGCGGCGGCCAGCTAAGCCGCTTTTGTTAGTCCGGTTGGCACAACACCCTCACTAACATTGTACGCGGCTTGTGATTCGGATTACAGGAAGACCTAGAGCTGCTTCAGGCTTGTGGAACAGATACATCATGAAAGTGCTTCCTAGATCGGTTATACAAGGGAGTTCTGGTGTATAGCATAACTTTCGAAACATCACTTGAACTGTTTGTAAACAAACATGAATGTAAGAAAGAAAACCGATGAACAAGCAGATATCCCAAACCCGTCCTAAAGCATGTGAAAAGCAACCAAACAAGTTTCCCGTCGAAACGTGATGATACTTGGGATGTGTAAATTATGCGATAGGTAAGGGAATGAGCTACAGCGCCAATTTCCTGGTTCTTCATTTGCGGCTTCAGAAAGTGAATTATAATGTATAATTAGTAGCAATAGATCAGTTCAAGCTATCCAGGGTGTAGACTGAAAGAATAGATAGGTCATGCGGAAGAAATGTTTGGGTGGATGCTGAATGCCAGCTTGCAACTTGAAGATAGAAATAATAACTCGTCATGACGAGCCAACCAGACTACATGACGAGACCCTTTTGTGTACCCAAAAGGAGCAAGGCGTCCAAGTCTAGCCGCGGCTGTTACCGGTACCTTTCCTCTGTCAATGTGTCCGAAGCGCTTCCCTTTTAACTTTGTTTGGTGACACCAAATTTCAGAATATCTACCGGTACTATACCGGAACTCGTTATAGCGGAGACATTGTTATAACGGACGTCCTCAGATGATTTCTTTGTTTCCCACCCAAATTTCCTCGGTTTACTGGCAATATCTACGCGCGCAAACTTGTCAAACTATCTAATGTTGCCTGTTCACGATTAACCCATTCCCCACTCGCTGATTTCATACTGTATCCTCCAGATTAAGCTGATCCATTGACTCGTGTATTTACTGTTGCAACTGCTCAACATACTCTCGTGCCCGAATTATACTATTAGTCCTCTCAGCATTCCGCCCATTACCAAGTTCTTCTCCAATCTCAACGGTACCCATAGTCTCGTATACCTCCATACCACACTCCGCAAATACCGTCACATACGTCTCCCATTGTGCAGTAGTTAGCACTTTAACCTCACTATCAAAATGGAAGATGTGTCGAGATGGAAGTAAGTATTGCCTGTTGAAATTTGCAGTAGCATCACAAATTCTAATCAAAACCAGTAGGTACTTCCTTTCCCTTTGCAATACGTTCTGCAACAGCATCAAGTTCTATAGCAAGGAGTTTTTGAATAGGATTCGAACATGTCATAGATGTTTATCACGAATACTGCTATTCGGCCGTTTAATAATCTTGCCTTCTGTTGAAACCCTAGCAGTGCCTGATTTGGATGACTTTCGTAGCCGACACTCAAATTTCTGGACTCGCACTGTACCATTGCATTGAAGTAGCTCTTGTTGAAGTGTTGTATAAATCGAATCGACATATAGCCATATTTCATCAAACTTGTCCGCAGATATGACAACTGGTTTATTGAGCTCAAACAAAAGGGTATAGCAAAATAATGCTGCCACGGAACTATAATAAGCAAAGTGGCATACCCCTGCTGTTGGGCTTGAAGCGCTCCCCGTTATAAGTAGTACCTAACTAGACTAAGTGGTAGTTACTTCCTTATAACGCCAATAATTATATCATTTTAAACCATACTAATCTTTTAGAGGGATTTACAACGTCAATTCTACTTACTACAACAAGGGGCTTGTGCCAACCAGACTAGGTACAGGCTACTACAAACGCGAGAGATGCCGCACGTATATCTTATATCTAAAACATAGCGTAGATATCTACCGTTTGGGATAATATGGCCGCCAAGGGGCCATGTAACTTCTGAACATCAATAACATCTGTAGGGATTTCTCTCATGTAGTTGCCTACAGCGAAAGTGAGCCAAAGTGTGTCTTCCAGTATAAAATTCGATGCTTATTGAGGGTTCCAGTATTAGGATTAGATACTTGCCGTTTCTGCCTCTACTGTACAGCTGCTGCCGATCTCGCTGCACTAGGACAAAGCGGCTTGCTTGAAAACGTACTCGTATGCGGCATACTGGAAAAAAAAAAAACATGGACATTCGTGATGTCAATCAGACACATTCTCTCGCTCTCTACGTGCCGTTCCAAATGAAGCCTCTCCTCAGTGTCCACTCAGGAATTGCCACACACTTCTGCATTACTCTTGATGTCCCTCTATACCCTCCGGCTTTCTCCCCTTCCCAACTCCCACCCAGGGCCACTCCATCAAATGCGCTGCATTCTGGTCTTGTCACATACAAAAAGGATCGGTATTCCGCTCTCCCGATCTGTCTTCGTAGATTGGACTTTCAATCGAGGGTCCCAACTGAAGTGTTTATGCTTTGCTTGGCCGTACCTACTTGATCTTGATGCGTTCCGAAGCCGATACTTGTACTCATGGACTTGTCCTGTGCTATTGCATCTTATCTCTTGTAAGAAACAAATAAAATTCAATACGGTCCCAGGATGGGGGGCCATGAGAGCCGCCCGAAAGCCTTGTGGATTCAAGCCGGACAAGTTAATCTGTACACCGGCTCAGTAATGCACATAGACAAAAGGTGATCATGAAATTATTGCTGTACAAAGGGAGTGTCGAAGATTCTGCCCCCAAAAAATCCCACTCCTTGGGTTTGAGGCAGCTGAAGAAGGCAACCCAGTGTTCTCAACGCACCTCTAGCATGCAGCTCGAACATTACTTAAGAATGGGGCAATTCTAAAATGCCCCCATTCTTAAGTAATGTACACGGCAGGGCAATCCCATTATTCTGCACTAAAATGACTTCTTGGCCCTCATTATGTCTTCGGGCTGGGCGGCGAAGATTGTCGTGCGCCGCCAATTTTAGTTTTCAGTGTTGATAATGAAGACCGCTATGTGCCGTTGCTTATCTGATTCTCTTCACAGTTTTTAGATTTTCATCGGCCCATGGCAATATTCTCTTACAACACATGTTACTACCATCATATGAATGGTATACGTGTATACCTTATTCACTCTGCCCAGGCAATCCCAAGTGCAGGTCTTATATATATACGCGCTTGTACGGGACCATACGCCTTCATATGGTGGCTTATTCGGTCTTCAGGCGATCACCAGTGCAGGTCTATATATGCGCTTGTACAGGACCATATGCCTTCATATGGTGGCTTATTCGGTCTTGCCAGGCGATCACTCATCAGCAAGAAAAAATTGGCATCCGGACGCAAGAGCACACGCGGTGTGCGTCCTGTGTATCAGGACGCAAGCGCATGTCGGTATCTGCGTCCGGACGGCAGCTATATTCATAATAAAATCCGGATGCTATTTGGGCTACAAATCCGTCCAGACTCTATTTGGTATCTTGAAGCTCGTGAAATTGATGTTGCCTCAATCCTAGAGCTAGTTATATATGTATAATGTGCGCAGACCCCCAAAATACGCAACAATGGCACAGAGGTGACGCTCCAGTCATAGAAGCAGATTAAGGGCCTTCAAAAGCCTCGACTAAGCCTGCATTGAATCCGAGAGGCTTAGTATTATGAGTACTAGGACCCTTGAGGCCGAATAGGTTGCATATCGGGATATATGGAGCTTGGTTAGAGATTTGCATGATGTAGAGGCTACGGAACATACTGGGCTTAAAAAACTGCATAGAGGGACACCCTAAGATATTAAGATTGCAGTACTACAAATATAGCTTGATTGGATTGCTCAAAATAACTGAAATTCGATACCGAGGAGGCTAGCTTGCAAAAAAAAAAAAAAGTTATACCGAGCAATACAGTTTTCAGTGCATGTAGTTCTATACACAGTGAGCAGCTTGAGTCTATACTAATAAGGCTTACAGAGTGGACCTCTGGGGAACCTATGGCTGCTAGTAGTGGTTGCAGTGGGCGGCGTGGGGGGGGTGGGGTGGGTGGTTATCCTAGAGGGGTGGTCGTACGGGCTATTGAGGGTTCAGGTGCTATAGAGGGTTCAGAGTAGATCGGAGTGGGCTGGGGATGACAGATTTGGATTTTTCGAGTGTTTTTAGCCTATATTCATTTTTCTTACTGCATCGATATTGCATCTATTGATGGCAATATTGGAATGTTACTGCATATGGCAGGGGAGCCCTTGTCGATCGTCACGTGGTTGTCGATCGTTACGCAGTATATGATGCTAACTACAGCAACGTGACTATGTAAATCTCATCACATACAGGGCTCGTGCATTATGTCAACAGGGATCTGGAGATATGTAGAACGTATCGCTATGTAGTATGATAGACCAACATAGGTACTATCGTTTTGTTTACTACTAGCAGCAATAACAAATATCTTAAAATGGTAAAGTGCATTATCCCAATATCAAAAATTTCTTCATCCAGTACATACTGCCATCACGATCAGATATATACAGTCCCTAGACAAAAGTCTTGGTAAAACCCCAAAACACACCAAAAGTGCCCTTCGTAGACACCTGCATAATCACACTCACCTTGTGAATTTACGAACGGCTTTTTGGATAGAGTTTGAGCTTGGTATGAAGTTTCCAAATCCAAATTTATAGGCCTATAGAAGTTCTTCAGCTGCAAGGTTGCGAAAACGCGCTATTCCCCATACAGTTTAGCGCAATTTCCACGATTTTGGAATTGGCTTCAGTTCTACACACTGCTGTGCCTGTCCAAGGCGTTTAACCAGGCTGTAAAAATCAGAGGAAAGACCGTGTGCTTCTCTCTTAAATCTACAATATTTTTTATGTAATGATCTACCGGGCTCGGTTTTTACCATTTTTTACACGAGGGCCACTTTTGGTGTGTTTTGGCGTTTTACCAAGACTTATGTCTAGGGTCTGTACATACTGAGATTCATAATGTCGGCATCTCAATCCTCTCCTTTTGCATAGTCACAAACACCTGAGAGGGTGTTTGTAAGCCTTGCACATCCTGAGAATGCAACTCAAGATCCTCCACAAGAAGCACAGACATCTCAAGATTTACTTTGAGTTGCTGATATATGAGCCGCTGTTTATCCCAATAAAGGTTCTCATGGTACCGCTTATATAGGTAGGCTGCAAGATCGTTGACAATAGAAGAGATATAGCTTCGTGATACTCCGAATACTTGCATCATATCAATCAAGCGAGATGGGGAGGCCAATCGATATAGTAACATGTATAGTGTGTGATCTCGCCCATAGTTCTACCAACTTGAATTCTTCAATAAGTCTCTGAATTGCTGCCCTGGAGAATCGCAAGTATGCTAGACATTCACTGTCCCCCCAACCAGCTTCACCCAGTGACCAATTCTGCCGTTCGTAGGCAACTGGGGCTCGATATCGTAGTGGCTCTCTGCCTGCGGCACCCTCCGGTCCCTCTTCAGTCGTTACTGCAGCTATAGAATGCAGCAACAGCAACAGCACCACCCCCAGCCCAAGCAGAACTACCAGCTCATCTTCGAATTCCATGACGTTGAGTTGTCGTGATGACTAAAATGTTATTCTGTATACCGGGGTGTAAAAACCACTCTTCTTATGCTGTGTGGGTAATTCGGTACTACTAATGCTAGCGCGTACAAGGTGGTAAAATCCCTCTATTTATAGAAAAGCAGTTTCACATGCGATTGCGACATAAACATGTCAAAACACGTTTTTTTTTTCCCCTTTAAATACCCGAGAAAACGTTTGTATTGCCACTGGAAATTGTGAGACTTATATGAATTGCCACTGACTTTATGGAACATGTTTGAGATACAGCGCTATACCACTCTCTCCACTAGAGTACAACACTATTCCAACTCTCTGCTAGGCGTGACTTTATGCAAAATATGTAGCTCAGCCAACGCGCTCATGCAGCACAAGTAAGTCTCACGCATATCCGAATCTCTAGCTCTTGCTAACAACAATATTCCAGTCAATATTCTAATGCCACTGGCTTTCCGTATGGCAGCAACCCCCATCCACCGACCACGACCTCCATATGCCCGCAACCTCCGTATGGCAGCGACCTCTATATGGCAGCGACCTCTGTATGGCAGCGACCTCTATATGGCAGCGACCTCCGTATGGCAGCGACCTCTATATGGCAGCGACCTCCGTATGGCAGCAACCCCCATATACCACCGACCCCTATAGGACAGCGACCTCCATATGCCAGCAACCTCCGTATGGCAGCGACCTCTATATGGCAGCGACCTCTATATGCAGCAACCTCCGTATGGCAGCAACCCCCATATACCACCGACCCCTATAGGACAGCGACCTCCATATGCCAGCAACCTCCGTATGGCAGCGACCTCTATATGGCAGCGACCTCTATATGGCAGCGACAACCTCCGTATGGCAGCAACCCCCATATACCACCGACCCCTATAGGACAGCGACCTCCATATGCCAGCAACCTCCGTATGGCAGCGACCTCTATATGGCAGCGACCTCTATATGGCAGCGACCTCCGTATGGCAGCAACCCCCATATACCACCGACCCCTATAGGACAGCGACCTCCATATGCCAGCAACCTCCGTATGGCAGCGACCTCTATATGGCAGCAACCTCTATATGGCAGCGACCTCCATATGCCAGCAACCTCCATATGCCAGCGACCTCTATATGGCAGCGACACCTCCATATGCCAGCAACCTCCGTATGGCAGCGACCTCTATATGGCAGCAACCTCCGTATGGCAGCAACCCCCATATACCACCGACCCCTATAGGACAGCGACCTCCATATGCCAGCAACCTCCGTATGGCAGCGACCTCTATATGGCAGCAACGTCTATATAGCAGCGACCTCCGTATGGCAGCAACCCCCATATACCACCGACCCCTATAGGACAGCGACCTCCATATGCCAATTGGAGGAGATATGCCTCCGAGTCTGCAGGCAGCACCTCCGATAGCCATTGACCTAGCAATACAAATACACTCTGAGGACTCAGAAGTATCACCAATAGCTATTGAGTCAATAATGTAAATACATTCCGAGAAAGCCTCACGGGAAGTATCAGAAATACCATCCGAGACAACCGAGTCAAAACGCACACCTAGGCCAGCATTATAAATACCCACAAGACCTCCTTTACAAAAGCCCTCAAAAATAAGATCACAAATAAGCACACCTGCACGAATTCCAACTCTGGGTTCCTCGTCCCTGCCAAAGCGTGAAGAGAAACATGATTTTGGTACTGTCATAAAGAGAGCCTTTGAAGATAAACAAGTGGCCCAACAAGAGCTTGCATTGAAGAGAATCAAAGCTGATACAGAGGTAAAATTGGAGATTGCGCAGGGTGGGAGTTGAATTCCCTCATATCATGACTCCCCCATACTGTAAATACCTGATGAAAAACAACAGCACAAAAATGATTTGTTTACCCCCTGTTAGCTCTATTGACCTGTACATGCTTCATGTGGAGTATTATCATCACCTCTTCATGGAAGGTGGCCTGATACTTGGGAATGGTATTATCTAGGTTAATTCCTATTACCTTCTGCTTAATTCGTGCATCCTATTCATTGCTTAGTTTTGCCTTTTTGAAACTTTCATACCCCTCAATCAAAGTGATGAAATAGAAATTGATAGGGTAGGTGTCAGTGAAATTTAGGGTATCTAACTCTTATTCCTTGTCTAGAGTTAAACTAGGAATTCATAAGGAAAGGCAAATTCTTACCTTAATTCTATGGTTTGGGGATACTGTCATTTGGTACAGAATGTCTGGTGGGACTAATGTATCTACTGATTAGAAGGTTTGGCTTAGAGGAACATTGTGATAACCGGGCTTGGCTTCGTTCACCTGCTTGAACTACTTAACCTTGCACCGTGGGAATTCTTCTTCCTTCCAAATTCTGGTGTTGAGATCGAACACCTATAATTCGTTAGTATTGTACTCTATTATCATTACGATAGTATTACCTGAAACCGCCCCCCCTTAGCAATGACTTTATGTACTAAATTCTCAAATAGATACCCCCGCAAGGAGCCATAGATACTAATCCCTTGAGTTGACAAAATTATTTCCTTAGCTTTCCTCTTGCCTTACTCAATGAGCACTTCAAGCATGATAGCGCAGAGCTTTCTAGATGCCCAGCGAACCTTTGTGAAGATGTATTGGTCATCAATAGAGATAAGGTACACCAGCATTCCAGATACGTCATTCACAGATGAATACGACAGCTCCCCATCATGCTTCATGCATTCCTTCATCCTATTCGCAGTGAATACTGTACGTAGGATTCTCTCCCATGCGTCATTATTAATGAATCGTAGGGTCGTTCGAGGTATCCCTCCCCACAATTCAAAGCTACTTTCAACATCCTCCTACGTGAGACCAGAAGCCTTATAAAACTGAATATATACTTTTCCCAGCTCCTCAAGATTCCAAACAGGCATATATTGTTCTTAAAACCCTTGCTTTCTGTGTCTGCCATACCCAGTCATCTTCAGAGAAGTAACTAAGACCATTCGACAGTACATGCCTTCATCCCCTGGTAAGACTGCATCTGCAATAACCCAATTTTCTATATTTTCAGATACTTTGCAGGGAACTTCTCCACTTGAATAATACACAGTTCCATTAGGATAAAAGATGAGTGTCTTACCTCTATACATCCATGTACTAATCATATTAGGCTGTATCTTGTGTATTTTGACAAACATGAAGAACGTAAAAAAAGTCTTACCAATGTCTAAAAAAATATTAGCCATCATGTAGAGGTTCTTGGTGGTACTTATCAAGGCCTACCAGGAGTGCCAGTAAGAATCCATAGCCTACTACTGCTATTGATCATTTCCCAAAACTTGTTGTAAATTGGTCAAATGAAGACTGATTGCTCATACATATCGGAACCCATCTAGTTCACCTTAGGATTGAGGTAAATCTATTCTGAATTGATGACTGGATAATTTGGATGCTTAAGAAAGAGTGTACACCAAAATAAAACAACAGCAGTATTAGAAAGCACTGTCCCAAACCAAGATTAGCAAGTTACCTAGACAAAGGGAAGAAAATGTACATTGTGTATTTTTCTCCGTGACGAGTGTATCAACTCCTGCCAGTTATCAGCATAAGGTATTGATATGAAGTGTAGAAAGAGGGAATCTAGCTTGCTACTTACCAGCACCAGTCACTTTAACAATGACAGTACAGTTAGCAAATATATATACTTAAGAAGAAAATGAGTCTCACTTACTGTACACAGGAACCTTGATGACTATATAGATGCATTTTCATTGAGGAGGATCATTTTCGAAAATCTCCTCAATTGTCTTCATTGGGTTCAGCATGCTACTACTCTCTAGGTCCAACTCTTCAACACCGCCTGGTTGATTCCATTTCCAGAGATTGAGATCAGCTGTATGCATGTCCCTTAAACTGCTTGGCCCTTGGATGATAATGTGCTCCTTCAGATTCGCAACAGATTGCTGTTTTTCAATCACAACTTTAAAAGCTCTGTTGAACAAATCACCATAAACCAGACAGAAAAGGGAGACGAGATTGGGCATTGTATTATAGGTAGCAGAAGAGTTAAATGCAAACTTAGGTTTTGGGGGTTATGAGTAGGGATGTTTGTAGTGAGTAAGGAGGGGTTTGATGCTTCAGCCAAAGTGATGCGATACGAATGACTAAAGTCTTGGCATGAGATGGCGAGACCTCTTCATAATACTACATGCTGAGAAACTGTCTCAGTTAGTCTGAAAAACACTCCTTATAGTTTCCATACTCATATCGAATAGGAGTAAGAGAAAACATTTGTATTGTCACTAGAAATTGTAAGACTTATATAAATTGCCACTGACTTTATGGAACATGTTTGAGATATAGTGCTATATCACTCTCTCTACTAGAGTACAACACTATTCCAACTCTCTACTAGGTATGACTCTATGCAAAATATGTAGCTCCGCCAAGCCGCTTATGCAACACCACTCCTAGTCTAGAGCACAAGTAAGTCTCATACATATCCAAATTGGGTTTTAATCAATGAATGTTATTTTATGAACCAGCATATACACCATACTGTTTCAAAGTCAAATTCAAATAACATGGCATTAGGTATTACCATTCCATTATAGCAATTATATTTACCTGTGATAATCCCTATAACAATCCCTGTAACCCTTTACTAGCCCATCTAGTATAGTATCTGGTATAGCAAGCAAATGCCTCACCTAAATTGCTAGAAATGGAAAATTTTGACTTGAGTTGTCTAGTATACCAAGGGATCCGCTATAGCAAGGTCCGGTATAGCAAGATTTGAGTATAGTCTAGTTGGCACAACATCTATAGAAGGATATTATGCTAACTAGACTAGAGGCTTGATAAATATGACAACCCTTACTCTATCTCCCCAGCACCCCTCTCCCCTAACTCTCCACTCACCGCAAACATCCAAAACCTAAGTTTGCATTCAACTCTTCAGCTACCCTGTAATACAATATCTGATCTCATCTCCCTTTTCTATCTGGTTCATGGTCATTTATTCAATAGAACTTTTAAAGTTGCGATTGAAACATAGCAATCTGTTGCGGATCTGAAGGAGCTCATTATCATCTAAGAGCCAAGCAGTTTAAGGGACATGCATGCACCTAATCTTAATCTTTAAAAATGGAATAAATCATCTAACGAGGTCAAGGACTCAGACCTGGATGACTGCAGAGTATTCGATCCAAGAAAGACAATTAGTGACATTTTCAATGGTAATATTCTCATACAAGAATGCATATATATTATTATTAAGACTCCTGAGCCTGGTAGGTTAGACTCACATTTTGTTTTTAAGTACATATATTTACTAACTGTACTCTTATTGTTAAAGTAACTGGTACTAGTAAATAGTAAGCCAGGTTCCCTCTTTCTATACTTCATATCAATACCTCATGCTGATAACTGGCAGGAGTTGATATACTCGTCATGGAGAAAAATACACAATGTATATTTTCTTTCCTTTGTCTGAGTAACCTGCTAATCTTGGTTTGGGATAGTGCTGTCTGACACCGCTGTTGTTTTATTTTGGCACACACTCTTTTTTAAGCATCCAAATTATCCGGTCATTAATTCAGAATGAATTCACCTCAATCCTAAGGTCAACTGGATGGGTTCTGATACATATGAGTAATCGATCTTCATTCGACCAATTTACAACAAGTTTTAGGAAATGATCAATGGCAGTCGTAGGCTGTGGATTCTTACTGGCACTCCTGGTAAGCCTTGATGAGTACTACTGAGAACCTCTACATGATAGCTAATATTTTTTTAGGCATTGGTAAGACTTTTTTCATGTTCTTCATATTTGTCAAGATATGTATGACACAGCCTAATGCAATCATTGTACAGATATATAGAAGCAAGACACTCATCTTTTATCCTGATGGGACTGTGTATTGTTCAAGCAGAGAGGTTCCCTGCAAAATGTCTAAAAATGTGGAAAATTGGGTTATTGCAGATGCAGTCTTGCCAGGGGATGAAGGCATGTACTATTGAACGGTCTTAGTTACCTCTCTGAAGATGGCTGGGTATGGCAGATACAGAAAGCAAGGGTTTCAAGAATGATGCATGCCTGTTTAGGATCTTGAAGAGCTGGGAAAAGTATATACTCAGGTTTATAAGGCTTCTGGTCTCATATAGGAGGATGTCAAAAGTAGCTTTGAATTGTAAGGAGGGATACCTCGAACAACCCTATAATTCATTAATGATGACGCATGGGAGAGGACCCTACGTACAGCATTCACTGCGAATAGGATGAAGGAATGCATGAAGCTTGATAAGGAGCTGTCGTATTCATCTGTAGATGACGTATCTGGAATACTGGTACACTTTATCCCTATTGATGACTAATATATCTTCATAGAGGATTACTGGGTATCTAGAAAGCTCTGTGCTATCATGCTTGAGGTGCTTATTGAGCAAAGTAAGAGGAAAGCTAAGGAAATAATTTTGTCGACTCGAGGGATTGGTACCTATGGCTCCTTGCAGGGGTATCTATTTGAGAATTTAGTATACAAGGTTATTGCTGAGGGGGGGCAGTTTCAGGTAACACTATCGTAATGATAATAGAGTACAATACTAACAAATTATAGGTGTTCGATCTCAATACCAGGATTTGGAAGAAAGAAGAATTCCCAGGGCACAAGATCAAGCAGTTCAAGCAGGTGAATGAAGCTAAGCCTGGTCATTACAATGTTCCTCTAAGCTAAACCTTCTAATCGGTAGATGCATTAGTCCCACCAGATATTCTGTACTAAATAACAGTGTTCCCAAGCCATGGAATTAAGGTAAGAATTTGTTTTTCCTTATGAATTCCTAGTTTGACTCTAGACAAGGAACGAGAGTTAGATACCCTAAATTTCACTGGCACCTACTCTATCAATTTCTATTTTATTACTTTGATTGAGGGGTATGAAAGTTTCAAAAAGGCAAAACTGGGGAATGAATGGGATGTACGAATTAAGCAGAAGGTAATAGGAATTAACCTAGATAATGCTATTCCCAAGTATTAGGCCACCTTCCATGAAGAGGTAATGATGATACTCTGCATGAAGCGTGCGCGGGTCGATAGAGCTGACAGGAGGTAATTAATCGTTTTTGTGCTATTGTTTTTCATTAAGTATTTATAGTACGGAGGAGTTATAATATGAGGGAATTCAACTCCTATCCTGCATAATCTCCAATTTTACCTCTTTATCAGCTTTGATTCTCTTCAATGCAAGCTCTTGTTAGGCTGCTTATTTATCTTCAAAGACTCTCTTTATGACAGTATCAAGATCACATTTCTCTTCACACTTTGGCAGGGATGAGGAACCCGGAGTTGGAATTCATACAGGTGTGCTTATTTATAATCTTATTTTTGAGGGCTTTTGTGAAGGAGGTCTTGTGGGTATTTATGATGCTGGCCTAAGTGTGCGTTTTGACTTGATTATCTCAGATAGTATTTCTGATACTTCCCGTAAGGCTTTCTTGGAATGTATTTACATTATAGACTCAATAGCTATTGGTGATACTTCTGAGTCCTCAGAGTGTATTTGTATTGCTAGGTTAATGGCTATTGGAGGTGCTGCCTGTAGACTTGGAGGCATATCTCCTCCAACTGCTAGAAGAAAAGGCATTTTCACTCTAATATCTTATTAATAGACTCCTCATTATCCTCTAACTTGATTCTGCACCTGAATGTGTTTGCATGGCTTTCGCTTCCTTCCAACTTGAAGCTTTCTTCATATTGCTTATTTTTTCTGAGATCCTCTTTACTGTAATGTACTCGTCATCACCAAATACCTGCTCTTTTATCTCCTTGTGCCATACAATCTGCTTAACATACAACAGCTTCTTATTTTCCTCCATCCAGCCATTAAGGCACTCAAGCTCCTCTCTCTTTCATGGTCAGGGGTGTTCAAGTTAGTAGGAGCTGTATTTGCTATAGAGAAAATGTTTGTATTGCCACTGGAAACTGTGAAACTTATATAAATTACTATTGACTTTATGGAACATGTTTGAGATATAGTGCTATACCACACTCTCTACTAGAGTACAACACTATTCCAACTCTCTGCTAGGCATGACTCTATGCAAAATATGTAGCTCAGCCAACCTGCTCATGCAATACCACTCCTGGTCTGGGAGCACAAGTAAGTCTCACGCATATCCAAATCTCTATCTCTTGCTAACAACAATATTTCAGTCAATATTCTAATGCCACTGGCTTTCCATATGGCAGTAACCCCCATCCACCGACTATGACCTCCATATACCCGCAACCTCAATATAGCAGTAATCTCTATATGGTAGCGACCTCTATATAGTAGCGACTTCTATATGGCAGCGACCTCCGTATAGCAGTAACCAGCATATACCACTGACCCCTATAGAATAGCGACCTCCATATACCAGTAACCTCCATATAGCAGCGACCTCTATATGGCAGTGACAACTTCCATATGGCAGCAACCCCCATATACCACCAACCCCTATAGGATAGTGACCTCCATATGCCAGCAACCTCCATATGGTAGTGACCTCTATATGGCAGCAATGTCTATATAGTAGTGACCTCCATATAGCAGCAACCCTCATATACCACTGACCCCTATAGGACAGTGACCTCCATATACTAGCAACCTCCGTATGGTAGCGACCTCTATATAGCAGTGACAACCTCCATATGGCAGCAACCCCTATATACCACCGACCCCTATAGGATAGTGACCTCCATATACCAGCAACCTCTGTATAGCAGTGACCTCTATATAGCAGCGACAACCTCCGCATGACAGCAACTCCTATATATCACTGACTCCTATAGGATAGTGATTTTCATATGCCAGCAACCTCCATATGGTAGTGACCTCTATATGGCAGCAACGTCTATATAGCAGCGACCTCCATATGGCAGCAACCCTCATATACCACTGACCCCTATAGGATAGTGACCTCCATATACCAGCAACCTCCGTATGGTAGCGACCTCTATATAGCAGTGACAACCTCCATATGGCAGCAACCCCTATATACCATCGACCCCTATAGGATAGTGACCTCCATATGCCAGCAACCTCTGTATGGCAGTAACCTCTATATAGCAGCGACAACCTCCGCATGACAGCAACCCCTATATATCACTGACTCCTATAGGATAGTGACCTCCATATGCCAGCAACCTCCATATGGTAGTGACCTCTATATGGCAGCAATGTCTATATAGCAGTGACCTCCGTATGGCAGCAACCCTCATATACCACTGACCCCTATAGGACAGTGACCTCCATATACCAGCAACCTCCATATGGTAGCGACCTCTATATAGCAGTGACAACCTCCATATGGCAGCAACCCCTATATACCACCGACCCCTATAGGATAGTGACCTCTATATGCCAGCAACCTCTGTATGGCAGTGACCTCTATATAGCAGCGACAACCTCCGCATGATAGCAACCCCTATATATCACTGACTCCTATAGGATAGTGATTTTCATATGCCAGCAACCTCTGTATAGTAGCAACCTCTATATAGCAGCAACATCTATATGGCAGTGACAACCTCCGTATAGCAGCAACCCCCATATACCACCGACCCTTATAGGACAGCAACCTCCATATGCCAGAAACCTCCATATGGCAATGACCTCTATATGACAGCAATATCTATATGGCAGTGACAACCTCCATATAGCAGCAACCCCCATATACCACTGACCCCTATAGGATAGCGACCTCCATATACCAGCAACCTCCATATAGCAGCGACCTCTATATGGCAGTGATAACCTCTGTATGGTAGCAACCCCCATATACCACCAACCCCTATAGGATAGCGACCTCCATATGGCAGCAACCTCCATATGACAGTGACCTTTATATGGCAGCAACACCTATATGGCAGCGATAACTTCTATATAGTAGTAACCCCCATATACCACTGACCCCTATAGGATAGTGACCTCCATATGCCAGCAACCTCTATATGGTAGCGACCTCTATATGGCAGCAATGTCTATATAGCAGTGACCTCCATATGGTAGCAACCTCCATATACCACTGGCCCCTATAGAACAGCAACCTCTATATGCCAGCAACCTCCATATGGCAGCGACCTCTATATAGCAGGAATATCTATTTAGTAGTGACCTCCATATGGTAGCAACCCCTATATACCACTGACCCCTATAGGACAGCAACCTCTATATGCCAGTAACCTCTATATGGCAGCGACCTCTATATAGCAGTGACGTCTATATAGCAGTGACCTCCATATCCTATATAGGATGCGACTTTCATAGAGTGTAACCTTAATATAGCAGTTACCTCAACTGCTACCTTTGCTTCTTGAGCTCTAGTTAATATTCTTATTATTATAAACAATATAAGCTCACTCCTCAATAAAAACAAATAAAAACTCAGCTCACCAGTAAAAACCAAAAATAAAACCCTATGCTAGTGGAAGAACCTCTCACCAGTAGAAATCCCCTCGCTAGTGGAAAGGCCCTAAGAGTGTCATAAAGAATTTTCTAAACTCCTCGCTAGTAGAAATTGAAGTAACTCATAATAAACCCCTTGCCAGTAGAGAAAGTAAAACCTCATCCCACTTAAAATATGTCATATTCATGTATCCCAATTATATGCTATAGTCTGGAAGAATCTTTTGCCCATTCAGAGCTCGTTTTAAGAGTTAATTTCTTCCGCCAAGTAGATTACCAGCAACTACTAAATGCCCTTGACTTCCTTTAGTTATGCCCATATTGTCCACATAAGCTCATTCCTCTGTACACTTTCTTCGGTTATGCCCATATTGTCCACATAAGCTACAAGATTGGCTACCCACCTCTTTAGCTGGTGCTACTTCTGTATTATTCAAAGACACTTAAGCCTTAGAAATCTGTCTCCTTGACTCTCCTGGTACCATGTACTTCACTTTAGGCCAACCCATTGCCTTACGTTTACCTTTGGGTACAACAACCAGTACCAACACCTTTGCACTTCTGCAATTTGCTTTGACTTTTATGAGTAAAACTGTTAACCAGTTTTATTGATAAGTTTGCTGCCAGGCAAGTGTAGTAAAATAGTATGGGATACAATTTCGTGGATTTACATTAGAAATAAAAGCTTGTAATACAAAAATCAAACTAAAGGCATGTCTACAAGAAATAATATGTTTGATTTTGTAAGTTGGTGATAAAGATCTTTTGGTTGCTTTGAGATAGTGTTTAGCTCTGTAATCTATAATATAATACTAAATTGTATCAAGTAGGTCTAAAATAGGCAACTCTTGATATTCTTTAAATACCTTATTTATTGCTTTAACAATATTAGATGTTTTATGCCCATAAAATGGACTGGGATAAAAGACAGTAACCTAGAGCTTTTAGTTAACACTCTTAAGATATGTTGCAATACTAATATTAAACTCCTCGAGTTTGGACATTTCTCTAGTATACTTATCAATACTTTTGGTATTTGCAATTGCCCAAAAGTATGGAGCTATCGTATTTGAATACCACTTACAAATATTGTCTAAATAGGAAATATTAGTATATATCTTAGAAGACCTAATAATCAGCAGAAATATTACCCTTTAAGTGAAAGCAGTAAATTAAAGTATGGATTGTTTCTCCATAAACGGTTAATTCAGCTGTCAATAACCCCTTATTCCGATCACTAATCAATGTTATTCCAATAGATTGTAGTATAGCACATTTTAAATGTATCAAAAACCAAGTCCATAAATTTTTACTATTACCATTAATTCCGATAGCCAACAATAATGTTTGCACAAAACGAGCCTTTAGAAAAGTTCTATCTACTGCTATAAATTTTTGCATATGGGAAAATGACTCTTGTGATTGTTGTGGGCAAATAAAAATCCAGCGAAATATATTATATAATATAACATTCGAGTCTGAATTCTCAAAATCTAACTGAATATAAATATTGGGATGTTTGGCTTGTAAAGTTGTAGTATAGGAAGGAATTTGCTGGAATTGCTGCAGTTGATATTCACGTCAGTCTTGAATTAAAGCCATCTTCACTAGCCGAGCTGATTGGTAGGAGGTAGACTAAGAATATTCCATATGAATATAATCTACAATTTCCTGAACTTTTGTAGCTTTGGTAACAAATAGATGTTTGGGTACAACTCGACAAAGCTAAACTTGTTGGTTTGCTAGTGCTGGTAGAGTAGTACTACTACTACCAATACCAGTGCAAGTATGTTGAATGTGTAAAGATTTGACTTCAATCTTATTATCTGAATTGTAAGAAGCAAATAACCGCCATAAGCAACCACTTGCACTATATTGATATATATAGTATGCCCGTGGCTTGTCTTTTTTTGATACTTGAAAATCAAACTGCATTAACATAGCCCAATCTTCTAGTTCTATACGAAGCTCTTCCCATGTCATAAACCATTGTCTAATTGTAATTGCCATTGTAAATAACTATAAATATTATGGTTAAAATATAATTAGGAAACTTATCATATGAAGAACTAACCTATACCAATAGACTCAAGTAATAACAGCAGTAGACTAAGATGACAGTAGTAGACAAAAGGTTATAAGAGTAAAGAAAGACTGCAAAAGTAGAGGAAGGCCGTAAAGGTAGAGGAAGGCTACAAAAGTAGAGGAAGGCTGCAAAAGTAGAGGAAGGCCTTGGAAGTAGAAAATTAGAATAAGGGAAAACAAAAGGAAGAAAGAATGAAGTATTTAAAATAAGGAATAAAATAGGCCCGAAATATAATAAATTAATATTATTAAGCATAGTAGATCTATAGTCAAAGAGCAAGTCTGAGTTCGGAGAACAAACATAAAAGTAGTAAGTAGACATGATATGAGCTATGAGCTCTAGGAGCCAGCCTGAATTACCTGAACTGGCTAGTAGTGTTTGAGGTTGCCAGTATATAGAGGTCACCGCTGAGGTCTGTAGCCTATAGAGATTAATGGCCTATAGAGGTTGGTGGCTTTTAGAGGTCAATGGCTATGGAGGTCAGTAGTATATGGGGGTTCCCCCTATATGGAGGTTGCTACTATATGGAGGTTGGTGGCTTGTGAAGGTCAATAGCCTATGGAAGTCAGTGGTATATGAGGGTTGCTCCCATACAGAGGTTACTGCTATATAGAGGTCGCTGCCATACGGAGGTTGCTGAGGTCACTGCCATATAGACATTGCTGCTATATAGAGGTCACTCACTGCTATACGGAGGTTGCTGACATATGGAGGTTGCTATCCTATAGGGGTCGGTGGTATATGGGGGTTGCTGCCATACGGAGGTCGCTGATATATAGACGTTGCTGCCATATAGAGGTCGCTGCCATATGGAGGTTGCTGGCATATGGAGGTCACTGTCCTATAGGGGTCAGTAGTATATGGGGGTTGCTGCCATACGGGGGTCACTGCCATATAGACGTTACTGCCATATAGAGGTTGCTGCCATATAGAGATTGCTGGTATATGGAGGTCGCTGTCCTATAGTAGTTGGTGGTATATAGGGGTTGCTGCCATACGAAGGTTGTCGCTACCATATAGAGATTGCTGCCATATAGAAGTTGCTGGCATATGAAGGTCACTGTCCTATAGGGGTCAATGGTATATGGGAGTTGCTGCTATACGGAGGTTGTCGCTGCCATATAGAGGTTACTGCCATATAGAGATCGCTACCATACGGAGGTTGCTAGCATATAGAGGTCGCTATCCTATAGAGGTCAGTAGTATATAGTGGTTGCTGCCATATGGAGGTCCCTGCCATAGGGAGGTCGCTGCCATATGGAGGTCACTGCCATATAGAGGTCGCTGCCATACAGAGATCGCTGCCATATAGAGGTTGCTACCATATGGAGGTTGCAGGTATATGGAGGTTGTGGTCAGTAGATGGGGGTTGCTGCTATACGGAAAGCCAGTGGCATTAGAATATTGACTGGAATATTGTTGTTAGCAAAAGCCAAAGATTCGGATATACGTGAGACTTACTTGTCCTGCATGAGTGCATTGGCTAAGCTACATATTTTGCATAAAGTCATGCCTAGCAGAGAGTTGGAATAGTGTTGTACTCTAGTGGAGAGAGTGGTATAGCGCTGTATCTCAAACATATTCCATAAAGTCAGTAGCAATTTACATAAGTTTTACAATTTCTAGTGGTAATACAAACGTTTTCTCGCTAGAATTTTAGTCACATGCCAAGACCCCTACTGCCAAGTAGTCTGTGCCGAACGCAGTCAGGCTTCCCCACCATACCTAATTAACACTAGCATAATTGGTCAAATTGACTGGTGGTTTTGGCCAGAATTAAGTCGAAAAAATCATAACTTTTTTTGAATGTACAAATTGTACTTTTCGTACTTTTTTTTTCGTACGAACAAAAAGTACGCCATATTTCCTTAAGATTAAATACCCCTAGTATTAAGATGGGAGGTATAGCGACACGGAAGCATTGCCTATGGAACTTTAAAAACTCTCCTCAATATTATGAGTATAGGTATGCTCATTAAGCCACTGAATTGTAACTGCTGTACCATCAATAGGTCATGAGACTTTGATCCGAACATGACAGATACATATGATCCCGAATACTACTATTCCGTCTTTTGATGACCTTGCCTTCAGTGACTTTATTTTATTAATTTCAAAGCCAACACTGGCATTTCCGGACTTGCATTAAAGTACGTCCCCTGAAAGCTATACATAAACTGAGTCTATATATAGCCATATCTCATCAAACGTTTCAGCAGGAATAGTAACTAGTTTACTGAGCTCAAACAATAAAGTATGGTAGTGCAAAGCATCTGTAGAGATTGGTATCATAGCTTCCGACATCTTACGTACTGTAGTGGTAGTAGCGGTAGTCGTAGTGAATGGTGATAGTTCATTAGTAAACTCTACTCTATGTTCGTGTATGCATATGCATTCTCCTATTCTCTATATTTGTATTCGGTATATTAGTGTTGAAATCCGCTTGCTTAAATCTGAGTGTAGTATATATATTATAATCACTGCCCTTAAAACATTATTTCAGAAAGAAATTGTAAGTCATACATGATGTATTATATATATTTAAATTAATATTATTTATTGTGACTTTAATTTTTTTTCATAAATAGTGAAGGAACGTTAAAAGTTATTGAAATATGTACATAAGTATTCATTGTTTTAGGCTTTTCTTATTACAGTACATAATATTTCGATGCATCATGAAACTCAACAACAGGGCCCACTTTTACTTTCATGGAAGACTAGTTGGTATGAAATTCAAGAGCCTTTCTAAGCCTCTGGTCAGCCAGTGATGGGGGTTGCGTGAATTAGTTTAGATTACATGCTTAGTTTGTATCCGCAGAAGCAAAAAGGTAGGTTTGTTCCGGGCCTACAGCAAGAACTCAATATTCGTGAGAGGTCCAAGCCTCTCGCAAGGGGCCTGGCTCGCGGGGGGTCTGAGCCTGCTGCGAGAACGGTTTATTATCTCGCCACTGGCCCAGGCCCCTTGGGAGAATACGGGAGCTCATTATTACCCAAGTAAGTAAAATTGATATATAGTAGATATAACGAGAAATAAAGTATGTAATCGAATACAAAGTACAAGTAAAGTAGGAAATAAGATTGGACAAATGAAAAGTAGTTAGATATAATATAGAATAAAGCATGCGATGCAATATAAAGTATGAGTAAGGTAGGAAATGAAATTGGATATTAAGCAAAATGGCCGGCAATATGTATAGTGCTATCTTTAGGATTCTGATGAGGACATACTGGAATGAGATTTGTAGGATGATATTGGGCAGTATATTTTCGGGTCCATGCAAACAGGAACAGTGGTAGGTTGGAAATTTGCCTATATATTTACACTTCGTATCATGTCACACTGAGCTACTCTTCACAACTACTAAGTAGGCAAAACTGACCTATAAGTTGATAGGTATATCATTGCATATAAAATAATGACCACACCAAGAAATAAACAAACTCAAAATACAAGTCAAATTATCACTACACCAGCAAAGAAACCCAATAATATTAACCCCCTAAAAAAAAAACTTAAAATGCAATAGGCAAAAAATAAAAATAAAAAGATCACATAAAATATTATGCAATGACAAAAAATAAAACAACCTCAATCATTGAGCTAAAAAAAAACAGATTATTGATAGTCCCCAGTGAGTAATAACTACAAAGCTCAATTGTCGAGTTTAAAAAAGAAACAAGAAAAAGCTTAATGATCACAGTTTTTTTTTTTCTACTATCGCATTATATCTGTTATTACTTAGTTTTTTATTTTTTGCCTGTCACATTCTACATTTTTTTTTAGGGTTAATATTTGTGGTTTATTTCATGGTATGGTGATAATTTACTCATTTGTTCATTTGTTGTAGTGATTGTTTTGTATCAGCATGGATTCAACATTTGCTGCATGTAATAGTGAATTAGCATGAGATTGGTGAATAGGAACTGGGTATTAGTGCAATTAGTGTTTGGGTTGGAACTCACTCGACAGCCACATCGAAAATATCAAATATACCATGAACCTCAATTTTCTTATACTCGTAGGTGGCCCGGTCATTCCGTATTCTCCCGCTAGGCCTGGACCAGCCAGGAGATGAGTGGTCTCACTATAGGCCCGGAACAGGTTAATATGAGCTGAATTGATCATGATCTAGATTGATTTCAGGGTAACAATCATATCTGAAACACCTTTGTGACATACGATTGAATTCCTAGATTGCACGGCAGAAGGGCGGCTTAGCAGAAAATTGAAAACCAACCAGCCAGAAACTCCCTCTGCAAGGAAGTAAAACACTACTCTAACCCACTTGAAGTAGGTCCTTATTGGTTAGACATCACTAGAGCCCCCTTCTCTATTAAAGGATCCCCTGTTAGCAATATTTAATTAAGTAACTGAACAAGGTACAGTATAATCCTCAATGGAGATGGAAATAGTATCTGGACCTCACTTGGCTTTACACACTTTTTCCCACAGATTCCAAGGGTTTGATGTATGAATTCATATTCGTCCATTGATTGGAAATCTTGACTGTTGAATTCAGCCTCACATTGGCCAATTTTGCAACAGGGAGACAAGGGAGGAAGAAACACAGGAGGTATTAGTGTATGGAATTCTCCAATTTCACCTTCTTATATATACAATGAGTGTGGATATGGTGCCGAACGACTTCGTGCCAGGACAACAACACACCATCAATTCTTGGAGCTTCTTTACTAGTCCTTCCTATTCACAAAGGTATTGGACTTACCACGCGTATTTGAATAGCCATATTACCCTGAACAATAGACGACCAGAAGGTGCTCCCGCCCCTAAGAGGTGGAGTGGAAGAACACGAGCCTCAATGTCACAGTCGAAGATCACAACCCCGCCGACCACTCCGCTGTCCACTTGGTAGTTATAATAGCTGTGCAGCACACTGTAAGACACTGAAGAGCATTGCAGCTCACCTGCCAAATTTTCATACTGAGCAAACTCATCTCTGGAGGGGCCAACAGGTGAATCTGTGGTATCCCCTGAATGAGCGGAGACTAGGTGCTCGTGACCATAAGGTAATGAGGGTAAGTATGACTCAAGCAGGCTTTTGCCCGGAATGCGGTTTAGAAGTTGCAAACTCAGCCAACCCGAAAGCAGTGGGGGAGAGAGTAACAAAGCACCGCAATGATTTCCACGACCCAGAACACCGGCTTCTAGAGACCTGTGGTATATTTCCACTCCCGGAAGTGTTACCTATAGGCCCAACAAGTGCTGCTAGTCGAGGGGCGCAAGGCCCACCAAGGGTTAACTCTGGTGGAAAAAAACGGGTATTACAAAGTGGTAGAACACCTACAGCTTTACTTATATCTGTTTGCCAGTTTTGTCTTTATTTGCTTTGCGGTATAAACTGGTAGATTGACTTGCCTAGTCCTGAGTCCAACCCGGCTTCCGGGTGGCTCATCATGGTCTTCTTACTGGGACCGCATATGAGTACTTAATTTTTTTTTTAAAAAAAAAAAATACAAAATGTGGTCCAGATCGATCAGCGCCCTTTCCGGGGAACAACGCTAGTTCTAAAATCACCTCCTTAATTAATGGCCACAAAGTTCTTTGTCCTAATTACATGAAACATTGTTAATGACATTATGTTTCATGCTTGATCACACCAAATTGAAACATGGGGCTCATATACTCCCATATAGGTCACCTTCCCCAACCAAATTCAAGTTCTCTGTGACTGGCTTACCTTCCGTTCATCAACACCTCACTCCGTATTTTTTCTCTAACTTTTGTGTCCTCGGTTTCTTTTGCTTTATTGATTTCCTTTCTACATCGTGTCTGGACACACGTTGGTGCCGTCGCCTATCCACTTCCAGCGTTCGTATTGGAATATATATATACAAATCACAGGTCCGGTGTGTGAAATGAAGCGGAAAGCAAGTCAAATCTCGCTCTCTTCAAGTCCCATTAAAGACAAAAAGGTTTGCAAGGATCGTCTAGCCATAGATGAACAAGTATATGATTGCATTGTTGTTCAGATGCCATCCCTCAATGTAACAAGGAATTGTTCACCTGTCACCACCCTATCCTTGAGCACAGTTAATTCTAGCCACGATAACACAGTTAGACCTATCAGTACGCTCAAATCTTGCCATTCCACTCAGACGAAGGTCAAATTCTCCACTTCACGAGCAATACTAACCCCCGAGGGGAAAGTAGGAACTCCTAGGAACCGCAGAAAGGCTATCTCCCCTACAGTCGCGAAGCTCAAGGCTGTCGCTGAGAAGGAAGTTCATTTTGTTGCATTACACGGCGAGGATTTACTCGGTCGACGCAGAAGTCAGAGGGTAGCAGAGGGCTCTAGAGTAAGCTACATGGGGGAGATCCCATCCGTATCCCCTATCTCAGAGCTGTCTGAGGGAGTAACTGATGCAACTACATGTCTATCCGCCAGGCTTTCGGCCACTATTGATACAAGGTCTCGCCAAAGCAGAACCCCTAACCTCACTAGGGGCATTCAAACCAAAAGAAAGAAACAAAAATCTACCTCTACAATACAAGACATTCAATCTGTGGAGTTCAGGAAGGCTTCGACCCCTGGAACAAGAATTCTAAGGTGCTCTACCAATTTATCCACAGCTAGTAATTTCAGTTCCAGTCGAGGCACCAATACCCCTAAATTGAGAATGCGTACAAGACTGGTACCCAAAATTCCAAAAGCCCACCCAGCTGATAAATATCCTCTGTATCTAGCACAACTTATCTGTGATAGGATTTATGATGGGGTGGTGACCGCGGACAAGGAAATGCAGGTACTGGAAGGCGAAGCCAAGCACAGGGGATGGAAGGTGGGTGAAAACTCGCCTCTGCAGGATAAAGAGTAGTTATTTTACTTCATCATAGGTCATCATGCATGATCTTTTCTTCACGTGTCCTATGCACCCTAGATTTAGAGCGAAGGGTTGTACATTTACATTTCGCATTAGCACTAGGAACTAAACTGGCGCATGAGGAGCATAGAGGGAATCATATCACTAACAACGTACAGAGTAGAATGTGAAGGTGGCATATATCTATATCTAGTTGCACAGTGGCTGTGTATACGGGATAGTTGTTCCATGATAGATTGAGTTTCTCCCGTAACCCATGATAATGCATGTGAGAGTGAATTCCAGTACGTACTTCTAGCACGTATAGAAAGGGCTCAAGCACTGTCCTATCTATCGAAAATTGCCATCACTTATCAATATAATGTTGAAGTCAAATATAATCAACCGCATAGTTTTATGTATGGCATGTCACTATGCGGCGGGGTAATGCAATACTCGGAGATTGGTATATCTCAGCGAATTTTCAGAATTAGACAGCAGGAGGGGGGGCACAGTGGAAATGTATGAGTGTAAAGAACAATAGCCAACGCACCTAAGACCCCTGAAACCCTAAGTCAATCCTGAGACCCTGATATACAATGTTTCCTAATATAGACATATGATAAGGTGAGCGCTTGAAAGATGGAAAAGGGTGGAGGTCGCAATAGAGCGTTTAGTAGTTCTAATAATTCTCCATTAAAAAGGCATTGATTTGAGCTATTGGAAATGGGATTTGACCTCTGCTAGTGGAGGTTACGACAAAATACGCGACTACTCCCATAGCTCAGGTACTGAGGTATTTCTGAGAATAAGTTTCCCGAACATGTTCCAGATGGAGCGTTCAATCGGTCAGAGCATTTCAAGTTATTGGTCGCCGAGTTCGAAGTATTCGTGGGTAGGCATTCACTGGAAGTACCGCCCTACCCCAAGAAGACTCCCAAGGTCAACTGACCCGATGTTCGGAAAATTTTGTCATTCGCAGATTTTAGAAAGCCTCTGGCAACTCGATTTAGCTGAGGTATATTAGACTTGCAGCCAACGTGTAGACAAAATTCGATTTGCTAGATCTATGTTTTGATTCCCCCCCACTTAACACGGGAGATCAGAGGTTCTCTTACCCAGATCTTACGGCTTACGGCTTGGCTATATAAGGTGCTTAACGACTCTCGTACCTTTTTTAAAGGTTTTTGAGCAGCGGAACGGGCCGTCTGGATCATTATTTTTCCCAAAACGAGCCTTGGTGACGAGATTGATTATGTTCTGGTCTGCCCGGGAATTTGGCTGATTCGCGAATAGGCCAGCCCAGTCGCGAATGGGCTGGTCTCCCCGGGAAGCCACACGATTCTTGGGCGGGCTGGCCTACGCACGAATGTTGGCCTGCCCGGGAATGCAGAAATGAAATTCCTCCGGAGGCCATTTCATAAGTTAGCCTCCTCAGGAATATGATTACCAAATGCAGTAAATTCGTGAGGGTACTGTACATGGAACATGAAAATACATCAGTGCTGAGGAACATGAATTGCACACAATAATAAAAAATAATACATTAATGCTTGCGAACATGAATTGTACTTAGTGATAAAAAAATAACATCAAGTCTTGCGAACATGAATTGTACTTAATAATGAAACATCACCATGCTCCTCCACTTCTGAGTCTGATTGTGCATCTGATTGTGACTGTGCCTCTTGGTCGATAAAAGTATTCAAGCAGCTATGTGATGGGTGGCAGCGGCTACTACAATGCAAATTAGATTTAATACAACTGCACTGGTGAGTTTGGCATTTGCCCTTGCACTTGCAAGAATTCTAGTATGAATGTTAGTCTAGGTTTCAAAAAAAATTGATACAGAATATAGAAGATGTACTTCAAGATATAAACTTATAGCAGTACAGCGTGCAGCTTCACAAAGTGTAACATATTGTTGTACAATATCAGGCTATGCACACTCAGAAGTAGATATATTTAATGCCCTTAATATTTGAATATTAGGTGCTAAGGCTATGAGACAGCTCCGTTCCCTCCCCTTAAAAGGCTTAGTAAATCCATAGAACAATGGATTGCGTTAACGAAATAAAGAAATAACACCCTCTTTGTGACTACCATGGCAACCTTGGCCCATAAAATGCTTAGCCTATAGCCCTCCCTAACTTTCGTATCCTTTCTTACTTCCCGTCTCCTCTTCGTACATAACTCTCTGTCAGTACTAATATCTGCTGGTACTAATATTTGTTGGTACCAATATCCTTACTATATTCAATACTAGTATGTAAGGTAATTCCTCAATAGTGGTTCTGGAGAGGCTCTACTAGTAAAGGATAGCAAAGATCTAGACTCGACAAATAACTACTAAGACCCTACCTCTCTATCAGTATCTACCTCCTTGCTACATTCAGTGCTAGTATGTAAGGTAATTCCTCAATGGTAGTTCTAGAGAGGCTCTACTAGTAAAAAATAGCAAGGAGAAGACACTGTTAGCATTTCACTCAAGGTCTAGACTCAACAAACTAGTTAAGCCTTACCTTCCTTCTCCATATAACTACTCGACCCCCCTTTGTTTCAGCTACTTTTATTTCCACTACTCATAATCTTTTCCATTCCTATCTGAGGCTCCCTTTTGTGATTTGAGGTTCTTCAGGGAATAATTCCTCCACCCCTTCTTTTGCCAGCACATCTGCTCACTTATTATCAGGGATGCCTCTCTCAATATATTTCTTCTCCACTAAGGCCAAATCAAGGTTGGAGAAAATGTCTCCACCAGATCTACCACATATTCACCCCCCCCATCCTTTACCTTCTTTACCTACTTCTTCTACTCATCCATCTCTTTCCAATTCCCCTACTTTCACCTAATCTCTTCTTTACATAGATAGACTAAGACTACATACTTGCCTATTTCTATATATCTTCTGCATGTCTAGCATGTTGGGTCTACTGTATCATCCAATTTTATATACTAGGATTGGAGATTTCTCTTCCCCATCCTGTAATAATATAGTTGAGCCTTGCCTTCCTTCTCTACTGAAATACATAGTAGCTCTTAGATTGGATAGTGTCGATCTAATAAGCCATATATAGTTAATAAAGTATAGCAGTTAGGATAAGGTTTTTATATAACAGGACAATAGAGTCACCAGTCATCTGTACCATATCTATCTTGTCAAGGTATATGTACACTAACAATATCTCCAATAGCAAAAACCCCAATAGTATGTTATTGTTTATACTGTTATACTATATTTTGCCGAGCTTTACTAGTATTTTTTTTAATACATTGAAGTAAGTTTTTATAGTTTGGAGGTACTATTTGAGGAGCTTCTTCATCAGACTCTAGGTTTTTAGAATCTCTAATCAAGGTTGTATAGCTTCAATAGTAGACTCTAACTCTTTAGAGTTCAATTGAGGTTATAGAGCTTCAGTATTAGACTTTGAGTTTGAGTCTTTAGAATCATTCTTATTCCTGAAGAGGCTAGCCTATATAGGAATAACCCATTCTTAAGCAGGCTAGCCTATTGGGGAATTAGCCCATTCACAACTAGGCTAGCCTATTCATAAATCAGCAAATTCTTGGACAGACTAGAACAATTATATTTCTAGGCTTGTAGTTCTACCTATTAAAAAGAAAAGAGAAAAATAAACAACCTATAAACTATTTTCATATTATATAAATAATTTATTAATTTCTATTAAAAAAAGAAAAAAAAATCCTGTTCTATTTTATATATACTGTATGTATGCATCCTAAAAAGTAAAATATTATAAAAAAGAAAAATATGCTAAACCAATAAAAGAAAGGGATTGCTATAGTTAAATTCTATATATATTTGTAATGAAAAGATTAATAAAAAGAAGAAGACTTAGTAGAAGTAGTAGATAAGGATTCTGAATATTCAATAACTTATACTTCCATCTATAACTACTTACTAGCCTACAAGCTCATACAACTTACTGATTCAGACCTTACTAGGTATTAGAACACTTGAAAGTCGACCTTGAAATATATTTTTAAATTTACATCATGTAATATCTATTAGAGATTTTAAAAACAACATTATGTGACAATCTCCGAACTATAAAAAAAAATGTATGTGTCAGGTACTTTAGAAGCACATGACGCTCTTTGTAAACTCTAGTAGCTGATACAAAGTATAGTATTTTAAAAGTCATGATATAAAGTATTGTGGTAGCCACTTCCTGATGTAAATCATTTCAATACCTGCTACCTGACTCATACATATTTTACTACACTTTCCTGAACTAACAATTGTATTCAGTACTATTTCATTCTCTGACATTTGAAGGTTGATAGATCGTGTCTGGTATAGCATGTTGGGTCTGACCAGTCAGAATGCCCTACATTGGGTATCACAGAATAATAGACACAAAATTTCATGGACTACTACTTCCGCCCAAATTTCTATAAATACAAGAATAATCACGCTGCCAGTAGTTCAAATACCATATTAGATACACCCCCAAAAAACACTCAAAACTAGTTATTTTCATCTGAGCTAGAAGCTATGGCGAAGATCCTTCTTCTATTGCAATTTGTGTAAGCCCCAAGAGCCAATACTGGTTTAGATAAGTTTTCCCAAGAAGGATATCGAAAGGAACTACAGAGGCTCACACCAAAAGTCTTCAGTTTGGTAATCTTACATATGTAATAACTATGCACCATATACAGCTTAGTATTATTCAGCTCCAAAACAGGTTGCAATGGCAATACAGCCATATAGGATGAATTTTACCTTTACTGTTGCCTGTACTCTGTCCTGAGAATAGCCATACTATCATACCTTGAATACAAGTGCTCTCTCTACTGATATCTTATTATACTACTCATTTATCTCACTCATTCATATTATTATGACTCTATATCCATACTTTTCAAACAAAACCTCCTTATTCTCCCATCCTTCATTCAACAACTCCTTTATTTGGCTATAGAAAGCGACATCAGATAGGAAGTTTGTCATTCAATGTGTGGTTGGTATAAGCAGTATGCAATTTAGTACCAATATCCTGACTAATATTCTCTATAGATATGTGGATCCTTGTAAAAGGTGGGTGCCAAACCTTTTTGACCCCCCGCAATGTCCTCTCACCTATGGGGATATCCTCCATCCCTACCTTCCTAGTCGTCTCCTCCAGCACCCAAAAAAAGCCAAAACTGACTTTAGGACAATTAACTACCAATTGCTACTATTGCCAGTTCTGAAAGAAGGTGGTCTTAGAATCAGAATGGCTTATAGACAGTGTGATTTGCATGCCAACCACAATCGCCTCTGTCCTGGTATTATTGATTAATACCATAATTGTATCTACTGCCTAGAAATTGAAAGTAGTTGGAATATACAATAAGAAGCCAACATTAAGGCTTATTTTTGGTAGTTTTCCTGAAAAAACTACTACTCTTGGTGGCCTTGCGAAGCTGGGCCCAATATTGAGACACTCCACCTAAGAGATTCAACTGAGGAGTATCTGCTCTATAAAGAACTTAAGTACTGAGGGATTTTGTAATGAATGATACTAGACAGTAGTCATTTGGTACCGTTTATACTATCTATATCCACTTGAGGACGGATATTTGTGTATGCCAGTTCTGCTGAGGAATTGCCTCAAAAGGGTAGGTTGATTATTAAGAGAGGGTGTTCTATGAGGAACAATAATATAACAGGTGTAATCTTTATTTGTAATTATGCTATCTATCTGATCGCTGCGGTTCGGGTTGTCTGAAGACTGATGGATTCCAGAGGGGATCCAGCGGCCTTTATATAGCTGTTCAGAGACCCTAATGACTAAGGAAATACATAATGATGGTTGGCATACCTCTAGAGAAGGTTGTGCTATACAGGAGGATGTGGAGCCCAAGAGGGTATCTACAAAATAGCAAGTTCTGCAGAATTTACCGTAGCATATTCCATAGCCATTGAACTACCAAATCCAGCAGTTACTGAGGGTAGACGAAGGCTAGCCCTTCGACCATGAATGCTAGTTATATAATAATGCCATAAATATAGAAAATACATATGTAGCAAATATAACTGATATGAGTATCAAAATAGGAATACATGATATGAAATACTAGACAATAAGCTTCCTTATTATACTTCTTTACTTAGAAGGATTTACTATATTTATAGTTTATACTTCTACTATTCTCACTTCTATTCTTCCCAGAATTTTATACATTTTAAGTATGTTGGCATTGGTATATATTTTAATAGGGTTCATCTGATTTAGGACTCAATCTAGTTCTTATTATATGAGAGCTCGAGTTTTATCTCTAGTACGAGGTCCTTGTCTTCCTCTAGTTGTTCGACGTCTCTTAAATGTATTCTCTAAACTTCTGGTTGTCTAAAAGTCTTGAAGAATCTCCTGAGTAATATCCTTGGTACTAACCCAAGAATCATGCTTAGGAGAGTAGTCGAGCTATCTAACCTTATATTGACATTCACCAGTTTGTGGTGCTGTTCTGAATTCTAATACTTTCTCAACTTTATAACGATTATTTTGTATAGGTTCAGGTTCTTTGGATTGTCTGCCAGTGTTTGGAAATTTAGATAGATCATTGTTTTGATAAAGTTTCAGCTTCATTATGAATGATTTATATGGTGTCCAGACGCTACTATAGGTGCCTCCAGATGACACAGTTATGCCAATGTCTCCCGTGGTGTCTACTAGTATCTCAAGTTATTGAATGTCTCTGGTATCGTCTACTAGTATTATGTTATGCTAATATCTCCCTTGGTGTCAGGAAGATCTCCCTTCAACCTATGGCGTCCAGCAGCAATAGCATTCGGAAGACCACCCTTAACCTATGGTGTCCAGATGACATCCCTTCAGCCTATGGCATCTAGATCCTAGTTGATATCTTTGCTGCCTCGCGGACGTTATATTGTGCCTTTCCATGATACTGGCTCTGCCCGTTTTAGGTTGCCTCAAGCTCAGCCCATACCATAGGTATTCAGCTATGAAGTGATGTACACTTAATAAGAAGAAGAATGAATGTCAATTGAATTTCGAAATATTTATGTACACAAAAGCTACTTTAGCATAGGCCATACAATTATGAACCGAACCCTCGACCACAGTCCCCATATCACTCACTAGCCAACTTGTTCTAAATTGCCTACACTAATGGTGTACTCGCTGACTACAATTCGCAAACTACTAGTCTACTACTGCTCTTTGCCTGGCTCCTGACAACTGATCCGTCAATTCTGAAAAGGCAGTTAATCTAACTCGATACTGGAGATATGCATCGGAGGCATGGAAGTGGAGGCATTGGAGCCATGGAAGTGCAGGTATCATTGGCATCGGAGCCATAGAAGTAGAGGGATCGGAGCCATAGGAGTAGAGGGATTAGAGCCATGGTAGTGGAGGCATTGGAGCCATAGGAGTACAGGTATCAGATTCATATAAGCAGAGATGTTAGAGGCATTGGAGTGGCAATATTAGAGTTATCGCTGCCTCTATTCCACTATAGGATCCTGTGATACAGGTTAGTTGTACGTGCACTTATCAAAGGTCTGGCAATACTCTCACCTCAAATAACTGAACTTGCTTACTTACTCGCTTGCTTCCAGTACCCTGTGAAATAGGTTAATTATGTGTACTCTTACCAGAGGTCTGGCAATACTTTCACCTAAACGAACTGAACATGCTTGCTTAATTGCTTCTAATACCCTGTGTTATATGTTAGTTACATGTGCTCATATTGGAGGTCTGGTAGTGCACTCACCTAAATGAACTGAACTTGCTTAGTCGGTTCTTCTAGTATTCTGTGAGATAGATTAGTTACACATGCTCATATTGGGGGTTTAGTAATGCTCTCACCTAGCTGCTGTTATAGCTCAGGTAAGAGACCTACTCTTATTAGGGAATATCCCAATACCTAGTTATGACTGCTGACTGCTATGGCCTGATCAACCATATAGATGCAAGTAATGTGTCCAGGGATTGGACGGGTATTGGAGCAAGGAAGTGTGTGATCTCTGAATGCATTCTCATACATGTACTCTCTTCTATAATATTCCATATGGTTCTTATGTTTATCATTCCTGTATAGTTATTGGTTGTATTAGGTTTTCAGCTCCTGTATATCAGCCTGACTGCAATGTGTTGAAGTTCAGGCTACTTAATCAATGTATGTCAGCCTGCGTGGATCCTAATTGGGAAGGGACTTCCCAGTTAGGCAATACTAGGCTGCAACACTACTACTCTGCTTTGGGAAGTGTCATCTAGATCTAATAAAGGTTTATTAGATCAATACTTCTATATAAGCCACCGCTTTTACATAGTTAATAGAATAAGACCCAAGCGGTGTTCTAAGTCTTATATAGCTTTACTCTCATCAAGTCCATACTATACCCGAGTTATAACTGCATTTATACTTATCTCCATTTGTACCTACCAATACTCTGAAGTATTCTCATAGTTATAGCTCGCCTGTAACATTACACCACTTGTCTATACACCTCTATAGACACTGACACCTCCCAAATCCTCTACAACTATGTCTATATTGAGAGGATTACTCAGACCAGACTCCAATGAGCCCATGCCTGATAATGATGAAGATAGTATTATCCAGGCTCAAAAATAAGTTAAACAATTTATTACACAACACTACGCACCTATATTTCAGACCTACAGTTTCAGAAATATTGGAGCACTCCCCGTCAGCAAATAGAAGTCAGATCATTATTCTCTTCCTCTCTAGAACCTATTATTCGCTCAATAGTCCTATCAGTCCCACCAGGACCATCAACTAAAGGCAAGCAATGTGCTGCTCGCCACTGAACACCTATCAATCCAGGCTATGTAGCCATGAAAGCACACATTCAATACCTGGAAGCTGAAATACAGCCAATGCTGCTGCTAATAGTCATACACAACTATCGAATGATACTCAAATTGCTCTTTAACAGATCTAGAACCTCATCATATTCGGACAGCAATATAGTGGTAAGTAGTTTGAATGCATTAACTATAACTTTAGCTATCTTAAGGAGCAAGGAGAATAGTACCAAAAACAATTAGATGCATGATTCAGGGGAATTGAGGAACGATTAATGGCAGTAGAGCAACATGTTCAGGCTCCACAACCAAGACACCCTCCTATTAATACAGCCCAAAGACTCAAGCAAGCAGCAGGTAATATACTACCACCGCTACCGCCAGTACCATGACGAAGAACACGAGATTCTACCCCACTACTACAATGACCAGCAGGGTTAGGAATTTTTGAAGATAGACAAGTGGCAGGAAAAGTACCACCTCTGAATAAATTTAAGGGAAATAGAGAATACCAGGAAGGCTGGACACTTCAGATGGATGACTACTTCCTCATCACTCTCACTCGGAATGAAGATCAGAAGCTCATATGCGTTGGGTTATGTTTGGAAGGGAAGGTACTAGACTGGTAGAAGGCTAATCGGGTTAAGTATCATACTTGGACACAGGTAAAAGAGGCTATAGCATTATATTATGGGGATCACTACCAATCGGACTGAGCATACTATGAGTTGGCAGGACTGAAGAAGACAGGAACAGTCCTCAACTACCTAATAGAGGTAGACCGCCTGAATAATTATGCTAAGCTGTCCGAAATGCAGGTCATCAATATTATCATCTCCAACCTTCCTCATAACCTCCGAGTGGCTATGGCAAACTATGAAAACCTTCATACCTATCTGGATCAGTGGAGACAAAAACTCATTGAGATGAATATTATTAATACCGAATTCCAAAGCTGCAACTACAATGCCCCTCCTACCCAGCTAGCATTAAAGAAGCGTACATTTAAGGAATGAATAACGTATAAGGGTAGTGAACCTGCCACTACCAGACCTAATACAGAGGAAGTCTGAATACCATACATAGTAAGAGAAGCAAGGATACTGGAAGAGAGATGTCTATCTTATGGATATAAGGGCCACAAAGCAGCCAATTATACTAGAGGAAGATTTACTACTGAACCCCCCTTCTACAAACCTTCCCATAATGGCAACCAGGAGCTACTCAATAAAAAAGCTCGAACCGACAAGGGTCACCTCAAAATTACAGAACTGGGTTTAGAAGAAGAGTTAGGAAATGGGTAAGGAGTTCATCACCTACCGTCAGACGCACTCCTAGGCACTCTTCTCTCTTGACGGTTCGGATTATAATTGCTGGGGAAGAGGTGGAAGCTATGATAGACTGTAGAGCTAGTGCTCCAGTCGTAGGAAAAAGGATTGCTATTAAGGCGGGTATTTAGAAAAGAGCTCGGGAAGTTAAAGTTAGGCAGGGTGATGGATCTCGGATTTCTAGAGGAAAATATGTGATTAATGCTAGGTTTGATATGTTGGATTTCTCTTCTTGTTTTTTGGGTAAGTTCAAGATAGATGCTGAAGTTTTGGGAATTGGAAAGGAACTTTATATGGGATAAATGGCAGGAAGATATTGCAAATTATGTAGCAGGATATGCTAAGTATCAGAAGGCAAAAGTAGACAGGTATAGCAGGCAAATGAAGTTGGTACCGATGCCAATAGGGGAATACTCCTTTGAGGAAATAGCTATAGACTTCGTTAGTGAGCTACTAGAGTTAGAAGGCTTCAATGTAATACTAGTTATCATAGACCGGTTTATGAAAGTACAACACTATATTTCAGCCAAAACTATTTGGACAGCATCCGATGTTGCAGATATTTATATCAGCGAGATATGGAGACTCTATGGTCTTCCTCAATATATCACCTCCGACCGTGGTCCACAGTTTGCCTCTTGATTCCTCAAAGAGCTAAACCAAAAGCTCAACATAACTCTCTGCCTCTCAACTACCTACCACCCTTAGACCAATGGACTTGCTGAACGAGCAGTCCAGATACTCAAGCAGTACCTCCGCATCTACTGTTACGATAGGCAAGCCTACTGGAAACAATAGTTACCTCTAGCTGAGTTTGCCTATAATACTGCTGCCCATTCCACTTACAAATACTCTCCTTACCGAAGTCTCTATGGCTTTGACCTACATACTATTCACCTCTCCAATGACTACGAATTCTCCTCTCCCACTGCGGAAGAATGGCTAGACCGAATGACTCAAGTACACAACCTGATTCATGATACCCTGAAGCAGATTAACTATAAACATAGTGCTATTCACCTCAAGAAGGCAGGCAAGTTTGCTACTAATGACTGGGTACTGGTTGACCACTGGAACTTGCAGATATGAGCTGGAAACAACCGTTCTTTAACCAACAAGTGGATAGGGCCCTATAAGGTCATTGAAGCTATTGGTTCATATGCATATAGGCTCGAAGTTCCACAAGGCATACGATGGCACAACGTCATTTATATTACTTTCCTTAAGCTATTGAAATGATGAGACGAGCCACAAGATATGGATGAAGATGAACCTGATGTCTTCGAAGTCAAATCCATAGTGGACTCACATAGAAATAGAGGAATAGTCAAATACAGAGTATGTTGGGTAGGGTATACCGAGTATGAGGACACATGGGAAACCTTTGACAAGTTGGATAACTATCTAGAGGAACTTAGTAAGTATCAAGAGAAGTTCCCCAATAAGCTATGGGATGAAAGAGATGTCTGAATGTTCAGACTTGTGTTAAGTTGTTCTATAGATGAAGACATGTTACCTTTTACCCTCCTACTCATCGCCTTTTCCCTATAGGTTTTTTGGTGAGAGGTTTGGTTTTTAACAGCCATGGCATGTATGTGTAGACATATTGGTCTTGTAGTGCTCTTAAATGGAATAGAGGTATTGGTCAGGATGGTCAGTACCTAAGCCACTGGGTTTACCTGAGTTGTTACTAATACTTGTCTTCTCCAGGGTCAGAAGGACTTGTATTCAGCTGAGGACAGCTGTCTCAAAATGGGGAGTAATGTTATAGCTCAGGTAAGAGACCTACTCTCGTTAGGGAATATTCCAATACCTAGTTACGGCTGCTGACTGCTATGGCCTGATCAACTATACAGATGCAGGTAATATATCTAGGGATTGGATGGGTATTGGAGCAAGGAAGTGTGTGACCTCTGAATGCGTTCTCATATATGTAGTCTCTTCTATAATATTCTATATGGTTCTTATGTTTATCATTCCTGTATCGTTATTAGTTGTATTAGGTTTTCAGCTCCTATATATCAGCCTAACTGCAATGCATTGAAGTTCAGGCTACCTAATCAATATATATCAGCCTGCGTGGATCCTAATTGGGAAGGAACTTTCCAGTTAGACAATACTAGGCTGCAACCCTACTACTCTGCTTTAGGAAGTGTCATCCAGATCTAATAAAGGTTTATCAGATCAATGCTTCTATATAAGCTACCGCTTTTACATAGTTAATAGAATAAGACCCAAGTGGTATTCTAAGTCTTATATAGCTTTACTCTCATCGAGTCCATACTATACCCGAGTTATAACTGCATTTATACTTATCTCTGTTTTTACCTACCAATACTCTGAAGTATTCTCATAGTTACAGCTTGCTTGTAATAGCTGCCGGTTCATGAGTTTCGTTGACTTGTATTGTGGTTGAAAGTTCCTATGTCCTTCAGATGTGCCAATGCCAGACTGGGTGGCAGGTATGGAAATTGGAGTATATACTAGGCCATGCATTAGCCCATGCACTAGCCTCCAGACTGGGTATGATAAACCATGCTTGGCAGGCCCCTTGCAGCTATCAGTAGGGTAATATTACCTTAGACTGGTGATACCTGTGCATGTAGCTGCATATGCACTATTCCTATATGGGTAATAGTCCCTATTTGGCATGAGCGTTATAACCAACCTCATAAGTTCTATGGAACTCCTCTAATGCAACTGTGATATAGTTGTATCACTTGTATATATAGAAGAAAACTAGACATTCGGGGCTTGTTTATATTAAAGAAAACTATGCATTTGAGGCTTGTTTATATTGAAGAAAACCATGCATTCGAGGCTTGCAAACCTATACATTCAAGACTTGTTTATATTGAGGAAAACCATGCATTCGAGGCTTGCAAACCTATGCATTCAAGGCTTGTTTATATTGAAGAAAACCATGCATTTGAGGCTTGCAAACCTATACATTTGAGGCTTGTTTATATTGAAGAAAACCATGCATTCGAGGCTTATTTATATTGAAGAAAACCACGTATTTGAGGCTTGCAAACCTATGTATTCGAGGCTTGTTTATATTGAAGAAAACTATGTATTCAGGGCTTGTCAATTCATAGGTTTTCTTCAATATAAACAAGCCTCAAATGCATGGTTTTCTTCAATATAAACAAGCCTCGAATGCGTGGTTTTCTTCAATATAAATAAGCCTCAAATACCTGGTTTTCTTCTATATAAACAAGCCTCGAATGTATAGGTTTGTAAACCTCGAATATGTAGTTTTCTTCAATATAAACAAGCCTCGAATGCATGGTTTTCTTCAATATAAACAAGCTCCGAATACATAGGTTTGCAAGCCTCGAATACATAGTTTTCTTCAATATAAACAAGCCTTGAATGCATAGGTTTGCAAGCCTCGAATGCATGGTTTTCTTCAATATAAATAAGCCTCGAATATATGGTTTTCTTCAATATAAACAAGCCCCGAATGCGTGGTTTTCTTCTATATATACAAGCGACACAACTATATTACAGTTGGGCTGGAGGAGTTCCGTAGGACTTGTGAGGTTAGTTATAATGCCCATGCCAAATAGGGACTATTGTCCATACAGGAACAGTGCATATGCAGCCACACGCACAGGTATCACCAGTCTAAGGTGATATTGCCCTGCTGACAGCTGCAAGGGGCCTGCCAAGCATGGTTTATCACACCTAGTCCAGGAGCTAGCGTATGGGCTAGTATGTGGTCTAGTATATACTCCAATTTCTATACCCACCACCCAGTCTGCCATTGGCACATCTGAAGGATATAGGAACTTTCAACTATAATACAAGTTAACAAAACTCATGAACTGGCAGCTAGGTGAGAGCATTACCAAACCCCCAATATGAGTACGCGTAACTAACCTATCTTACAGAATACCAGAAGAACCAACCAAGCAAGTTCAGTTCATTTAGGTGAGTGTTACGGTTGAGATTATACAGACCGGGCCGGCACCACCTGATGGTGGGTACCCTGAAGTTAACCCTGCTTTCCTATATATACGCATATATCCTGTATCTAGCTTTTGGCTATTAGAGTAATGTTCTAAGTTCAACCTACACCTGTATGTGCAGTTAGGCCCGAGCTATGTGATCTTGCCTCCGCTCGCTCCAAATCCCTATATTCCGACAATAATATCTTGATCACCCGGCTCGCCCCTAACATTACATTGCTCCTAACCCCCGGGACCGGCGATATTGCTCTATTCACCTCTCCTATCTCTATACTTGTTGGAATCTCTACGAGAGCAATATTTCTTCGCTTGAGTCAAGGGACCGGTACCTACCTACCTACCTACCTACCTGCCTACGTACACTCTGTCGGACGATCTCCACAAGGGCGGAATATGGCTAAAGGATGTCGCTGGATTATCTGCTAATATGAGCGACATCGGAAATAATTATTTACCCCTCCTATTTGCTTATTAGCTTGTTCTAACCGACATACTAATCCTATATTGAGATCTCCGGATCTGCTAAGTCTTAGATGTCGAGCGACATGCTCAACCACCCCCGACGAGCGAGCTTATAAGCCCCCCAACGAGCGAGAGAGCTTATAAGCCCTCTAACGAGCGAGCGAGCTTATAAGCCCTCCGACGAGTGAGTGAGCTTATAAGCCCCCCGATGAGTGAGCGAGCTTATAAGCCTCCCAACAAGCGAGCGAGCTTATAAGGCACCAAACGAGCCTATAAGGCACTGAACAAGCTCTATTACCTCCGGACGAGCTCTATTACCTCCGGACGAGCTCTATAACCTCCGGATGAGCTCTGTGACCTCCGGACGAGCTCTATTACCTCCGGACGAGCTCTATAACCTCTGGATGAGCTCTATGACCTCCGGACGAGCTCTATGACCTCCGGACGAGCTCTATAACCTTCGAGCCACCCTGAAAGAGATATTCGAGTTCCACATTCGCATCCGCATTCGCATCCGCATCCTATGGACGAAGACATGGTACCTTTTACTTTCCTACTCGTTGCCTTTTCCGTTGACGGTTTTTTGGCGAGAGGTTTGGTTTTTAACGGCCATGGCATATATGTGTAGGCACACCGGTCTTGTGGCACCCCGTACCGCGGGGGTAGAGGTATCTAGCAGCGCAGGCTAGTACCTGCCACCATGGTTACCTGAGTCGTTACTAATACTTGTCTCAACACAAGAGACTTGTATTCAGCTGTTCTCAGCTGCCTCGAAGTGGGGAGTAATGTTATGGCTCAGGTAAGAGACCTACACCTCCGGTGGAACCAATACCCTAGTACCCGTCACTAACTATGAGAGCCTGATCAACTCCATAGATGTGAGTACTGTGTCATCGTCGGCGTTAAAGGGATTAGCTATTGAAGTGTGTGACCTCTGGTATCGTCACCTCATATATGTATTCTCTTTTTTATATATCCATTATGTTCTATCGTTATAGAAGTTGGTCGGTCGGGACGACCTCTAGGAAAGGGGGAGTACTGTTACGGTTAAGATTATGCAGACCGGGCCGGCACCACCTGATGGTGGGTGGCCTGAAGTTAACCCCGCTTTCCTATATATACGCATATATCCTGTATCTAGCTTTTGGCTCTTCGAGCAATGTTCTAAGTTCAACCCGCACCTGTACGTGCAGTTAGGCCCGAGCTATGTGATCTTGCCTCCGCTCGCTCCAAATCCCTATATTCCGACAATAATGTCTTGATCACCCGGCTCGCCCCTAACAGTGAGTGCACTGCCAGATCTCTAATATGAGCATACGTAACTAACATATAATACAGGGTATTAGAAGCAACCGAGCAAGCATATTCAGTTCGTTTAGGTGAGAGCATTGCCAGACCTCCGGTATGAGCATACATAATTAACCTATCTTATAGGATACTGGAAGCAAGCGAGTAAGCAAGCAAGTTCAGTTATTTGAGGTGAGAGCATTACCAGACCTCTGATAAGTGCAGGCACAACTAACTTGTATTACAGGGTCCTACAGTGGAATAGAGGCAGAGATAACTCTAATATTACCACTCCAATACCTCTAACATCTCCGCTTACATGAATCCGATGCCTGCACTCCCATAGCTCCAATCCTTCTACTACTATGGCTCTGATCCCTCCACTCCTATGACTTCGATGCTAATAATGCCTGCACTTCCATGGCTCTGATACCTCCACTTCCATGCCTCCGATACATGTCTCCGGTATCAAGGTAGATTAACTATCTTTTCAGGATCAACAGGTCAATTGTCGGGAGCCAGGCAAAGAGCAGTAGTGGTTTGCGAATTGTAGTCGGCGAGTGCACCCTTAGTACAGGCAATTTGGAACAAGTTGGCTACCGAGTGATATAGGGACTGTAGTCGAGGGTTCAGTTCATGATCGTATGGCCTGTACTAAAGTAGCTTTTATGTACATAAATATTTCGAAATTCAATTGACATTTATTCTTCTTGTTATTAAGTGTACATCACTTCAAAGCTGAATACCTATGGCATAGGCTGTGCTTGAAGCAACCCAGAATGGGCAGAGCCAGCATCGCGGAAAGACACAATATAACGTCTGCGAGGCAGCAGAGGCATCACCTTGTATCTGGACACTATTGCTGAACGGAGGTCTTTCAGATGCCATTGGCTAAAGGGACATTATCCGGATACCTATGAGCTGGAGGGAAGTCATCAGGATACCCATAAACTGGAGGGAAGTCGTCCGAATACCCATAAGCTGGCAGAGGGGCATCAGGACGACATTGATTGCGACGGTGGCATTAACAAGTGGCAGGATGGCTCTGTGACACCCAGGGCGTCGGACACCAATTAGGCAATGTCAAATCGTTTATGATGTTACTGATATAGAAAGTATTATATATGAGATTAAGGTTTGGTTAACTTGATAGATCGAGGCTATAGTTGTTTCGTTTCCAATTAGTTGATATAATAGAAAAGAGACCTAGCCATCGTAGCTTGAGTTTGTTTGAGATGTTCAATAGGTTGATATTTTCTGAGGATAACATGACTTGTTGACCAACATTAAATTTAGTTAACATAGGTGCTCATTTATTAGCTTGAGATGCTTAAGTCTTCTTGGCGTCATAGAGATTTTGAGATATATTACTATGACATTTGTTTGCTAATTTATAGGTGTTGATAGGATATGGTAATAAAGATACTCCATGGTATACATTAAATCCTAATAATGTAAGGAAAGGACTATTTTTCCTGGTAGCATTATACTTAGAGTTAAGTTTCAACTGTATCTCTGGTAATTTCTGTAGCCAGTCAAATCCTTCGATCTTACATGCTCTTGCTACTTACAAGATTTCTTTGTTAATGATTTCAGATTGTCCATCTGCACGAGGGTAGTACACAGTAGATGGTTCCAATTTGATTCCTTTATTCCTTACCCAATCCTTAAAGTAGGTTGATATAAAAAGAGTATCGCAATCAAAAACAATATAAAAAGGATATCCCATAATCGGGACTATATAAGTCTGAAAGGTAGCAGTACATTGTTCTGCTGTGAAATTGTCTGAAATAGGAATAAGAAATTTGAATCCTGATTATCTATTGACAATCGTCCAAAGTTGAGAAATACAAATAATATAATCTTCTTCAACAGGAATATTTGGATACAAGATAGAACACTTAGTAAAAACAGGTGCTAACTTAAGAAAATCCATTGATATATCCGTCTATAGTCTCTCTGGTATATATAAAGGTATTACATGCCCGAGAGGTACTTTATTGGAATACTTTATCTATTGACAAGTATCACAACTTCGGAAATAGTCCTTAACCACTTCTGCAAAGAACTGATATTGATATCGATCAGTAAGGTATCTCATGGTCTTTTCGATTCCACTATGAGCTGTTACTTCATGTTCTTCATTTATCACTAGTTCGAGATAGTTCTTACTTTTGATATTGAAAGTACTAGGTAAGACTAATCTCTATTGTCCCTGTATATTCTTGATATACAAAAATCTGTCTCTTTTCCTATGATCCTTCCACTGCATTGTTGAATCATAGTGTTTCTTCTAGATTGGATATACCTTTATACATACTTAGTATACTGCCTTTATTCCTTCTCTCTAGTCCAACTATTGAACAATAAAGTAGTCCTTATTGTCTTCCCATCCATCAGTGATGTACTTGTCATCAAGGAGCTTGTTGAGAGTTGGCTCGATCTGATAGTTGAAGTCATGAATAGTAAGCTTCTTCTTCTCACAGGTGGCGGCATTATGTCCTGGGAGTTTGTAAAAGTCACAGTGTTGCCTGGAACCTTTATATTTTGGCATGGGAATAAGAATTAGTTGTTCGTTGATTGCTGCTCGTTTTTGGAAATGAGTGGTGACTGCTGCAGTTTTGATCTAGATAGCATTGCTGCCACTTACTTATAGAGGTTGTGGAGGATTCCATGGTTGTTAAGATACGATTGTTGCATTCTTGAGAGCTTCCTCTATTTGGTGGTAGGTCATTACCCCATTGGATGTTTGGAAAAGCTTGACTGGTATAGGTTGAGAAGGAGATGGAGGTGGTACTACTATAGTACCTTTGGACTCTAGTTTGTCACTTAGCTGTTTAACTATAGTCCTGAGGTGTTCTTTCCTCTTTATAAGAACTATATCTAGGAAGATACAGGTCAAGCTGCCATGTCTCTCTTCTCCGTAAATAGCGTACTTGGTGATAGAAAAATATCTATTGCTCATTTGGTGAGAACTTCCATGTACTAGACAATAGTAGTCTTTGCAGTAAGACTAATGTTCTTTACAATATTGTAGATAGTGCTTGAGAGCAACATCCAACCTGAATGCTGTTTTGATTTCGATTTCAGAGGTAGAGATATTTGGTGCTACTGGCTCTACTTTTACTTTCCCCTTGGATACTTCTTCGAGTTGTTCCTTGGTAAGAGAAACAAATCTAAGTCCAAAAACTATTAGAGGCTTATGTTCTGGTTTGGGTACTCGATCATACTCTTCAAATATCTCTTCTGGAATTTCCGTGAGGGCTTCTTCTTCCAAAGAAGAGTCCTTATCCTTCATGATAGTATAATCGGCTTCCTTAGTTTCTGTCTGGTCCTCATCGTTGAGGTAGAGGCAAGATTTGTGGTGTCCTACCACTTCAGATCTTCCATAACACTTGTTGTAGTCGCAGTTGACATGCTTAAAGTTGATAGCTTCACAAGATACCATTTTGTCTGCAATAATAATTTTTTCTTATGGAGTAACTTTGTAAGAGGTAGTTATAGCATTGGTATAAATATGAGGAGGATAGGTAATATTGGGAGAATCGATATTGGTGGAGATATAATCATCCTCCATTGTAGGAATATCCTAATATTTATACTTTCTGGATAGAGCGTTTGCTATCAAACTTTCCTTTCCTGTAGTATGCTGAATAGTATAGTCAAATTCTATTAGATAATCTTGCTATTGTCTGAGTTTTTGGCTAGATAGTGCTTGAGTGTGGAATGTAACCAATGGCTTATGATCAGTTAGGATTGTAAATTTGTGACCTCTTAACTGAGCCTCGAAAAATTTTAATGAGTCAATAATTGCCAACAATTCCTTTTGGAAGATGGGATAATTTAATTGAGCTGGATTAAATTTTCGAGAGTGGAAACAAGATGGTTTGATTTGATTTAATAGTCCTTAGCCGATCCAAGACCCCAATCCTATATCACTTGTATCACAAACTAAATATTTTGGATCTATTGACTCATTATTCCAGGGTTTTAAAATATGTGGGGAATTCACGAGTTCCTTTAGTTTTTCAAACACTGTATTATGAGTGTCTGTCTATTCCCATTTCTTTGTTTCTCCCAGTAGCTCTAACAATGTACTTGCATATGAAGCTAGATCTGGAATAAAATGGCTTAGATAATTGATGATTCCTAGAAAACCTCTTAAATTCTATTTTCTCTTTGGAGTAAGAAATGTCAATATGGTGGTTCTTTTCTTTAGATCTGCCTGAAGTTCATCTGTGGTTAGTACATGACCTAGAATCTCTAATTTTATTGTGAAAAATTGGTACTTAGTTTCCTTGAGATAGAACTTCTCATCCTGTAGACGCTGTAGAACCTTCTTGAGAACATCTACATGCTTCTCATACGTCTTGGTAAAGATTATGATATCATCAATATAAATTATTATATTCTTATAAATCATATCTTTAAATATTTTATTCATAACTCTGACCATAGTAGCTGGTGCATTCTGGTCTCCCTGTTACATAACTCTACTTCTGTAGTACCCTCGGTGAGTTAGGAAAGTAGAATGCTTCTCTGATTCCTTATCATTCCTGACGTTAAAAAATCTGTCTACTAAATCTACTTTTAACCAGAAGGAATTTCCTACTACTAGTTCTATAAATTTATTTATATCAGGTAGGGGTGTATAGTCAGATTCTACTACTAAATTTCGGTCTCGACAGTCATTGACAAATCTGGCTTCTTCTGGTTTATCTCTTTTAGGTATAGTGAATATAACTACCATATTGGTGTTATTTTCAACTCAGTAGATTCATCCTGTTTTCTCTTCTTTAGTGATTTTATCGTTTATTTGCTGTGTAAATCAATGTCCTAATGGTCTCCATTTTGGTAACTATGTGGCTCCAGGTTTAGGTCTGATAGTGTGGTTGACCTTCCTTAAGGGCGGTAAATCCCATGGTATTTCCTTAGAAAATAATTTGGGAAATTCTGTTACTAGGTTAAATTGTTTCTCTATGGATGAAACGGCTGTTGAAAAGCCCTCTTCCTTATTGGTATCTTCCGCATCACTGATATTTTTCCAATTCTCTGGTTCACTATAATCTGTAACTGATTCACATGATACTTCTAGGTATACTGATCTTATACCCTATTCCATGGCACTGGATTTCTTCCAGGTGCTTAATACAAATCTAGGAATATTTTCCAGTTAGATAGTAACTGGTTCTTGGTGTGCCGGAATAATAGCACGGACCTTAGAAAAAGCTAGCTCTCCTAATATCATGTTCTATTTTGATAAGTGCGTTACATAGAAGGTATATTCTTCTATATATCCTATCTAATCTAATATTATTGTATACGATTTTTCAATAGTTGCTTTGGAGCCTTTGATAGCTGTACCCAAAGATACCTTCTCAATATTCTTTGTAGGAATATTATACAAGTGTACAAACTGAGAGTTGATTAGGTCTCCTCCCTTTGTTTGGAGGTCTACCAATACTATAGCGGGTTATCCATTTACTCTAACAAAAACTTTATTGTAGTCCAGGGTCTGGGCTGACAAGAGTCATTCCTTGATTTTATCCTTACTGATTTTTGATGCAGGTAGGCTTAAATCCTGTGCCGCAGTATGTATAGGTACTTTATTTTGATACTTCTTACAATCCTTGTAGGAGTGACTAAGGTTCCAATACCATAAATATTTTTTATCCCTAATCAGTTGCATCTTCATTTTTTGATCCAATTTCTTGGTGATGGTATCTCAATCTGAATCCTTATACTTTTTGTTATTGCTTTTGTTGACAGGCTTGTTGCTGAGATTAAAACCTGATTTTTGTCGATTATAATTCTGGCGAGGATTTCGATCCTTATTGAATGATTTTTGACATTGCTTTTATGATCCACTTAGTGTGTGTGGTGGGGCAATATCTTTCTTTGACGCTTTATATGACTCTACTTGGTGTACCAGCTGATCATATGTCTAATCCTCTTTAATTAGAGGAATTAGAATAGCCGACATATATGTAGGTAAATGATTGAGTAACTTCCTTCTCTTGACTTCCTCTAATATTGACTGCTTTCCACTTTTATCAATTAATTTAATTTGCATTTTGGTGAGCCAGTTGGCAAACTGCTTAATTCCCATATGTTGTCAGTCCTTATATAGTGTGGCTGTTTCCTATTGCTTCCATAAAATATCTTTGCTTGTAGATGGTATCAGAAAATCTCTAAGTACTAATATAAAGCTAAAGAATTTTGCATTCTTCTCTTTATCTTTCAGATACTGGTTATAAGTAACCAAGGCGCTCCCCTTGAGTAGAAATCCAATAATTTCCACCACTTCTATACTCTCCAAATCAATTCCTTTGATTTTCAACCACCGCTAAACTACTGTTGCTCACACATCATAATACCATAAGTCTTTAAATCTTTTATCACTGCTGTCCAATTTCTCTGGTGCATCCAGCTTGATTCCTCTAAGTTTCTTTGAAACTTTATGACTTCCAGTAGTGATTATGCCAGTAGTAGATTCCCATTGTTGATGTTTTATGGATTTGCTTCTCCATGTTATTCTGGCTGCTGGTTGACTAGCTACTGATGATGCATTATCTGATTTAGAGCTATCATCTCCACTATTATCTGGATTACCTCGTTCTGCCGCTTGTTGTTGTGAATGGTCCGTTCCAGTTTCTTCTTGTTCTTCTTATTGTCCCTCATCACTTCATTCATCTGGTAGAGGAGGAGGAGGATCGGAACTTCCTGTTCCTTTTGCTGATTCTTTTGCAAGTTCTTTACCTTTGCCTTTATTCTTTGGAGTTTTTGCGAACACTCTAGGCATACCTTTACTAGGATTAAACAAATCCTCCGCAGTAATTGTACTCTTTTCTAGATGTGTACCACTTAATATAAAGGTCATAATATCATCCCATTCCTTTGTAACCTAATACAGCTCTTTTAATAAAGGCACAGGTGGTTTCCATAATTCTTTGCTTAGAAAAGCATTCATTTCTAAATCTCTTTCCTTGAATGGATATCTTGTTGTCCAAAGATAATATTTTATTGCTGCTTCTATCAAGAGTTTGGTATCTTCTGGATGATACTCTTGAGCTATACCTAATGTTTGCATAAATTTCAAAATTTCTCGCAAATTATATGTATGCTACTCATAGAATTCTTCTGATGCGGGTAGTAGAAGAAGACTAAAACTAACTCCATATTGAGATTGTTCTTCATACTCCTATTCTATATAATCTTCCTGATTTTTTATTTCTCCTTCTATTGTAGGATCTATAAATCTTACTTTCTTTGGAGTTTGATTAACTAACTTTTGGATTTCCTCCGGTAATATAGTTAATCTCCTGGACTTCTTTGTCCATTAGCCAGCCGCAGATGCCATTATGTCTAATGCTGCCTATACTTAGAATTACGCTATAGTACCAATTACTGCTCTACAACCTATTAGACCTTATTGTTCAATTCGATCATCTAGTTACTTTTCCGCTTTAGGATTTTACTATGCTGGTGGAGTTGTGACTGAAGATATATATGATGTCCGTTCGACTGAGGATACTATTGGCTTACTTGCTTGCAATAATGGCAAGTCTGAATGGAAGAGTCCTAATACATTTTATGGACCTGATTCCTCTACATCTACTGTTCGTGATTCTAGTTCTGAATCATCTGGCAAAAGCATCACTTTTTCTGATTTCAATACTCAGGTAGACGTTGGTAGTACCGAGACTGTTGTTACAATGTCTGGGTCTGGTAAAACTGCTGTTGGAGATGCAGTATTCTTTGAGGAGTTAGTAGTTATTGAGAAGGCGATTCGTGAGCCATGGGATTATGATGATTAGCTGATTAAGCTGATTGTTCCTGGGACTTGGGATGCCAGTTTTTCAATGATGTACCACGTTTATAGATATAGCTATAGGACTAGTTGCCAGGAGCGCAAGTGGATTTGTCGAATATACTGGGAAAAATATATAGAATGAGAGTGGAATTGTTTAATGTGGAATACCACTACCTATTAGAGCTCTGCTTAGCTTGTATCTAAGTCTTTCTGTTGATGTACTGCAGTTGAGAGTCTAATGTCTTAATAAAAGAATATGTTGTTCTAGCTAGTTGAATTCGATATTATTGATATAAAGTCGGATTGGTTTACACTTGCTTGAGTGTAATATAAAATATCCTAAACTTGATCAAGCCTTGGATGTAGAGGGTTTATTTAATAATAAAAATTAACTTTAGATGTTAAAAAAAATGTAATGAATGATACTAGATAGTAGTCATTCGGTACCATTTATATCATCTATATCCACTTGGGGATGGATGTTTGTGTATGCTGGTTCTGCTGAGGGATTGCTTCAGAAGGATAAGTTGATTACTAAGAGGGGGTGTTCCATGAGGAACAATAATATAATAGGTGTAATCTTTATTTGTAATTATACTATCTATCTGATTGCTGCGGTTTGAGTTATCTGAAGACTCATGGATTCCAAAGAGGATCCAGTGGCCTTTATATAGCTGTTCAAAGACCCTAATGACTAAAGAAATACATAATGATGGTTGGCACACCTCCAGAGGAGGTTGTGCCATACAGGAGAGTGTGGAGCCCAAGAGGGTGTCTATAAAATGGCAAGTTCCATAGAATTTACTGTGACATATTCCATAGCCATTGAACTACCGAATCCGGTAGTTGCTGAGGGTAGATGAAGGCTAGCCCTTCGACTGTGAATACTAGTTATATAATAATACTATAAATATAGAAAATATATGTGTAGCAAATATAACTGATATGAGTATTAAAATAGAAATACATAATATGAAATACTAGACAATAAGCTTCCTTAATACAGATTTGATCCAGCTAGTCTCAAGCTGTTATACTACTTGGGAGTTAAAAAGGTACTCCTAGCGGACACTTGCCGGAGAAACCCAGCCACTACCTTTCTTACAATTCCACAGGTTAACTTTCCGACACCCTCCTCAATATAGAAATATCTCCAGTCGAGGAGAGCCTTGGTGCTCTCAGTAATGCCATTCTCCATTAGACAAGTACCCAGGGCTTTTCTGTAACTATAGAAAAGAGTGTTAGTTTCCTTGGATTGGAGAATTGCATAGGTATACCTAGACATATACTAAAAGTTAGAGAGTATTCCTCAACTTCTCACTTTGACACTTAGCAAATATAAGAATAGTTGCAACCATTGCCTTAACTTGCTGGGAATTCTTCAATTTGTCATAGATCTGTGAAAGTTGGTAGTCATAATCCATAGAGTCTTTATCCTCTTGATTGTCCATTTTTACGTATAGTAGGATATTCAGGAGGATTGGTAAATTCCTAAGTATCTCTTCCATCTCCACTTGATCCTCATTGTGAAGCTACAATGGCAATTTATGCCAATTCGTTAACCACCATTTTTGCATTTTAACCTACTATTATTTATTAGGATCAAGTGGGAGATAGTACTTATTGGTTGATTTTACTTTGGTGAGTCCACTATAAAGATAAATCTGTTTCTTGCCAGTCTGTCTATATTTATTATAGAGGACGTACACATAGTTCCCACTGGAACTCGTTATTTTCATATGTTGGGCAGTGATAGTATCTAAAAGCATTCTAATATATGTCTTCGTCTTAAGCAAAAAATGGTCTGTTATTTCATCTTAAGGATTTAAAGTATTAATCTAGTCTATGATGAATAAAAGGCAAACTTCTTGTGAAGCCACTAAATAAAACTTCATTAACCCCTTGGTATCTTAACAGCTCGTGAGGATAGTATTGTATTGCACACTTCCAGTGAAAGTTAACTTTAATGCCTAGTGAAGATACTCAAATACATTAGCCAATATCTTATGACACTCTAGCAGGTAAACCACTTTAATTCCTTCCTTTATCAATAAGCATGCCAGCACGGTAAGGAGGTATGACTTTCTTATGCTAAAGGTGCTATGCAAGAAATACTTTCATATTCCTCAAAACCTCATGGACTTTGTAGTATCATATAATTCCTGAAATTTCTCCTAACCGTAATACTCAAATAGGCCATCTTCACCAATATCAAAACGTTCAGTTGGTACTGCACTAATAAACATGAAAGGCAATTTTTGATAAATAGAAGGATTATAATATATCTCCACCTTGGTAGAAACTTGCTGCATAACCATATAGAGATCTATTGACACATATTAGAGTTTATTTTATTCTATCATAGATACTTGAACTATACCTGTATATTTAACCCCTTAATCGAGCCATTTACTGACTATATAAGTTGGAAGACCTCAGCACATTGTGAATATGAATAACAAATAGGTAATAAAATCCAAATAAGTGCTACTTACTAGCACCAGTTACTTTAACAATGACAGTACAGTTAGCAAATATGTGTACTTAAGAAGGAAATGAGTCTCATTTACTGTGCACAGGAACCTTGATGACTATATGGATATATTTTTGTTGAGGAGGATCGTTTTCGAAAATCTCCTCAATTGTCTTCATCGGGTTCAGCATGCTACTGCTCCCTAGGTCCAATCCTTCAACACCACCTGGTTGATTCCATTTCCAGAGATTGAGATCAGCTGTATACATATCCCTTAAACTGCTTGGCTTTTAGATGATAATGAGCTCCTTTAGATCTGCAACAGATTGCTGTTTTTCAATTACAACTTTAAAAGCTCTGTTGAACAAATTACTATGAACCAGATAGAAAAGGGAGACGAGATCAGATATTGTATTACAGGTAGTAGAAGAGTTAGATGTAAACTTGGGTTTTGGGGGTTGTAAGTAGGGATGTTTGTGGTGAGTGAGGAGGAGTTTGATGCTTCAGCTAAAGCAATATGATGCAAATGACTAGAGTCTTAGCATAAGATGGCAAGGTCTCTTCATAATAGTACATGTCACAGTTAGTCTGAAAAACACTCCTCATAGTCTCTATACTTATATTAAATAGAAGTAATAGGTATTTAAAGGGAAATAAAAAATGTATTTTGATATGTTTATATTACAATCGCATGTAAAACTGCTTTTCTATAGTATATGCATATCTAATATCTTTTTTTTTTTTTTTTTAGAGTCTATATGCCTATGGAGCCTAAAACTATAAGGTAGTCCCATTCCCTTATCTTAAAAGACTCAGTATACCTACAGAATAATGACTAAAACTAAAACTCTGAAACAACTGTAGAAGATTCGCCGCTACCTTTAAAAATGAAAACTGTAAGGTTATATAGGGGTAGGATACTAGTCACTAGGCAAATCTACCTTCTTCCTACCTCTCTCAAAGTTATAAGCCTCAATTGAGAGCTACTATCCTCTTATCTTTAGGTAACTCCCAATAGCTACTAACCTATTCAAAAACACCACAATGAAGCTAGTGGCTTTCCCCAGTCTCCGATTACCTTCCAAGAGCTAATGTGCCCCCATAACCCCTTGCACTCTTATATCCTGTATAATATCTGCTATGAGTCTCTAGCAGGGGACCCTATGAATCACAATTGCCTTCACCTTTGTGTTACTAGTTAATCTAGTTAGTGGAGTTAGTTTGGCTGGCCAGGTTTTCTTACTAGCCTCTGTTGCCGAACGTGATACAGCCTGTTTTTTTGTAGTTGGAGGTACTACTACTGGGGCCTCGTCCTCATCCTCATATCCAGACAGGTTTTCATACATATCTAACCTATCTGCCATTGCAATATCCTTTCTATCTCTTGCCCCCTTCTCCTCAATCTCCACCTCTGTCTGTACTACTACTTCCACTAGTACCTTCTTTATTTCCTCCACAATCTGGTCTAGCTAAATTGCGACTAATACTGTCTCAACCGGTAGTGCCTTACTCTTTGCTTGCCATTTCTTCTACTTGGAAACTAGCATCTTCTTTGATCTCTCTCCTACCTCTTTCTCTGCCTACTCCTTCCAGTTTCTCTCATATATCTGTAATTGGTTTCCTGCCAGCTCCTCTCACTCAACCCTCTTCTTTTTCTCTTCCTTCAACTCTTTAACTATCCTATTAAATAGGTAGTTATAAGCTAGCTTCAAGTCTAAGTGTTCTTTTTGTTCCTGATTTGAGACACCCTCTGTATCTCTTAGAACTCGAATTTGTTCTTGAAGCAAAGCTACTTTCTTTTCCCATTAGTCTTCTTTGTCTTCTATAACATCTTGTTGGTCTATCCACTCACTCCATTCCTTCAAGATATTATCAGCACCTTTAGACAAATCATCTCTACCTTCAAACTCTATTGAGCCATCTTCTCCTAAAATTGCTAAAACCATATCTAAGTCCATATATTTAGGTGCCCCTTCTCCCCCAAGGAACCTGACAAAGTAACTTAGCAAGAACAACCCTACTGTTTTCCACTCTCACAAGTTCATCAAGTTGAACTTCTCTGCTCTCTGCTCCCTTCCCTATCTATCAATTAACTCTTTATCATCTGAGTCCAGAAACCTGACTAGATTTCCTTTGGCCACTCAAGGCCCAAATAACTTCTCCTCTGAGCTAGAACTTGCCTCCTCCTCCTCCTCCTCCTCCTCCTCCTCCTTGCTCTCAGTGAGCGTACCTCCTAATCTCTTCTTGAAGATAGTAGGCAATATAGTACTGGGTGTGGGGCCCGGTGTTGGTAGTTGCACAGGATCCGGGGTTTTGTACCTTGGTCTGTTGTCTAGGGTAGGAACCGCCAAAGGTTTGACGCTCCTCCCTTTTCCCTTACGGTTTTGTGGCATCCCTAAAAAGTCCCGATAATTCCCCGAAGAAATCTGACTTTCCACTACGAAGGGAACCTGAGGTCTTACGCTGCTATTGGGGTTGCAACGCGCTGCTCTAAGCCTCCAAGTGTGCTGTCGTATCCACGACCAATCTCCAGTGAATACAGTTGCAACGTTGGAAAAAAACCGCCCCACGTCCTAGCAAGGCTCGACCCTCTGGGGGATTGTGTAGCTTACTTCAATTGAGCCCGAAAAATAGATATTCGTGCTCTGCTCGTTCCGCTCTGTAAATCGCTGTTTTCCCCGACGACGGAAAGCCTCTGGTTGTTGAGATCGACCAAGTGGGCTCGTCCTGCACGGTGTTGTCGGTGACGTCCGGTATCTAGATAGCTTTTAGCTAGCAATGTTTTAAGTTCAAACCGCGCCCGTAAGTAAAGTACACCCAGTTAGGCCCGAGAAAGTGATCATGACCTCGCGCCAAATACCTATATTCCGACAATATTGCCTTGATCACCAGCTCGCCTATAACATCCCCAAGCACGTAGCTAAAAGCTAGTCTAGTTGGCACAAGTCCCTCGAAAGAGGGATAAGATCATGCCTGTAGTCTCCATCAGACTCTCATGTATCGACTATATCGACTCACTACACTATATAGTCTTGCCGCTGCTACGCTTCATTTTTATCAGACGGCCCTATAAAGTTGGGCTAACTAGACTATTGGGCTTCCGTTAATTTAATATCACGATGGAACATGACTTTGATACTCTTGGTCTCCAAACTGTATATCTACAGTTAGGAACGGATTCGTCACATTCAAAACCTCAACGTCAATCAGCAACTCGAAAAAATTTGCACTGAAATGCGTAATGGGTTCAAACAAGTGGATGCTACTAGCCCTCAAGTGAATGGGGTAGTTCGAACTGTGTAAGTTGCCTTGTAATTAAATTGTTCCAAGTTGAAGCTTAAGGAATATAACTCACATTAAGTATAGTGAATTGAATATGATCTCTTGGCTGGAAATTGCATGACAATGTGGTACTATTTCTATTGGAGGGGGTAAATAACCAGCTCATGCCAAACTTCTCTGCGCATCTCCACCGAAGTCTTACTCTTAGTAAACAAGTAAACCTTTATCGATACAAGTGCATTATACACCAAATTGAGTAATTATTTAAATTGCCCGTGAGCGGCACAGTGGGTATGCCGCCCGCGGGCGGCTGTGCTTCCCACAGGTGGCCGATGCCTGCGAGCGGCCCAGAACATATACATGGCCCTCGAAAGCCTGATTCCATGGAAAATATACATATAAGCCATTGTCTCATGCCAAGACTCTAGTCATTCGCATCGTTTCGCTTTTGGCATGAGACTATGTAAGCTTATATGGAGGGTTGAGCGATTTGAGGGGTGGATGGATTGAGTGAAAGGTTCAGCGATTGATGGATTGGTTGAGCGGAGGGTTGAGCAAGCGAAGCTCTTTTATAAATATGTACTTATCTTATGTATAAAACAATAGAATCCTAATTTGCAACCTGCTTTCATACATACATATGCTTGGAGGGGCATATATATGCCATTCCAGAACGGCCCAGAACTTATACATATATAGAGAGCAATTACGATTTTCATGAAAGTATAAATATTTTATTCACATCCACGGCTGCCGCACATTGCAAACTTCTCAACCCCAAAAACTACAGTACTGTACTAGTAATGACAAAATGTGTGATGTTAACATTCCTCCCAACCTATCTATATCCACTCGAGCTCAAGCATTCAACCCTAACCCCTCTAAAGAGCAACTATATCGTACACATAAACAAAACGCAAAAGAAACCCAACCGGAAAATCCCCACCTCAGATAGGGACCCTAACTATCACTTCCTTTATTGAAGAATACCTCAGCAGCTGACCTCATCTCCTCATGCCTCCCTTCTGCTTCTTCCACTTATCCATAAACTTCTTCGCCTCCTTTGGCAACCCACACGAGTTGTTACACTCCATCAATGTCTCCGGATCCAACCAACTATAATCCATCCGCCCATCTTTCTGTGTCCACCCTAAAATCGGCGCCGGATACTCCCTCTTAATCTCAATCAATCTCATGACCGGATTCACAATCCCAGTCCCAGGAACCTCAAATCCCTTATTCTTCCAATACGGAGACATATCCCCAACTTGGTGGACTATATCCGGGACACACGTCCACTGGCCCTTGTGGTTCTTCGTATCAATGACCCCGGGGGGAAGCTCGTCGAAGGCTGAGATTCGTGGCCCGAAGAGGTTCGCTAGGGTTCTGCGGCGTTTATTCCCGTCATTTATGGGGTGATGGGCCTGCTCAATTTCACTCCTCAGAATCCCCTTCTGCAAGCGGCAAAACTCGAGTTGGTCCTCCAGTGGATACAGGATTCTGCGGCCTTGGTATGCGTACCGCGGGAGGTCCCACGAGTGATGTGCGTAGTTTACACCCTTACATTGAGCAACCTCGTTGTCTATCTCAAAGAGGGTGTTTGTGTCGTCGATAGTGAGCTGCTTCATGAGTTTATGAGGTCTTTTATCTGAAACAACCATTGAGCTTTCGTCCTCAGTGGCTTCCTCAACGTACTCTGGAGTTATTGGAGGATACAGCATCCAATTCCTCGGAGCAACGGTGTTATATGTGCCCGTAGAAACTATTCCGTATGAAACCGGTGTTCTATGACGGTTATGGTGGATCAGAGGACCCGGGAGCGTGAAGCTATTCGGTGGATCATATCCGCCAATAGAGCCACTGGCATAGGGAACCACACCAAGGAGTTTGGCTTTGGAAACGGCAACCTTTGTCCTTTTGGGTCTACCTTTTTTGCCTCTTTTATCACCACGGTGACTTGCGGCAGCATCTTCATCGTCTTCCTCCTCGTCACTGGGCGGCGGTGGTGGGGGCGGGGACGGCCCTGGCCCTAGTCGCACTGGGCTTGTGTCTTGATCACCAGGACGATTTTTGAATGTTGCATGTAACCTGATAATCCCATCTGTGAAGGGATTTCTAGGCTTTGTGAAAATTTGTTCCGTTTTTTCAACGCCGTCTGCATAGGCTTGTATTTGGCGCACTATTGCCCTGTGCGTATCCCGGCTGATGAAATAATCACAGAGAAGGGATTCGGTGACATGATGTCTCCCAATCATGTGGCCACGCAATTTCGCGGCGGTAAGTGTGGACAGTTGCCGACCACATAGCGGGCAGAAAATGCGCCTGTCCAATCTCCAGCCCTTTAATGGTGGTTCTTGGTTAGGCAGGGCTACCGCAGTCTTCAGCTCGTCATCTGCCGCCTTGTGACCTCTACCGCACTTGGGATGCCAGAGCCAGCGGCAGATATATGTGTGCTTAACAGGTGTTTTTACACACTTTTCATTGTCGTGGCATACTTCCATGTCATCTGGTGAATCCCTGCAGCCATTATTCGCACCATTATTGGTTCCACCCACGTTTCTAGTTTCGCCAATTTCTCCAATTCCGAAAATGTCGCCTATATCATCAGTTCCCCCAGTTGCGCTAGTTTCATCACCCTTTGGTGGGGTCCATGTTCTATCCGTCTCCTTCTCGGCCTTCTTTCTAGCCTTCTCCTTCTTCTTGCTAGCCTGCTCCTTCGCGGCCTTCCCTTTTCTAGCCTTCCCCCTCTCGGTATTCTCCCTCTCTGCCTTCTCCTTCTCGGGCTCCTCTTTCTCGGCTCTCTCCTTCTCCTTCCGGCTCTTATCCTTACTAGCCTGCTCATTCCCGGCCTTCTCCTTCTCGGCCTTCTCGGCATTCTCCCTCTCGGCCTTCTCCTTCTCGGCCTCCTCTTTCTCGGCTCTCTCCTTTTCCATCCGCTTTCTAGCCTGCTCCTTCTCGGCCTTCGCTTTCTCGGCCTTCTCCTTCTCGGCATCCTCTTTCTCGGCTCTCTCCTTTTCCTTCCGGCTCTTCTCCTTTCTAGCCTGCTGCTCCTTCCCGGCCTTTTCCTTCCATGCCTTCTCCTTCTCATTTGCTTCCTCCTCCGCCTTCCTCCTTCGTTCTCCCTTAGCCGCATCGTCTAGGGCAGAGGGCTCAAACGTTTCTCCATCCTGAGAACCACCCTGATTCCGACCCGCTTCCAGGGCTTTCTTTTTGCTCATCAGTGCACCCAGTGCCGAAACTAACACCGCCGTTAACTTTATAATCTGCTCTTGGCTAATTAATGTCCCAGGTGGTGATATATCAGCCATAAATTTGTCCATTAGTGGATTAAGAAATGCCTCCCGAGCTTTGGCCGCTTCCGTCTTCTTCTTACGCTCAGTGTCCTTAGCTTCTTGTGCAGTCTTTCGCGCGTTTGCTTTTGCCTCTTCCCTCTTTTCCACCTCTACAAGCCACGTTTTCGCGGTATAACCAGCAGGTATAGGCCGTCGGCCGACTTTTGCTAGCTTCTCCGCCGCAATTTCAGCTACCAGGAGAGCATCTTCCTCCGGGTCCGAAATTTCCACAGCTACATCGCTATCCTTCTCTAAGTCACCGGGAGGTACTACTGACCCCTTCATACCCCTACTGGAGCCCTCCTCATCATCATCATTGACATAATCTTCATCTCCATCATCCTCGTCATCCGTGGATGGCTCCCAATGAGGATCTAGTTGCCGCTCTGATTTCTCCCACTTTGCAGTGCCCTGGTCTGCCGCTCGCTGTGCTCTCTCTTCGTCTCGCAGATTAGTATACCCACCCGCAGTAGCGGTGAGTTCATCCCGTGCTAGTTCCTCAAGTTTATGACCCTTAAAAGTCTGAATCTGCTTTGTGACGTATTCATAAACAGGCTCCGGCATGCCAATGCGACCTTTTGCAATTGCTTCTTTCCGCCGCCTTCTAAAAAGCGTCATGGCGATATTTAATATCTTGACCCGTGACTTAATCCTCTCTCTGGCTCCGGGAGTGAGTTTCTTCAACAGCTCCTGAAGAAGGGTGCGCTTCTCCAGTGGGGGGCTTCCTAGGCGAAGTCTCAGGAAATAGTCTTCATTGTTGTCAAGCACGTTGCCAATGTAGTTTGCGTTCATGTGTGGGCAGATGCCAAATTCAATATGAGACTTCAAGTCCTGTCATCACAGGAAAGATAGGTATCAGTCAGCTGTACCCTCGAGTGTACGAAAGTTACGATAGCAGAAGATTGAGTGATAACACTTACTTCAGGTTTCATATCAACTCCCTGTCGACGGCAACACCAACACCAATCATTCACATCCACCACGTTCACAGGAGGCGGCCTTGCGTTAGTTGGAAAACTGAAGGTGAGATTATAGGCCTCATGAATCGGTTGATGTGGCAGAATTCCCGATCTCATTTTACCCTGGTGAACAACTCCGGCCCATTGGATGAGTCGCAGTATATAGTCGGGCATGTATTTGCTAAAGTCTTCTGCTGCGTCGCCCAACTTGTCTAGTACCGACTGTGGCGGTTCGAAAGGGGGGATGTTCCATTTTGTGGGAGATATTTGCTCGGGGATCGACGACGAAGACAAAGACGAGGACGACGACGAAGACGACCCCGAAGGAGTTATCCCCTCCCCTCCCCGTAGACCCATAACCTTGCGAGTACCTGGGGTAGCGAATTTTGGCCAGCCGAACGAAGGCTGGCTTGTGGGATAGGTTATGGAAGCGGCCGCTAACCCAACTGGGCCCGGTCCATGAATAGAGCCTTTACCAAACAGTTGAGCTGTGGAATGGCCGGTTTGCGTATTGGTTTGTGTCACTGTCTGGCCCGCCGGTAGAGGCGTCTTCAGTCCCTCATCCCCAGGCTCCTCCTCCACATCCTCCACTTCCGGTAGCGGGACTTTCTGTACTCGCTGATGGACCACCTGATGCTGTGTAATAGGATCTATAGTACGTTGCTCCGCGAGCGGGTATTTCCTGTTGAGTCCCACGTCTTCCATGGCTTCGGAAGCAAGCGGCGCCTCACGGTGTGTACGGTACCAGCTCTTTATGCGGTCTTTCACAGGAATCGAGGATGACACCGCCTTCCACTCTCCCTGGGCTAGATGGCCTGTTCCTAAAATGTTGTCGTCAGGATCACGGTTCCATGGGAAGTACACATGACTGGCGTTTTTATGTTTGGGGTTTTTGCGAAAGAAGCGGCGTTGGAGTGTGGCACTGTGGAGGGTGGGATGGACAATTTGGTTAAGGGGATAGCGGATGGGGCCATAGCGGCGACGGAAGAGATCTACAGAGAAAATTTGAATATCAGCAAATACTGAAAGTTATAATCGAAAAACGTGGAAGACAGTATAAATAGTAAACACTGCATACCCATTGACAGTTTAACTCCGATAGCCACTTCATCTGCGTCACTGTCGATGTCCGCCATCAGCTCTGCATTATCTAAAGGGTCAACTGCTATGCCATCCGGGCTAGGGCCTCTGCGTACAGGGCGGGGGTCTGGTGTACAGGGAGATCCCCTAAAATCCATTCCCTTGTATAGTGCCCCCAAATCTTGCTCTGTAAAGCCATCTCGCTTTCTTCTCTTTCGCCTCCCTTCCCCCGGTACGTCATAGTATATTAACCCATAAGTAGGTGCATCCGGCGGCACAGGCTCATCGAAGAAAGCCCGATTCTGTGCGTTATTCACAAGCAAGGCTGTACGGTTCTTGTGTTTTGGCGCGGGATTCCAAGGTAATAGCCGCGAGTTAGTGGGCGCACAGTGCTCGTCCCATTTAGACTGGATTGCTGCTTGAAAACTCCCGGGATCAAGGAAATTCTCAAAACTGGCATTGTACATCTGCAGGGCGTTTTGACGCAAGGTACCGGATTCGGGGGTTTGGGACCAAACCCACAGGCCTGACAGGTCTGGGACGTCAAGATCCATGATTAGAAGATTGGAAGGGGTATAAGGGGACAATAGAGTCTCAAGGGTTACCCGGGGGAGGAGGGGGGGGGGGAAAGGGGAGGGAGAGGAGGAGAGAGCGGTCCCGATTGAGTTCGATAAACAACTTGGCAGGTATAAATGCTGTCTCTGGGTATATGAAGTCTCAATGTCGTCCAATACTTGCTTGGCCAGACCAGAAAGACCAAACACAATCCAACGCCCTTCACACGCGGCAATTCCCAATGTAACTAAACAAAAGGGCTCTGCGCACAGTGGGGAGAACGGGACAAGCGCAACGCGATTATCTGTTTGGCGGGGGAGGGAGATGAGTTTAATCGAATGAGTATGATCGGGAGAGAGAGACGCAAATAGAGTACGAGGGAGGGTAAAGATTTGTTGAAAACAGGCGGAATCCGACAAAGGACGAATGGTTCCCTCGGCGCAGCATACGTACTTGCGAGCTCCCATCAAGCCAGGCAGGGAGGTATCATGGCGGCACCCTTTGTTCTGGGGTCCCCTTTGTTCGAGGCACTGGTATATTGGTCCCTTTGTGCCACCTCGCACCGAGGGGACAGAAGGGGTTTAGACTGTTGAATACGGCATCTTGATGGGTGACCTTGCTGGAGGAGACATCGAAGGACGAAGTCTACTTTGGGGTCAAGGCTCAATGAGCTTCGGTGGACTGACGGAGTTAATTTTGGCACAGGTTTCGCACCATTGCGGTTTGCTGTGTAGTTACAGTATGTACAATCATGCTCCTTCGCGAACGTGAGAGTAGGTCTGCCTGGGATGCATACAGCAAGTGCTTACTGGAGGTGTCGGTGGAGGTCGAGATGGTTGGTGGAACGTGATGAGTTCTGTACTGAAGGTGTTGGCTTATTAAGCGCACTGCCAAGCGCACCCAATGCCGCGTGGCAACCACTCACTTTAGGTAGGTACTGGTATAAAACAAATTACTCCGTACATAGATACATATAAAATCTACATGTATTTACAGTACTTGCGAAAGCAGCTCATTGAAAAATATGTTGATGCTCGTTTATCATTAGAGGGATTTTGCAAGGTTTTCCTGTTAAGTGTTCCGGCTACCATTAGTAAGCACAATAGTCTAAGAGTAATACTAAGAGGAATAGAACGAGACAGAGGGATTTTGCAACTAGCAATTCTGGAAGCGAACGGAGGTGTCTAACCAACTAGACACGAGAATGTGATTTAATTGCTGATAGCGGTTGCGACACAACCATTTGCATTTTTTATTTAAGTGCTGACTCATGAGAAAAATCAACAACGGCTTTGCGATCCACCGCATACCAATTCCGCATACCTATTTCGCATACCGATTCCACATACCCATTCCAACCCAGCATGCCCCGCTCAAGCAACAAGTCTATCATAAGAGCTGAATTTGAGGAAGTGATCGAGGATGTCTGCACAATTGTGGCACTAGAGACGCAAAATAGGGGGGTTTCAGATGAAGAGGATTTGGATTCCGAAGATTCCGAGTCTGAGTCGGTAGATAGGAGATCAGACTGGAGGGTGATTAAGGACTTGGTCGATATCTATGACATCTTTTTTGAGCCTAGATATATGGATTCTCGGAGTGTCAGTGCTGGTCGGCATGGGGGTGATGTCTTAGGAAACTTGATTTATAAGTTTCCTGAGAATGCTTTTCTAGCTCTCTTCCGCATGAAGCGTTCATCGTTTTGGACACTTGTCGAGCTGGTAAAACCATTGTGGAGTGAGCAAGGGTTTGGCTCTAAGGATTCTAGTGAAGGTAGAAGAGGATGTCGTGGATATCCAATCTCATATCAAGTGGCAGTGGGGTTGTATGTTTTAGGCGGTCAGGGTGGTGGAGGACAGAGAAGTCGAATTACATTGGATATTGGATATGGGACAGTCCAATCATACCTTTGGAGGCTATTGCGAGTATTGAGTTCAGTTCAAGGGAAATATATTCAATGGCCTTCTGCTGATGCTCGAAGAGAATCACGGATAGCACGGTTGGAAGAAGGTAGTATCTCTACGATGATTTTTGAGAAATGCATAGGCTTTCTCGATGGCTCTATTATTGTACTTCAGTACAAGCCTTCTGTAGATCCAGAAGCTTATTTCTCGAGAAAGAAGAACTATGGATTCAATCTACAAGCAATCTGCGATTGGAGCGGTCGGTTTATACATGCCAGTATGGGGTATACTGCCTCTGTACATGATTCCATTGCTTTCAAAAAAAGCACATCGGGATTCCAAAGTCTCATTCCTAGATGCTTCATTTTTTTCTGGCCTTAATCCCCAACCAGTTTTAACCAAAAAGCCTTTTGTCCGTGTCCAAGCTGTCTTCATATTGACAGCTTTCTCTCGAATCCGCTTTATGGTCATATCATCATCATCCTTTAATATTTCCTCTTTAACATCCTTGTGCCAGGCTGACTGCTTCCCCCGTAACTTCTCTTGGTTCTCTTCCATCCAGGCGAGTGCTTTAACTTGCTTAAAGTTGCTTAAGTTCGATATGCTTTCTCATTGGCTGGTTGCCCTTGTCGAGTTGCATGGGTACCCCACACTAAGGTTAAGCAACAAGGGTGTTTAAGCAGTTTTTTAAATTGGTGACAACCCTTTATGGTAACATCGGAAGTGGTCGGGTTGCCAGGGTCTCTTAAACCAAAAATGAGCCAGGAAAAAAGTTGCAAAATCTCTCTAATGTCCACCCCCACGCCCCTCACTACAACACTACAAAAACCTACACCTATAAAACTCAACCCCCACCCTCCTCCCTCTCCATCCTCGCTACCGCACATTACTTACCAGCCTATACCGGCGCCAACTCCCCACTCCGGCCTATTGCCCTCTGCTTCCATAGCGGCAGCTTCATCATTGGGCACAAAGATGCAATTCCAAAGGCTGAAGTTGATTTTCTAGCATGGGATCATGGGTTCATAGTTGTGAGTATAGATTATAGCCTTTGCCCACAGGTCTCGCTGAGGGAGGGGCCGATAAAGGATACAGAGGATATATATAGGTGGTGTAGGGAAGTATTGCCGAGGTTGCTGGCCAGAGAGGAAGACAGGGTGGAGGTTGATAGGAAGAGGATGGAAGTGCTGGGATATTCGGCAGGAGGGTTGTTGGCTATATCGACGGTACATCCTTTAACTATATATATCTAGAAATGATGATCACAGAACAAATTTTTATAATTGGCTGCATGCTCTAACTGTAGGCTTTTCTCCCCAACCCCCCTTCTATGATCATTGACTTCTATGGCAGCAAAGACCTCCACAACCCCTGGTGGACACTCCCCAACACCAACAAACCTGTCCCAGGTTTCCCCTCCGAATTCATAAACCAAGTCTTCTCCATCTCCACCATCCCCACCAGCTTCCCCACTCTCTCCCCAACCTCCCCCAACTTCATAATGACCCCTCGACTTGCATACCTCCTAGGGAGAATCAAGGACAGGTTATCGATCAAGAAGCTGATGAAGGATGAGAGTGATTATGAGACAGTAGATTCAGCGGCGAGGTGGAATACACCCAGTGGAGTGCAGAATTTTTAAGCAAAAACCAGAGTTTGTTTTGTCCATGGGGATAGTGATAAACTTGTGTCGGTGGAGTTCGGGAGCGGGCAGTGCGGGAATTGAGGGGGTTGGGGGTGGAGGCGGAGTTGGTATTGGTGAAGGGGGTTTGCATGGGTTTAACTCTGATATTTTTTATATATGCTGGAGAGGAGGGAAGGAAGGCACTGAGGGGAGGTGGAGAGGGCTTTGGGTTGGTTAGTGGAGAGGGTGTAGGATTGTGATACTCTATGGGTGATGAGATGGTGAGCAGGCAGTGCCGGTGGTGTTTGGGTACATATAGTAGAAAATATGAGATTATGAATGTTTGGAATATTGGAATATCTTATTTATTGCTATATCTTTGATGTCCATAATATCGCCATGATATGCCTTCATCACTGCGAGACTTGATCTTCAATGCATTATTAGGTTTGATGGAAAGTAGATTGTGAAATGCGGGGTAGAAGCGGGTGAGGTTGGCTTTTATATAATACAACAAACCAGGTAAGTCCTCTATAGATAGATATGTATATTTATTCTCATGAACTTGTTGAACGCAGAGGGATAGCTGCCAGGCATACATATATACCTAGTTATGCTCAAGCCCAGCTCATTGCATAAAACAAAAATCAGTTGAGGGGTTTGAATCTAAAGTTGGGTTTATTAATTCGTTGATTGTATTTGCCCGAATCCGGAATCATGATTGCAGTATTTGTGTGGATAGGCAGGGGGTCCTCATTCTCAGATAATGCAAGCCCGTCCGATCCGCTAACATACCGTTAATGCTGAAGGCGAAAGATTCATAGGTTTCATAAGCATGTATATGGAGTACCCATGTTTCGTACGTACATAATAATATACAACCTATTCTTACGGAAGCTTGGTATCTTCATGAAGATTCATGCCCATCTAGTAACTTTGAGCACCTGGATATAGCACTTTTGGAGGGGATAACTGGGAGTGGCTAGAAAACCCCATGGACTGGGGTAGGCAGTGGCAGCTGTAAAGGTCAGCTGGTATTGTGCGAGTAGCCAATACTCAAGCACTGTTTAAGCCCATAGTTTGACTGAAGATGGTGTCCCACTTCAATATCCGAGCGTAAGCAGCAAGTATACTGTGTGCATAGAATAGTAATTATTTCCAAGTAGCACACCATGAGGGTAATTATCTTGATGTAGGATTCATTTAAAATTGATACTATGGCATATGCCTCCCTAGAGTGGGATGTCAAAATAATTAATTATTATATGAGCGAGATCGCTGTAGAGTAGGTTTGGAGGACATTGAAGGTGCTTCGAAAGTTCCCAGCCAATACCTATTGTAGCCCGCTGTCATTTCCTGGTATATGTACTGTAAATAGGGCATATCTACCCTTGGACATACACCAGATTGTGAAATACATTATTGCGATTGAAGCGATGCAGCCCCTAAGACGACACCTCATCTGGCCAAATGAGGTGTAGTTTAAGAAAAACAGTCTAGAAATTATCCCACAATCCACAACGTGTATGCTACAAGAAGCTTGTATTTATGTACTGATTAGTATCAGGCATACAAAATTGTGAAGTATTACCTTAATCATTTAGTGACATTAATACTAGTAGGGTCCGGGCCTTCTTAGATTCGAATTCAGAAGAATATCTATATTCAATTGTAGCCTTCCTCCTTATTTGATGAGTAAAACCAGCTGCCCTCGGCATAAGCAACCACAATTGCGTTTTGAGCTACCATAGATAAGATATTAAAAAGTTCCTAGGGAAAGGAAGTAGGTTTGTCTGTCTAAAAGCAATTGATATTGGGATATCTGAGATCAAGGGAATTGGATATGGAGCCAAGTTCAAAACAAATAAAGGAATAGATACTCTATGTATACACAACCAACCTAACCAAATATCATTTCCAGAACTGCCTATCTAAAGTCCTACAGCAACTTGTCTATCTTGCTCATACTCCTTGGGGATGTAGGTTTTCATATTCTACACATAGCCTCTTGCCTCCCAAATCCATGACTTCGCCCACTGTCGCATCAAGCATGCCCCCAGCATTTTTTATGTATCTCCAAATCTTACCATTCCACCCTTCCCCTCGTGATCCTCCATGTGCTTTCTACCAGTGATGTCCCGTACCCGCTTGGCCAAATCTCTGCTTTGCTATTTCCGCCACACCTTATCTAACCAGGCATGGTGGAGGTAGAATAATGGATCCTTTGGGCCTAGAATATGGGTTGAACATCTCCCCGCCGAGACCCCTATGACCTCCATTGTGTGGATCTGCTTCAATACATGGCCATGCATCTGCAAACGTATCTAGCTTCATACAGTGTTGAAGATTCATTTCTGATGAACCCATAGATGCGCTGTCGCAGAAGTTTCGAGCCATACAATGCCCCCCATGGCCGATATGCAGACGGTAATCTTTAAACACGATGCAACGGCTAGCACCAAACTCCAGCTACCAATTCCAGCCACAGTACTAGCGAAGCCATTTGTTGGTGAAAAACGGATGATGATGTGAACCCTCCGGCCCCTGGAGATTCGTCCCAGTATGATTGTGTTCCCTCGTAACTACATTCTGTACGTAGCAGGGTCTCGTTGGGATGTAACATGAGCGGGCGAAACGGGAGAAAATATCCCTGATGGTCGCATTTTGCGGAAGATTATCCATCTAAATACACTACAAATAGGTTGGATGGCATGAACTCATGCACTAACTGTTTTGTGAACGGCAGCTCCCTGAAGCTGGTGTACTGCTTGAAGATCATCAACCGAGTCCTTGCATGTTCAAGTCAGACTTTGATGGAACATTCATCAGACATATCTCTCCTGTTGTGAAAGAACATGCTTGTCGAAAGCAGACAAGAGTTGCCTTTTGGTTAAATTTTGATACGCAAAATCAAGAATTGGCTTAGAGCTTACGCTTGAACGTTGTAGTACAGAGTACATTTGTTAAAGAAGGGACCTCGCTAGTCTCGAGGACCTCGCATATGCACTATGCCCATGCTTATGGAGACTAGCGCATCCAATACGTTTTCCCACTCGAGTAATTTTATGGTCTAGCTTAGCCCATATACAGTAATGCCAAGCCCGCACAATGCCAAGCCCGCACAATGCCAAGCCCGTACAGAGGAATGGCATGACTTCTTATCGCAACTGAACCACTCGGTGGCGGGGAAGGGTAATCTACAGCACTGGAGAAACAAGCTGGATGCCTTGGTGGACCCGTTGTGCAGGAGCTGTGGGAGGAAGGTGGAGACAGGCAAGCACGTAGCCTTGGTGTGTCCACGGGGGGAGGAGATTGGGAGAAGATGGGGGACGTGGGAGGAGATGGACGATAGGAGAAGGTGGTTGAAGAAGATAAAGGACGGGGGAGAGGAGAGAACAGTAGACTTGGTTGAGACGTTTTTCTCCAACCTAGATCTGACCTGAGCGGGGTTGGGGGGCTTACGTTTGTAGGAGAAGGGCTGGTAGGAGCGTGGTGGGGGAAGCTATACATCTACTTGGGGGGGGGGCCGGTAAAAGAGGGCGTGGAGGTGGAGGCAGGGGTTATTTCGGTTATATTGTCTCTTAGGTTCGGGAGGCAGGACGTTTATGTGGCCCGTTGTTCCGAAGGTGTACCGAGTCTTTTAAGATGAGGGATCGGGGCCGCTTCATAGCCTTAGGCTCATAGACTTCAAAAAAAAAAAAAAAAAAAAGCTTAAAAGATCATGATATCTCAGCGCTTTGCATAATCACACCCTTACCAAAGCTCCATATTATTACCAGCGACAAGTCTTAACTAGCAACTCACTCAACAATGTCTGTTATAGAAGATCATGATCTCGATCTCAACCAGTTTCATCCACTAGGTTGTGCTCCATCTGCAAGTGCTATTGAAGCATTCTCTGGTGCTGCTCATACCAGCTTTGAAGAGTATTTGCACACGGGAAGTAATAAATCTCGCTTGACTTTTGAGAGGTAATAATAAGTCCCTGAATCTTTTTCTAGTAGAACTAATTAATATTATGTAGGTATTGTAAAATTAAAGCATACCTTCAAGATCCAAATCTAAAGACTTCTAGAGGCGATACAACAGCAATTAAGCTACGATCAAAGGCACTCAAGGAATATGAGCTACGCAATAATGCTTTTTATTTTATTGCTGGGAAAAATAATCAACGAGTAGTCTTAGAGCATGACGTATTTGACGTTATTGCACAAACTCATGACATATTATTGCATGCAGGCAAGAATAAAACCTATGCAACTATTGTAAGAAGTATCATGGAATTAATCGCAAGGAGGTATGAGTCTTAATCTACTTAGTACATATTAATATTAATATTTGGTATAGGTTGTGGAACTTTTACAGCACTGTCAACTGTATGCACACAATAAACTAAGTCAAAGCCGTGGTCCACTACAACCAATCATTGTTAATAATCTTTGGGAACGAGTACAAATTGATCTAATCGATATGCGAACTGATCCAGATAGGGACTACCAATGGATTTTACATATTCGAGATCATTTTAGTAAATATTCTAGTGCTTATCCTTTAAAGTCTAAGGAAAGTACTGAAGTTGCTAGTATCCTTATGATATGGATTGGACAATTTGGTCCACCAAAAATTCTTTAATGTGATAATAGTAATGAGTTTAAAGGTGAATTACTTGTTGTTGTACAATATCATGGAATTTCTTTAATACGAGGACATCCATGCCATTCTCAAACACAAGAGTTAATTGAACAAGCAAATGTCATACTAAAGCAGAAGATTCGAATGGCAAAAGCTAAATCAGGTGATAATCGATGGGCACAGTTCTTACCTATTGTTATTTTAGCTATGAATCAAGAAGTAAGTAAGTAATCATTTCTAATACTAGTCTTATAATAAAACTAATAATATTAGATTCACTCGACAACTGGATATAGTCCATATGAAGTTGTATTTAAACAAAAAGTACATCATCTTGCAGGTCGTTTATCTCCAATCTTAGATGCAAATGATGAGGAAGTGGAGGATGATGATGAGGAAGCAGAAAATGAGGATAATGAGGATAATGAGGATAATCAGGATAAGGAAGAAAATGAAGAGAAGGAGAATGAGGAAGAGGAGGATAAGGAAGAGGAGAATGAGAAGGATGAGGAGGATAAGGAGGAGGAGGAGGAGGAGGAGGAAGACAATCAGGATAACTATTTGTCTTCCATGGCAATCTAGCTTCCAAATACCGACATAATGCTTGCAAATGTCCGAAAACGTACAACAACAGCCCGCAATCAAATGGCTAGTCGATATGCTCAACAGCACAAGATAGATACCTTAGCAATAGGTGATCTTGTTAGCTTACGAATTCCCAGTATTGACCGAGCTTCTACTGACCATCGCCGGATCTTTTGTCAGGTTATCTATAAACCTCATCCTGACCGACATCAACTATACTGTGAATTTGGTCTATTGGACCGATACTATCCCTCTAAAGAATTGGAGCGGCTTCCTTCTAGTATTAGACCAGCCTACCTTGAGTCTATTTCATTGGAATGGCAAAGCCAAAAACCGAAGTCACTACATGAAGTTGCACGTCTTGCCTCTGCTGGGTCTATAGTTCGCTGCAAATGCAAAGGCCTATGTACTGACCGTCGCTGCCAATGCAAAAAACAAGGACGTTCATGTACTGCTTACTGCCATACTGGGTCAGGGCAGCACCCATGTACGAATTCAATGTAAGCGCTGACAGGGAATTAAGCAAGTGGGAGATTCAGCAAGCAGGGGGGAGATTCAGCAAGCAGGGGATTCAGCAAGCAGGGGATTGAGCAAGCGGAGGATTAAGCAAGCGGGGGATTAAGCAAGCGGGATGCTCAAACCTTCACTTATTCTATCAAATCTCCACATGCTCAAACCTTCGCTTATTCCATACATGCTGAAACTTTCACTTATTCCATCAAACCTCCGCATATTCAAACCTCTACTTGTTCAATTGATCCATCGCTCAATACATGGGTTGAATTAGAACATGAATGATTCCGTAAGCCAGTATGGCAATAAGCAGTACACAAACGCCCTTCCTTTTTGCATTGGCAGCGTCGATCTGCACATTGGCCCTTGCATTTACAGCGAACCACAGATCCAGTAGATGTAAGGTGGGCAACTTCATGTAGTGACTTTTGGCTTTTGGGTTTGCCATGTTGATGGAATAGACTCAAGATAATATGGTCTAATGCTAGAAGGAAGCCGCTCCAATTCTCTAGTAGGATAGTAGCAATCCAATAGGCCATATTCGCAATATAGCTGATGTCGGTCAGGATGAGGCTTGTAGACAACTCTACAAAAAATTCGGCGATGGTCGGTAGAAGCTCGATCAATACCAGGAGTTCGTAAGCTAATGAGATCACCAATTGTAAAGGTATCTATTTTGTGCTGTTGAATATATCGATTTGTCATTTGCTTGCGAGCTGTTGTAGTACGTTTACGAACTTTCGCAAGCATAACATCGGTATTGGGAAGTTGGATTGGAGTAGATTGACTCGAAGGTTTGTCCAAACTATCCTCCTCTTGCTCATCTTCCGCATCAGTATTCTCATCATTATCCTTGTCTTGCTCATCCTCCGCATCAGCATTCTCATCATTATCCTTGTCTTGCTCATTCTCCGCATCAGCATTCTCATCATTATCCTTGTCTTGCTCATTCTCCTCATCGGCATTCTCATTGGCATTCTTATTGAGGTGGATAGATTAGAGGTATGGTAGACAGCTTAAACGTAGCGTAGTAACCAGCGGAGTGTGCGTGGGATCACAGGAGAGCGAGTACGATTATGGGAGTGCGAGCGCAGTGTGAGTTCGTTAATTAACTATCTAGAGTGCGGGTAAACACCAGCCTTAAATACATGAATAGAAGAGACTAACGGAACGTATAACAGCCTAACGGTAATAGGAAGTATCGTAGAGAAATCCGTAAGTAGAAAAGCAGTATGCATGTCAGCATTCATATAAGACAGTGTGGGAATAAACGAGCATGGATAAATAAACATGTGAGTATGACAGTGCCGAGTGAGCTGCATGTAAGACATGATAAGAATACTCGTAATAGAACTAGATAGAATATGATAGAAGAAGATATCGTAATAGAGAAACATATGACGATATAGTAGGGATATATGCCGAAATATAAGACAAAAATAACGACATTAGAGGGCACAGAATGTATGCCGCAACACCCTCTCATTCTGTAAGACCGTTACTATTAAGTGATAGTGATGGGGAACAGGTTTGAGGCCTTTGGTCAGAAGGTCAGCGTGATTTTCATCGGAAGAGACATAACTGAGGGTAAACTTCTTAAGGATGAGTTGTTCTCGAGTGAAGTGATAAGCAACGTCGATGTGCTTCGTTTTGGGATTGTTGACGAGGGTTTCTGCAACATTAATGCTGGTGGTATTGTCGGCGTAGAGACGGACGGGTATTGACTGTCTGAGTTGAGAGAAGGCATGTATATACCAGAGTGCCTGACGAGCGGTTGTTGAGAGTGCCATATATTCGGATTCAGTTGTTGAGCAAGAGACAGAGTTCTGCTTCTTTGACAACCAGGATATAGCACAACCGTTAAGAAGAAAGACATAACCGGATACAGACCGACGGGTATCACGACAAGCAGCATAATCAGCATCAGAATAACCAATTAACAATAAGGGAGAAGACGAAGTAGAACGTTGATAATCAAGAACAAGATTACGAGTTCCAATAAGATAACATATCCTTTTGCACATCAAGACCCTAGAGTGATTGAAAGAGAAGTAAGTTCTCATATCAAGGTAATTAAGGAGATTGTTGCATACCTTGTAGAGTGATTGATGTTCGTCTGCATACTGAAGACCGTGGAAATGTTCCAGCATGCTTATAGTTAGTGATCGACGTGGGCGGCAGAAAAGGATGAATTGTTGGAATTCGTGCAACTTGGAGATATAGTGAGTACGATCGACCCTCTGTCTGTACAAGACGGGAAAACGCCGTTGCTCTGGATTGGAAGTGCTTCAATTCGCCGTTAATTATCAGGCTACTGTCACCGACTCGGGCTCTCCTTGGTGAAGGTGCTGTGTGGGCGTGAGGCGGACTCCTATTTATCCTCTTAGACGGTAGTGAGTCAAGCGAGTGGAAGAGAAGGCGCAACGGCCAAACAGTAGACGATATGGGGGTCAGAATTCGAAGATGGGAAGAGAAGAAAAGCATTGTTGGAGATGAGGGTTGAGTTCTTGCGAAGCTATGCGATCGACTAGAGGCTTGGCATGAGACTAGGGAGTGGCGACGTCCCTGCAACCAGACTACATACATAAGTAGCATAAGACTACATAAGTAGGCTGTGAGGGGTTGTGCCAACCAGACTAACGTCCCTGTACTAGTTATTAAGCATGACAATAAAAATAAAAAGTTTAAATCAACAGTACTCAGGTGGTTCTTTTTATAACAGCCGCAGACATTATATATCAGTAATAGAATTCAATAACAAGAAAATACATACTTTCTTGCACTGTTTGGACTTTGCCCAGCAAGCTACACACAACCTTGACATTCCCTGTAGAAAATTCCGTGAATGGTGCATTTCTGCGGGAAAATTGAAATAAAAAGAAATTCGGTATTGTCCAATGATCTGAGTCAAAAGTATTGAAGAACAAGTTATTCCACGCTTTCGCCCCTTCTTGGGCCAGGCATACCCACTATGCCTGTCATGGGCAATTAAATAATTACTCGATTTGGTGTATAACGCACTTGAATTGATAAAGGTTTACGAGTACCGATTTACCAAAAAAAAAAAATGGAAGAATCAATAACGGTATACGTATCCCATCGAGTGCAATACATTCATCTATTTACGAGCCGATCGGATTTTGTTCTGGCAGTTCAGTTTATGTCCGTTCAGCTAGACCAGAGAGGGGTTTTTTTTTTTTGAAGCCTATACGTCTATGGAGCCTAAGATTATGAAACAAAAGACTCGGTACACCCACGGAACAAACGGGCTACATAAACATCCTGTCTCCTAAGGAAAAGAAAACGGTACCGAAATAACCCTTGCCTCTTTCGCCATGCCTCTCCCCAACATGAATATAACTTCCGTCGCCACGTGCCATACCAGCCCTCCTCTGAAGGCACAAAGAAACAAACCTCCCGCTCCGTTCCCATCCTCCGCGCATGCCAGATCTAGGTTAGAGAAGAACGTCTCAATCACATCTACGCTGAGCTCTTCCTCACCATCCTTCACCTTTTGTAGCCACTTTCTCTGCTCATGCATCTCCTCCGACTACTTTATTTTTTTAATTTTGTATTATTTTGAAGTCTATGTGTCTGTGGAACCTTCTTTTTTTTTTATAGTCTGCACCCACGATCGACCTAAGGTCATGACGGGGTCCCCTTTTTATCATTTTACTTTTTAAAACTTATTTCTCATATGCGGCCCCAGTTAGGAAATCTTTTTGAGGGGGCAGGATTCAAACCTACGAACGCAATTGGATTCATCAATTTTTTTTTTTTTTTTTTTTTTTTTTAATAAGAAAACTCATTTACTCCGGAACCATGAGGAGCCACCGCAGTAACCCGGTGGTTTCAGGGACAGGACGGGTTAGTCTGCTAGGTCCGGCGCTAAGTACAGTACATAGAGTGGGATCGAGGCCTTTTGCTGTCATTAACTGACTGTGTCCAATGCCTGACTGAGCCTTGACCCCGAAGAAATGGAAAGCCCGAAACCCCAAAGTAAAGTCGTTATTTACTGCATTAAAATGCATCTTGAATTTGAACATTTACCAGCCCTCGGACTTTCGCAGTGGGGAAGTGGATGGGGATGGATTGTTTTATTATTATCTCGAGCCAACCGATAATCAAAACCCCCTAGTTGATCAAATCTCCGAGTTAATTGGACTTGCCGAAATATGCAAAGTGGTGACCTAACCAAGAGCTTCAATCCGAGTCTTCAATTTCAATTAAAGCTTCAATGGCTTGCCGATATCGTGATAGGTATATTATTTAATTGAATTGGTATCATCCTAAAGAGAAGAAATAACAATCAACTTGGCCTAGAAGGAAAGCGAATGGTATTCCGCCATCCCAACACAACCACTGACATACATACATATAGCCAAGTTGCAGGATTTAAATAGCGGAGGGCTATATCATCAGAACAGATAGCTCGAAATTCATTCATCATTTCAAAGCATGGAGACTTCAAGCTTCACCTAATAAGTTTGGAACAAAGATGATGAATAAGATTCACCTAGAGACAATTAACTATAACCTCAGACATATATAAATACAAAATGCCCGCAAGACTGTATTCCGATATCTTGCTTCCCCAATAACACTAATTGCATCTTCTAACCACTGTGTCTTGGTTGAAAGATTACGTTTTAACGAGAGAGATGAGAGTATGTATATTCGTATACTATATGAGAGAAGTTGCTTACTTATTCGTAGTACATGAAAGTAAGGAAATCCATCCGTCTGCAGTGCCGTGCTGACGACCCTAGATACCTAAACATGGAAATCCTCGAGCGCTCAAATTATAACCATTCTGCGGTCAGCTTATCTGGTGTCGGCTTATCACCCTGTTCTAACATTGGTAAAATAAACGATATCCTATCGATCTTCCCCTCTCCAAAGAAGGCTTCATCCACCACCCAACAAAAAATGGGTGGGATCACCATCCTCCAAAAGACCCATTCCCAAGTCAGTGCAAACGTCACCGGCTGTGAGAATACCACTTGTGCAAGAAACCAGAAAATTATGAACGTGCAATACAAATGCCATCCGTGAACCACCCAGATAGCCGAATGTCGCAAGATGTATTTACAAAAATCATCACTGACACTGAACCCAATAGTATATTCCACTGAAGATCCCCTGCGGCTCTGCTCATCATACCTCCAAAAACCATCCCAGTACCTAAGCACACGACGGAACTTGTCAATCCTTGGTCCTCTGACCGTTTGGTGTAATTCAACGGTGGCCCTTCGTTCTGGCCATATGACATATCTTGACCATTCCTTGTACCATATCAACCAGTATGCGGCGTAAAAAACAACCCCACAGATATAAATGAAGGTTTTAATTACTATGAATTCTGTCTGCATCTCCCATTCATCTTGTGGTGGGAAGAAATAGAGAAACATCCATAACTCCCACCAACTGATGAAGCCTAGATAAACCAAGAAACCAACAACAAATCTTGTATTCTCATTTGTGGTTTGTAGGAGGTATCGGAAAGGGTACTGAATAGGACGGAGAATCAAGCTGGGGAAATCAAGGATGAACCGGGGAAGTAGGTTGAAAATAAACCGAAGGACTTGGAAGCTAGTGAATGCCAAAATCCTGGCCATGCGGGCGGTGGCAGCCTCAAGGAATTGTCGGGGAAGCACGGTATAACTGTAGGGGAATATTTCAAAAAAGTAGAAATAGAGTGAGGCGTAGAGTAGCCAAAGCACCACTATCTCGAGGGGATTCGAATCATCCCACGGTACAGGAATTTGTCCTGTAATGGACAAATAGCCATCCGTCAGGCTATGTTGCGTCCAGGGCAGAAAAATTGGCTCGGAATTCAAATCATAAGGACCCAGGGTTTTTGTTGTGCATAGAGGGAAATTGAGCTGGCGGTGTAGGAAGAATTCCTCCTTAAGGCAATATTTTTGCTGGAAGTATCTCAGAGCGGGTGGTTGCAAAAATTTCAGCAAATACTGTGTAAACGACCACCTCGCGCTTGAGGCCAGCTCTGAATAATGTAAATGGTAGTTATACATCCTCCATCCTGAAAATACTGTAACGATCGAGCGTAATGTTCTATGTCCCCACTTTCCCAGTGTTCGTATCCTAAGCCCTCTCAAAGCCACCCAAGCCAGTCTAATGAGTAGTATCGCGATTATTATAATAGTCAACCCCCCGATATAACTGTAACAAGCCGAAGAGTCGTTGCTATTTTTGAGCTCGACTCCCAGGGGAATAAGAAACTCCACAATCGTCTTGTTAGGCCACAGGGAAACTAAGGGGAGATTCGTTAACTCGAAGAATGTACTCCAAACGAGAACGTTCAAAGCCAACGGGATGGCCATACCCCATAAGCGCTCCATGGCCGTCTCTAAGTCTTTCTATCTCCGTAGAATCGCAAACATCCGCTTCAGTGTTGCCGACGGAATGCGTCTTTTTAGACGGACCAGTAATTGGTGCGAGGAGCTCCCGCAGCCGGATTAATGGAGTGGGCAGGATCCCTCACAAACTCTAGAAGGGATGAATGTTGGTGCCGTTTGTTTGGTATACACATGCACCCAGAGGAAAACCATGAAGTTGAGGAGGATTATCATAGACTATAGCGGGAGGTGTCTATGAATAATGAAATCAAGAGCCACTGTTTCCGCACAGTAGAATATCTAGACTGTCTATCTAGGCATCTCCCCATTCCCATTGCTAAACCTCTTTTGTCACCCCCCTATGCAAAGTCAGGGCAACACACTACCCACTGCAGGCGTTTGAGGTGTCAAAGGAATCCAGCATAGAGACCAAGACAGACAAAGAAAATTCGTGGTCGCATAGGTTGAGGCTTTCAACACACAAAGAAATGCCATCTCCACTTGCATGCCCACTGCTCGTGTAGGCAGTTCAGATCTGCTGCGTCACACGAATCAGAACTATGTGTTTATACTTAAGCGATCTGTAGTTCTCATCTCATAATTCACATGTACTCGCCATTGCACAGCAGATAAACTCACATTCCTTTCGAACCATGTGCTCGTCTCCGTCTACGCCCCCATAGTAGTGTCACTCATCTATCTTTGACATCATAGAGAAACTGGCAAACTGGGAGGAGTTTTTTTGAATTTTGGTGGTGATTTATGCCAGAAGCCGGTGGCATTACCGAATAATAGTCACGATGAGCTCGTTGATGTATCCCCGCCACCAAAAGAACCCAATAACCTACACCATACCATTCAAAGCAGCTCGCTCCAGTTGGTACATTCAACCTTATGTTCCCCACAGTTACAAGATTCTGGTACCGTTAATCAAAATAGGGGAACGATTACCTCTGTCAACAAGTGAGACCATTCAATTCAATAATCGCCTTGATCGTCAGGGATTCGTTAAGCTTCCAGAAGATGTACATTTATTTATGCAGAAGCGCGGGATGCAACATGAAATTCAGGTCTGGAGAGAAGGATTGTGAGTTAAGACGCTGTGGACATGTAGAATGAGTGGCAGCCACTGATGTTCTTAACGCCGCAGGACACAGTTACGCAACCGACTAAAGCGGGTAAATTTCCCTAGAGCGGGTGGCTACATAGTCTTGGACACCTGTATCGAGACTCCACAAGACCCCCAAGAACTTCAAGATGATCCAAAACCTTTAGCAGACCTCCTTGAGGACTTCTTTGGCCCAATTCAGAAGGATCAGCTTACTGCAGCAATTTTGATGTTCTATCAAAAGCGCGAGTTCGATCAAGATACTCGTATCTATGATGACTGGGAAGCACTTTTCTGGCCGAAGCTAAGCCCAGGAAAACTGCCTGCGGAGATTGAGGGAGGGGGGCCAGATACGCCGGTGATTAGAAACCTAGGGATGGTGGGTGGAGATCTGGGGCGGGTGAAAGCAGAGCCAACCAAGGATAAACGGAACCTGAAAGTAACAGTAGAGGACGTACCGGAACTATCAAAGCCCTTGGACCAATTGGAGTCTTTCCCAGCATTGAGCTCACTAAGAAAAGATCAGGTTGGGAAGACGAAGCTCGAGGACGAAGGCATGCACAGTCGATCAGCGCCCCTAGCTGCAGTCACTATCGACACTCATGAAACAAGTTGCCCAACGGCCGATGGTATCGCCTATACTTCAGCTATTCCCACGAATTCTGCTGATGTACCAAGTGTCCGTGACACGCCTATCACTTACGGCCCAACACCCTCGGGCGGCAGGCGGCGTACGTGGGGAACCCCAGCAACACCAGCATCCCCAATGCCTGGATTCCGAGTGGCTTCGGCCACGAAATCGGCGAAAGTCCAGAGCGCTCGTGACAGACTTGGTTCCAAATCATGGCCACCAGCCCGCCCCATACCAGTAAGTGGTAGTGTGAATCTTCCATTGCCTTCAGAGGAGCTTAGCCCTGATGAAACAACTGAATCCACAAGTGATGAATCCCAGGAGGGCGGTAGCACTGACCGTCCAACGAGGGGGGAGGTATTCAGATCTACAGAATCAGACAACCTAACCTTCGTATTACAAGGATGTAATATTTACCCCCACTTGAAAAAGATCGAGCGTTGGTTTCAGGGCCGAATCGTTACTCCATTCATTGTAGTCATCGCACTTTATAATTCACTTCTCGTCTTTTGGTGGGTTTGGGAATGGAGGTATGGATCATATAAAGCAGAAGTGGCTAAAGGCCAGGCAGGGCAAGCTCCATCGAGGCAGCATTTCAGTTTTGACGGTTCTAAGAGGTTTCTCCAGTCTGGGAAATTACGAGAGCAACCTAATATGCAGGAATTGGATGAAGATTGGCCACCTTTGTCGTCTTATGAGCGTGAACGAGAGATAGATCTGGAGTGGGACAGAATGGCGTATTTGCTGGAGCATCTCGCAGAAGACGTAGAGGACTTGGACTAGATGCAATACTATTTGCTACAGGGAATGTGGGGTGACACTAAGTTGAAACCTTATGATCTTCGCATGATATGGGGTTTGGTTTTGTACAAACATAGATATCAGTTGGGTACAAGTTGGGTACTTTTGGTGTCTAAGTAGATTGGTAGCCTGATATGCCAGTAACCTCCTATTTACCTATATTGAGCAAGATAAATTTGACTTTGGGGTTTTGGAACTTCTATCAGATTTTACGAGGGTCAACTCAACACCTACCCAGCCTCTTTATTCATGGCAAAACAGAATTGAAGGGAGAGCGTGCGCAAGGGCAAATAAAAATGGTAAACCAAAAGTTAGGGAACTATCCAAAATAAGCGAATGGCGATTTCGTCGGCTCTCTTCTTCCTCCCTATTTATATCCCAACACTCGATCAACCCTCATTTGTTTCAACTCCTTCCTCCGAGGCAGTTTCGAGGCAGTTTTCAACTCCCTTCTCTGCAGGTTTCCTCAAATCCATCCCCGCAACCCCGCAACCCCGCAACCCCCATACCCCACATCTTAAAATTAACATTTGCTTTCAATCTACACAGAGCTGTGATATGAGTTTACAGCGTATACAAATTTACTTCCTTGGACTAAATCAATAAGAGTTTAACCCGGCTGCCAAATGTAACAAACAACACAAGATCATGCTAGTTTCATTTGGGCAAATTGCACAACAAAGAAACATCTCTCATGTGTGTTTGAAATGAAGCACAATAGACAATGGATTTCTGATGACGGTAGGCTATGGCCCTTTGTGGTGGAATATCTGTCGTTTATATGACCCCATTTAGGTAGGTGTGGTTGGAATTCTTCACTAACTCTTGCATGCCATTGTCTCCTTCGGAGGGGTTGTGCAACCAGACTAGTCTCATAGCCACTGTATTAAATCCGCTTCAGGTTTGGTTCGATATGGATATACCCTTCTTGGCAAAGTAATTGCACAGCCTACATCACAAAGGTAACTACATTAATACCTCGAGGTAGGGAAATCCCCGGAGCGAGTTTACCTGGCGAAAGATTTAGAGCATGACTTGCACCGTTGTTCACAAATGGCACTTTCCCCTGGTGGGACCTTCACATGCCACAGATTTCAGTATTGTTGGCACAATCCCTTCAATGGAAACTCAACTTTCACTAACTTACATTTTTTGACATGAAATATCCTCGCTAACTACAAAGAATCGAGGTCCCATTAACCAGACTAGGTCCTAGTCTGATTCCCTCCATAGACTAGGTCCCATCTAAGAGGGTCTGGGGTCCATGCTTTGTCAGGTCAAGCCAGAATACCTTTGGTCATTAACCAGACTAGTAGTCAGACCCAAGTAGAGACCCAAGTCAAAAATATCTTGCAGGTGGAAACAAAAGCAACCTTGCCCAAACATATCCCGCAGGTGGAAAAAGGAAAAAACAAAAGCACTGGTAGGAAAAATAAGCAACCCTCGCCCAAAATGCTCGCAGGTGGGAAAACACTCATCCCTCATCTCTTCCACAGAAACACAGCTAGTTTGGCTTTGAAGTTATGCACGGCCACACCCTCTCGAGTAGTGCTTTTCGCGGTGGTGGCGCAAATGGGCCTGCCGTGCCTGACCGGGGAAAAGCTTGAGTCCCGGAAGTGAATAAAGCAAAATATATAAGTAAAAGCTCGATTCCACCCCCCAGGCTCAGCTCGTGCCCAGGCCTTGAAATGGGCCCCCGGCCTCCCACGCTGGGGATGCTCCCGTAAGGTAGATGTGTCTCTCACGGATAGTCAATGTGGTCTCCACTTCGAGAACTTCGCCCCTGTAATAGATAACCACTTTTTCACTTAGCAGGATAAACATCTACCCTGATGGTCCCCTTACTGGGATCGAATAGGAGTAAGGGTTTTTTTTTAAAAAAAATAAAGGATAAACAGCTCCTGTATCGATCCCACGCTTGCCCTTGAACTCCGCCGTAGTCTGGTTGGCACCGGACTGGGGATCTCAGACAGAATGAGCAACCCCCCCGACCGTTAATCAGGCTTTCCCTTTGTACCTTGAGTCTCGGTTCGCATCCTGCCTAGAGGCCGGTGCCCGTCAGCCCTACGGGTAGATCACTCAGCCTCGGCAACGCTATTAACGTCACTTTCCAGTAACCGCTAGCCATCGTGAAGGCCATGCTCACAACCATAAGACACCAGTGAGGAGTTACCCGTCTATACGCGAGTCCGGTCGATGGTCACTTCGGGATGGCGTGGGCCGACGGCACCTCGCATCACAAAACTTGAGATCTCCTACAATCGAGTGGTGGATATCCACCTTATAGATACTAACCAAACGTGTAATGACTACTCCTCGTCTGCAGATCTCAGAAGTTGGGTCCACATCAAGAGCTGGCCTGCCCCATGTTTACACCGGTCTGCTGGTTTTAGGACGCTCACTAGGTACCTGCGGGCCTTCTCGTACCCCGATCACCGCTGCAGTGCGCGGGACCCGCTTGCGTTTCAGTGATTCTACCGTAAACCTTTTTTCTATTCGGTCGCAGTAAGGGGACCATGAGGTCTACCGTAACTTAATTGCTTCAATCGAGGTTTATGGTAGGCGCGTGCTTGAGTGGGTTAGCATGATGCCTATTCGTACGAAATAGTGTCCGCGGAATTACCTATGGAAGGAAGTAAATAGGTTTGATCCTCCAGAGAAATTTTTGACCTGTTGGGCATAATCAAAGTGCCACTTAGGTCCGGTATATAATGGTGTGAACTGCCCCGCTGTATAGATGTCTAATCTCAATATCAAAACATTGATCTCATAGGAGGGCACTACTGAGGTAAGATATTCAATAAAACACAAGATTTGTATATGGAAAGGTCCTAACACATCACATGTTATATCGACAAGTAAGGACGACCGCCTGCTGATGGACTGGCAATGCCTAGGCGTGCAAACTACCGTGTAACTACCGAAACCCCTGGGACGACATGCAACGTTCAAGACGGCCTCCCATTGGCTTCCAAGACCGAATCGCAAGCGAGCAGAGATCTAATACGCAGAGGGGTTCGACGCTTGCGATTGCCCGGGTACGCAGTGGCGATGATTACTTGGAGGGAAAACCTAGGCTTGCGGCCCTGATGGCACGCACACGAAATAACAACGATGCACCAAGAGATGTACCTTCAGAGTCAGTCGCACCGACTATATTTGTACGCTCACCAGGAACTGACTACCCTTCTCGAGTGTCAAATAGTCTCGACACCGCTTCAGCTACAAGCCCAGAATCATCCCCGTATGCACATAGAAATGGTGAACCATCCGCGCTGTCATCTTCAGCTAGGCTAGGCCATAGGCAACGGACATGGGCTGCAGGATCTGGGAGTTCCATCCATCCAAAATCACCACAAACGCCATTATCATCCTCGAAGCCTGTATGTATAGGTAGCTTCTGTTCTAGGGAAGCTACTTGTAGAATGGACATACCTTCTCTATTGAATAATTCTCCTGACAGTGAACCGAAGGGCCCTAGGAGTTTGGAGGGGGCAGTCGGCCCAAGGCAGCTTAAGAGGATTGAGGGGTCACGTCTGCAGCATTATGGTGATACGGGACATTCGGAGAGTGGTGGCGGGGTAAAAACCGCGGGTGGCAGTCCCTGTTGCCTTGTATCAGCCCCCAAGTCTACCGAATATTGCAAAGTTCCACCATTCAGTATGCGAGGTGATGGTGATGGCCGAGAAATTGAATTCGAAGTTGACCGGCATTTGGGATATAGTATGGCTAGACAGGCACATGGTCGGATTGATCGAGAGGTTGAGGAGCCTAGGGCTGGTACTGAAATTTTGCATGTCGAATCCGGAAATCTACAACCGCATGGCCAGGGTGATCTGGCTGAGGGGTTGACGGATATACATGAACAGCCAGCTACGCCCACGCCCACACTCGAGCCTACCGCAGTTTCCAACCCACAAACCGTGACGCAAATACCAACACCAAAGCTAGGGGTCTATTATCGCTCTGTGGATCATCGTCCCAGGTTTAAGGTTCTTAGGCAAGAGCCTGATAATGCTGAAGGGCCTAAAGAGTCCCCTAGTTCGCATTCAAGTAGCAATGATTCTGACAGTTTGGCATCACCGGGACAACTACCAGGAAATCTTGACAAGTTTCCAGTTACCAGTTTGAGCACCTCAATGACTCTAAATTCGCAAGCCGGCGGAGGTACCGACAGACAAGAACCAACAAGACCTATTATTAAGCAAAATCTTCTCTCAGATCAACTGTTGAAATTGACTGCCCAAGAGCTAACCGAATGGATGGTGAAAAAAGAGAGGGAAACGCGTAACCGTTTAAGGCGTGAAGGACGAGATAAAGGCTTTCGAACCGAGCAAGCCTTGCTCGAATACGTGAATGACCGCATAGAGGAGCCAAGCAAGAGTGATTGGCCCGGCCTCAATAAGTGCCCCATAGAGCATGCCCAGAATAATGAGAAGAGAAGGGCAAACCGCCGTGAAATGGAACAAGGGCGATTAGCAAGGCACAGAATGACCGATGACAATTCTCAGTAATGGAAGATACCTACATCAATACGCCCTGTCTTTGGAATCAGGTACTTCTTTACTCTTTTTGATAACATTTTCTCTTTTGATGAACAAGTGCCTCCATACTAAGCGCCTTTTAGTTGAGCTGCTGGGCACACAGCTTTTAACAGGGAGATCCTGATTTACATATTTGAGAATTTTGTCGGTTCGTCAAAGCCTTTCTACATCCCACAGCACACAATGGGACGAGGTAAAGAGATTTCTATTCAAAAAAAAGCTGGGATCATGCTCATTTTAGTAAAATAAAAAAAAATTGAATGTTGAGCCGAATCACTGGAACCAGCAATTTGTGTACTCACGGTTGTTTTTGAGCTTGGTTTTTGATATGAAAGAAGATTTTCGGGATTTGAAGGTTTGGCAGTGGGAGTACTTGAACGGTTTTAGTAGCATTTGAGACTGATCTCAAAAATGTCTTCACTGATAGAACTGCGACTGGGTTTACTAGAATGTCTCTCATGTCATTCAGCCCATAAGTACCTATTAGCCTAACCTTCGTCCTTAAGCTTAACCTTCGTCCTCCATGTGAACTTCCGCTCATTCATGTATATATAGCTGTGTATTTCCCACGTTACTGTGCTATCTCTGGGAATATCAAGCGATCTCACAGCTGCTCAATACGAAGCTATTTGCTCATTCACTGGGCTTCATTCACTGTGCTTCTCGACCGTTCTTCCACATTCGTATTCTCCTTCGTTGGACTCACGGCTCTCACCGCTCACCTATTCTCATAGGGTTAACCGGCCGCTCGCGTTCTTTAAAGCCAGCGTGCGGCCGCGTTACTTGTATTTTAGGTGATACTGGGCGTAGGTAATTGTATCTTACTTTGTTGGGAAGTTGAGTTGGCCCGAGACTATAGCTTGGCGAACGTTATATTTTCTAATCGGGGTTCTGCCCACTGCTTACCTACTTCTTAGAAGCTCTCTCAGTCCTCACTCCGCTCACCCCTCACCCTGTTCTCGTGCCCCCTCACCCTGCATCCCCCACACCTCACCCTATATCAACTGGCCCCCGTTGGCTCCGCTGAAAGTTAGCAAAGAGTGGGCATATTAAAGCTACGCTGAAAGTTTTGAGGACAAGGTCCTTTCCACCGTCAACTACTCCCCTTCTAGTTAGTTGGCATCCGCCCCTCTCTAACTCTAGTTTCCCCATTCGTCTACCCACACCGCTCATCCCCCTCACCTCCCACGATCTCAGCAATTCACCAAATATCATCAGACTCAAGTCCACCCAGAAGCGGGATCGAAATAGAACTAGGAGACCTATTAGCCGAACGCCATCGAAATGGCTACGACACATCAATTTCGTGGGTCCGCTCACACATTGGAATCCATGGTAATGAAAAGGCCGACAAGCTCGCTGCATTCAGCTCAGCGCTAGGTCAATTCACCGTACAAGAACCTACTGTCACAGAAGGAGGCATAAGACAAGCCTCCAAGGCCTCACGCTCCAAGGCACGAACAGCTCCAGGTTTTGGAACAAGATGCTGTGAATGGAACCGACATTCCCTGTCAGCATATACATGGCTCCGGACGGACAGAGGACCCCAAAAACAGTGGCTACATAAAGTAGGGAAAGCAGATTCAAGCGCGTGCGAATGCGGATACCACACGGAATGCGGACACCACATCACCTTCGCTTGCCCTATCTTCCACGAGCAAGACAGGCTCTAGGAAACATAAAGGAGTGGGAAGACCTAGACCGCCCAATATGGATCAAAGAGGAGGGGGAGGATGACTGGGATGCAGTGGAGGTCTTTTTCGGGTTTCTTTACAGGAAGCTCTTTGGAAGGGGCAACGGACACACTTAATATTTCGTATGACATTTTTGTTTTCTTGGGTTTATTAGCATTTGCGCGTCGATGGGCAGACCTCAGTCAGGCCTCCCGGGGTCATCTGACATTAGTCGGTTAATGACAGCATGGGGGTTCTGTGCGTTATGTTTCCTGTCATTTTGATTTTCGCGCAAGTTTTGCTCTGTCGGTTTTGCTAATGGGGATGATTCTCCTTATTTATGATATTCACTTACTCACACACCATTCCTCTCGTCAGTTACACATTTCATTCCACAATCACGTACACGTTGCTGCTTTGATTCTCTTTCTATTTGGTTAGTTGGTTTGCAGGCCTCAGTCAGGCCTCTCGGGGTCATCTGGCATTTAGCCGGTTAATGACAGCATGGGGGCTCTGCGCCTTACGTCTCAATTTTGCCTTCTGCGCGCGGTGGACCTGGCAGATTAACTTGCCTTGTTCTGAACCCACCCGAGTTTCCGAGTGGCTCCTCATAGTCCCCTTAATGGAACTGAATAGGAGTAATGAGTATTTAAAAAAATAAAAAAAAAAAATCCCCCTTACCTCCTCACCCCAAGTCTACATTGAACTCTGCTCTTGTGTCAACTTCAAGAATATCTAATTTCCTTAAATTGTTCTGCATGGTCCATGACTCAAATTCGAGATTTTCCGGTGGAGGTCAAGAAACAAGATTTGATTGGCGAGCTGAAAAGACCATCAAACAAGAGGGGCCAAGTCTCTTAAAGATATTAATGCGGCGGATCTCAAACTTTGGAGTTGCCATAAACCGACCAAGGAGGCTAAGTGTTCAAAATTAAATGATGAAGACATACTAGATGAAACCCAGGAAATCGGCTACTATTTCAAGGATACTCCTGAGAAGGGGGTTCCTGAGCCTTGTAAGTGAGACTCCTTCCAGCCCAGTAAGCAGCATTCGTCCCTTTTAAGCACGCACTTAATAATTGTACCGGTTTGGAAGATCCCCATCCGGATGGTATAGAGCCGGTCGATAATGAACTCTTGAATGCAACCCCTGCTAGTAAGCTGTAACAGTCGTAACTTTCTTCCATCTATGTCTGCTAACTGTCGTGGCTTAGAAACGCTCGAGCGAAAACGACTTTTCGACCCTCTCCCACCAACGACCTCGTAGTTATTTCCATTGAAACACTACAGATGCTTGACGAAAACTGGAAAAAAGACAAAATCAATCTCTTAAGAAGCCCTCCGGCTTCCGGGAAGACCACCCTCTCCCGCTATTTTGCCTCATACAGCAAAGCAAAAGATCGCAAGGTTTTTATCATCTCATTGACATATTTAACGGATTCCAACATGATGGAGGATGAGGTCTCATTTAACAGCACCTGGGAGCTTTTGACCGGAAGTTCATGGGAAAAGATTCGGTGGTGTAAGGAGCCGATTGATATTTTCATCGACGAGGCCCAAATCGCATACGGAACCGCAAAGTATTTTTGGGGCGTATTAAAGATTTATTGACCGTTCCAAACGACAATGTACGGCTATTGCTCCTCAGTATGTATAGTGACAGACCAGGAGTAATAGGCAACACTCGAACACCAATCGACTTTCCAAACGCGTTGGGATTGGAGACTCTGTGTCTTACGAGGGAGGAATTTGACATATTGATCGATAGATATATTGAATACATCCGCTCTATCGATATTTGCAGACTGTCAATTCCACAAGATATCCGAGATGCCGTTTTTAGTTGCACCGGAGGGTACCCCTCATTAGTCCGTGAGACTTTGAAGAGCCTATATGGGCATTTCCGTCGCAATTGTTCCAGAACTGATGACATGCTTCATCATTTGGTTTCGAAGAAATATTTTTTTGCGATTAACAGCTTGCGGGTCTTCGATGCCATTGTAAAACTAGAAATGACAGATGCCAACATTACTTTCTTGAGAGATGCCTACCATTCAATCAACAACGATTCAACCTTTGCAGTCGATCCAGCAAATGATGTGATAGATGGACTTAAACGTTCAGGACTAATTACGGAAACTTCTTCTGGAGCACTCATGCAATTCGCGGCCCCGTTAGTACGAGTGGTTCTGGGAAGGAAACTGTTCACCGCCAGGATGTCATTACGATCACAGTCGCCCTCAAGATCTGACACCGAGCTGGATGCCTTTATAATGCTGAGTATTGAAAGAATGCGCCAGTCTACGCTGCAACATTCATTAAGCCACAATGGTACTACGAACGCCCGACTACTAGAACGCCAATGGCAGCCAGCGTGGCTTACTGCGGCGTCGACAGCACTACCGTCAAAGGGGTTTATAAGCCCAGATGTCGGCCCAGTGTTTGGATCCCGAGGTTACTTGGAATTTTATATCGACGGGGATCTTCGGTGGGGTTTCGAAATCATGAGGGAGGGAAGCAGAATGGCAGAGCATGTTGACCGATTTTCGCCTAGTGGCAGGTACACAAGGATCCCATGCTCCCAGTGGAGAATTATTGATTTCAGACACCACTCCAAGAGCCCAGGAGAATTAGAAGAAAATGTCTTTTACGCGCTGTATAGTACATAGTGATTACCGAGAGATCACGGTATTGAAGAAGGGTTGCATGGCGGTTAAAGTAACATGAGCTGGCGATAAATTGCAACTTGAAAACTAGGCATTAGAGCTTTTGCCCAACCCGTTTACCCTTGTTTGCAATATAATCTGGTTGCACAGGTACGAAGGGCCAGGCACTTGTGTATCTAGAGAGCTGCGTCCCCTAGTTACTCTAAAATCATGTCGATATAAAACTAGCAGCTTGGGCGTCAACCACTCCCGATATATTCTAGAAAAGGGGTTGGTGTCAGAGGTGGATGATATTACTGCTTGGTAGATGGTGGGTGGAACAAGTTGCTTTGTGAAGATAGTTTCTATTAACTGTTATTGTATTATTAGGAAAAAGCGAGTTTATTTGTGAAGATAGTTTCTATTAACTGTTATTGTATTATTAGGAAAAAGCGAGTTCTCGTTGCGTGTATATACATAAGTAGTTGGGAACAGGAATACAGTAGTTAAGATTTTCGGCCGGAAAAAACGTTTTGGGTTAGTTTATTTGTAAGCACAGTCAATTGTTTTGTATGCAATGTGATTGTTTTGAATGTAATGTTCATTGAACATATCATGACATTGGTGCATGCAACGGTGAATTAGCATGAGGTTGATGGATGGAGTAGGGTATTAGTGCACTTTGGTGTATGGAATGATCCAACTGCCAACCTGCCAGCTTGGCCAATTAGACTTGTAAATTGGTCAATGGATCGGTTAACTTGACCAACCTGACATCGTGACGTATGAGATAGAACATACTCCTATTATCAATCTTCTTTGCAATATATTCACGGCGCAGATTCAAAGCTGTGTCCAAAACACCACCTGAAAGCCCAGGACAAAGGAAAGCAGAGAGCTTTAGCGGGGCAACTAGCACGGTGTGGGTTGGCCATGAGCCAGCTTCCTCGTCGTACATAGACCAACCAACACAAACATGGCCCAGCACTTTTAACTGTTATTAAGTTTATTTTCCTCCTAAACACGTAAACAACAATTCTCCAACCACGAAGATTACGCAAATTCGCCAGTCTCAGGTTGATAATAACATCTAGACTCGGCAGAACCCCCCTCCCCCTGGCCCCTTTCTGATTATATCTTTATAATTACACATTGTGTATTGTTTTGTTTTGTTGCGGTGGGTAAAACAACCAATGCCGACACTTTTTCAAAAACTTATCGATTACGCATTTGGCACCCATCGAGATGTGCCAATAGACGACGACTTGGAAATTTCACCAGGACCACCACCACCACCATCAGCTTCTGAGATGAGCATTGCTCAGTTCATCGGCTTATGTATCTTTGTTTACATGTTTGTGTATTTCTTCATATATGTATTTGGCTGGGTATTTTTAGTCAAGTACGTATTCCTCCAGGGGTTATTACCAATCGCAATCAACTATTTCGATGGATCCTACATCTCTTTGATTATAGAGTTCCTTTCTATGGCGGTAATTATACTTCCAGCAATATTTATTGCCTTCCCAACTTCAGGACGAATTTCTTTATTCACTATCCAATCCTTCCTTGCAATACCTATCAACAACCAAAACATCATTCCAGATTTCGTAATCTTATCCGGATTATTTGAGTTTATTTTCTCCTTCATTTATTCCATCACATTATTAGTACCCTTAGCCATCCTCCAATGCTTACTAAAAACAGTCAATCATATTTACCAAAACCCCTCTTGCCTCCTGTACATCCTAAGATGGAACCATACAATTTGGACAATTATACAATACTATCTCGACCCCTATGCATATATTTTACTGTACGACTTACCCGAGAAATTCGCCTATGAGGTGCTTGGATTATTGTTGGAACCGTGGAGGGCTACGCAGTTCTTGGCTGGGATTGTGTGTAATATACTCGTATTGATTGCGATTATAGCCACTGAGGTGGGCAAAAGCGTTTTGTGGATCAGTCAGATGCTGATGAGGATGAGTGGCGCTGGACATTGGATGGGGACTCTGCAGAATAGACAGGAGGGAATGTTGGGTGGAGTATTGCTTTTTGTAGGGTACTTTGTGTTGGAATTAAGGGTGGGGTTAGTAATTAGTTTTGTGACGAATATTGTTGTGAGTGCGCTTTTGAGTGTTTATATACGAGTGTAAATAAGGTTGAGTAAGTAAGTGTCTGGACACTTAATATTCTGTTGTAGAGTAAATAAATTAATAATAGATGAACCAACAAACAGCTAGAACGATATTCCAAATATTTTGTCTCGTCCTTCCTCAATCCAGCAGCGCATTTGATCGGCTTTGTACATTGTTTTGGGAGGGCGGTGAAAGGTTTTTGATTAGGAGTGTATTTCGAGCTCATATGATTCTCATTGGCACCCCCCCTCCTGAGTTTTCGCCTTTGGCTACTACCTCTTTAACCTAATATTAACCTCCACATACTTATCACAAGAAATTTAAATAAAGTTAGGTGGCCTTCCCCGAGATCTATATTAATTTCAAGACTACTGAAGGGGGGGGCTTGAAAATATACCTACCATCCAAGTGTCCCAAACACCCCCCTCCAACTCCCTTCCCAGTCGCTATTTCGAAGTTCCTTTGATATTATGTACCTAGTATGCTCAGGAAGGATGGCTTATGACAACTTCTTTCCCGGGAACGAGCACGAGTACTGTTCCAGAAAGAAACAAAGATGTAAAGCCCTTACTTTATTTCTGGCTCGTGACACAGAAATGACCCTTCCGCTTTGACTACCTCTTGACATTATATCAACCTTATACCCCTCGGTGCGCACGTACTGTATATGTAATAGACATCTTGCAGACAGAGTGCTGGAGATCTCTCCATAGTGGTTGATGGTGGTGCAAGGAAGGTGGCTGAGGGAGAGTCTACCGGGCTAGTTGATTTTTTTTTGTGTAAAACCCATTACTCATATGCGGTCCCAGTGAGGGACTATGTCGGAGGTTAAAAATGAGGAGTCACCCGGAAACCGGGTGGATTCAGTCTTGCGACGATCCGAGCATCGCGCAGGTGAGAATGGGAAATCAATGGCCTGCTCAAGTGGAAAAACCACTATCCTAAGAACACCTCTCAGGTGGAAACAAAGTGGTATGATAACGTCTCGCATGTTTTAAAAACCAAAAGCCCCCTCAGCCTGCGTAGAAAAGTACGACAGAAAGGAAACTCCCATATCCCTCATCTCTTCCAGTTCCTAAGCTATAGTGCGGAAAAATCCCCTGCCCATGCGGAGCTTATGTGTCAGATCGATTTCTCCCGCCATGCAGATGACAAGCGATGATGCTAGCTTCCTGACCTTTCACTAGCCAGCGAATGCCCTGAATTTGAGCTCTCTTGTTGTCCTCCTCAATCCAACGGCGCATCAGACTGTGTGGATTGTGGTGATGCTCGTGCTGGTGTTCGAGTGGTGTTGGTTTACTCCTTGCCTTTACCCTTTGTCCTTTGCCCTGGATCCGGTCGCTGCCGCTGCATAGGTGCGTGCTGGGGGGGGGTGGTTGCAGACCCGCTATTAGTCTCAATTGGATGGGCAGTCAGATGTGTGGTCTGGGTGCTGGAGTCTGAGATCTCTTTTGGCGTCAAGGGTGTTCTCTGGGCGCTTGTGTCTTTGGGAGGCACTATACGTGGGCCATACTGGTGGGGTACTGTTGACCCATGCAGCGCCCCCCTCGTCTAATGAGCTGTTAAACTCTTCGGCGTAACATGTAAACGCATCATCCCTAAAGATCCTTTCGACATTGCCGTTTATGAACATCAGGTGTTCCCGTAAGCAACAAACTGCTTTTCGTGAACTCTGTACGGCAGCCGCCCACGGCCGTAGCGACAAATCTCCCTCGCAAATAGAAGAGCTGCTGACGTTACAGGATCCTCGGTGATAACTGTCGGAGGAGTAGGTAGTCTCTGTGTCGGTGTCTATGTCCGATGTCATGGGATCCTCGTTGTCGGTCTCGCTTGCATTTCGACTCGATGTCGCTTTTGTACCTGGCCACTTGTATCACTCTCGTTGTGGTTAACGGCTTGCATTATCTGTGCCCGTGCGGTCTGGATGGACGGGAGGGGATGCCCTTTTGAAGAGCGGTTGCTGTGGGTGCCTAGTAACTGGCCGCGGGTTTTTCGTTGGGGATTTCACTGCAGGAGGGCCATGCACCAAGACTAGGGATTTCGTCGATCCATCTTCCCCGGATTGCCCTTTCTCTTACCCTTGCCTGACATAGTGTATGGTGCGTCGGGGCTACATGTAGCTTTGTGTGATATGTGTCTGTCTGGTAATTATCTGTGTGGCGATTGGGCGGTCAAGTTGGTGATATTCCACGGAGAATGCTGCGGTGTGGTAGGGAAGAATTGCATGATGTCGTAGGAATTCAAGAGCTCAGAAACCAGAGCCCGTCAAGCTCTATCGATTGATGCTGCTCTGGGGCCGGGGGACCCTTGTGTCACGCCTGAGGTTTCGCTTGAAACTGTGATTTCCAGCTCGGTGGTTGACTGACCCTCCTCGCTACGATGGCTGTCGGAGGTGATTGGATTACAACTTTGCAAGTACCGATGATTCAGAATGTAAGGATGGTTCAGACAGTAATCATGTATAAGACACGGAGAGAGCTTTTTGGCAAGACTTGCCCCGCCACCGTAAATAAGACCGCAGTCTTGTCCGCGAGATTTTACGGTACTTGCATAAGTATGTGCGAACGTATGATACTTGCGCATGTTGCCAACATACGATATTTGCATGTGCTAACTAATATACGATTTAATTTGCAGAGGAACTTCTGAATCCACCCGACTTCCATGGTGGCCGTCATGGTCCCTCTACTGGGGCCGAATAGGAGATGAGAACTTTTTTTTTTGTCTTAAAAAATTAGGAATTTCCAATGATTACTGGCATTTGACCAACGTATCTACAATTATGTATTTGGTTTTCCTGTACAAATGGATATCTGGTATAGATATAGCAGGTCTCCCAGAAGTAAAGAGTGCATCAAGTCGAACTATTGGAATGACGAGACTGCGTGAAATAGAATAAGTAGTTGACGTAGTTTTTACGGCAAATTTTGTCATTTGAGAGATAGAGAGTTGGAGGAGGCAGCTGAAGAAGCAGCAGAGGAGCTTAGAGCGAAGAAGGTGCAGTGGATGTGGCAGTGGATGTATTCAGTGAATTTGATCTCCTTTAAAACTAATCCGAGGCAATCCACCATCATATTTTAAAGGATCCCAACCTAGCTATCTACATGGAAGCACTATCAAAAAAGCCTTTGTTATGTGCAGTGGTATATCGTCTTCCTTCGGGACATCAACAGAGATGTGTAGAGGAAAGAAAAAAAGACAACCCATTTCCAGACAATCGAGGGAGAAATGACTCTAGTAAGAATGCCTAGCCGAAGCTGATCTAATTAACATGTATCTTTCTTGAGAGTGGCAAACCCAGGGAAGTTGAGCTAATCATACTGGTTAGCAGTAGATACAAAATAGGGAAACAGGATGAACTCACTCTTGAGAAAACCCCGCAAGATCGGCAGTCGCCATCACATCTCTTGCCAGTCTTGAGAAAGGTTACATCAGGGTTTACAGGCTTCAAGGACTTCATATATCCAGGCTGACTATTTGTTGACATGAGTTGTCAGAACTTGTTCATCATGTTAAATATAAGCATAGACAGTTGCAGATGCTTACAGCCAGACCGATCCATCTGCAACTGCACAGCATGCGTCGCTTGACTTACAGCATACGCGTTTCCCACTTCCCAGGAACAACTCCTCCGTATAACCCTAGGGACACAAATATTAGCTAGCATTCCTGATCACATATATTACTAGGAAATACTTACATCACAACACCAGTAATCTGGAGGCCCATAGATTTCTCGCTGATGAACTGATCCAATTGCGAAGTCCAATTCTACTGCAATACCACACTGACTGAGAGGCAGCTCCCTTGCCCCCTTTGATGCAGCTTCACCTGTCGCAATGCTGGGGCCAGCCATGGCAGCCGCAGTGAGAACAGTGAGGGTAGTAAAGGGCTTCATTGTGATGAGTAGTGATCCAGAGATGAGGGAATTCAAAGTGGCTAGAATGATTGTAGAGAGAGAGAGCTTGGGTTGGGTGGATCAGGCTTTGTGTGAGTAGGTGTGGGTGGAGAAGGATGAGTTGGAAAGAAGGATTGACAGTCTGACGGTTGAGAGGACCCTATATATATCTATGGAAACCTTTCTTATCCTCTTTGTGTAATTCTTCCTCTGTTTTTCCTGAAAACAGCATCATAATTTCCTACAAGATGCCAGGCTAGCAATTTCCTATAAACACTTGATCGTCCTCCAATTATTCCCCTATTCACGATGATGTTCATCTTGGGCCCAACTTCCACCTCTGCCTGAACCTTATTATTTCCGAAAGTAAAACATGTCCCTCATTACCATATTTGATAAAGACTAATACCCTACTTCAGTTAATGTAAACATTTGTTTTTGTGTAAACAAAAATCCAGTACTGGCCGAAACCCTGTGTGGGCTTCAGGAGGTGTAGAACTTAATCTACTTACCCCGGCACTAGTCTGGTTACCCTCGCACAAGATATATAAATCATAAATTAAGTACATAAGATATTCCAAAGTTTTTGGAATGTGGGTTGCTATGTTTGTGACAAGTCGCGTTCAACTACATCTGTGTTGAGGGAAGCGTACGAGCGCTGACGGTCTTTCTGAAATTGTAAATCTGAGTCTAACTTGTGACTGCAGGGAATTCCCAAAGTGGAGGAGGAGGAAAGGTAAGCTGCACATCACATATACGAGATCAAGAAAGTATGAGCCCCCTAACTAAAGAAATATCTTTCTCACCAATTGGATAAACTAATCCCCTACACTTGAATGTTCCTTGTGTTTCATCTTGCTACCACACTTCCTTGCTTGTTTACCAGTAATCCCATGTAATGTCATAAACGCGGAATATAAGGTTGATTGTACTACAGAGCCAGATTAGGGTATTAATGAGAATTGGACACTGGAATAGTCCAAGGGCCAACGCAGCCAGAATTTTCGCTTGATGATATGAGGCAGATGCTGCGGTGGAAGGCGTGCTGCTATTGACAGGCGTGAGTAATAGAGGAAGAGCAAGCGGGAAATGTACATGAGTAATTAAGTAACAGCGATTCAGGATCTCTATGTCTATTATCGTAAATAGGATATACGGAAGGGAGATATCAGGATTAACGTAGGCTGGCTGGAGGAGAGGAGAGTGAGGAAGCTGCATGATGCATGATGTGCAAAAAATGTAAAACTGATAGAAAGCAATGGTGTAACGTTACAGGACCTAAAACAAAAAAGTAATGGCGGTGACCGAAATGGAGTCCAGAGAGTTCAGGGTAAGAGCGGGGTTTGATGATGTAAAGTTTTTTATGTACAGTTTCCACAGTATCTCCCCAGACTTAGCCTCCCCCACTGTTCGCTCACCACAACGAAGGTCCAATACGGACTTTAAGCTGAATCCCCGAATACACCATCGCCTCTGCTTGGGGCTAACTTCATAATGGCATATAGCAAAGCGTCCCAAGTTAAAAAAGGGAAAAAATATACCTTTTCCCCACTCCCTGTTACCTTATTAGTCACGACATGCTCATTTCATCAACGGTAGTGATGGAGACAGGGTGCGGGAGATTTCAGATTTGGTGGAATAAATGGAGCCTTCAGAATGACTGATATTGCCATAGCTTCTGCGTTCTTAATGCCATTCAGTGTCGATTTGAGGGAGATGCAAATTCGCGGTATAACCCCCCTAGTGATTGTGGTGTGATTAGAGGGATCTGGATGCTCCAAGAGGCCTTCGGGAAGGTTTGGCTGAATGTGAAGGCGACGCGACCGGGTAACACGAAGTTTTTTTTTTTGTTTAATATTGAGAACTAAATGGGATCCCAGTAAATGGACCAATGACGAGCCGCCCAGATACCCAGGTGGATGGATTCAGGACAAGGCAAGTTAATTTGCCAGGTCCGGCAACTATATACCGCAACGCAATTAACAGACAAATCGTGCCAACCGGGAAGCAGGTGTAAGCAAACACGAAACAAACAACTCAAGTGCTTACAGGCAACAGATGTAAGTAGAAGAAAGAAGATATTCTTTCAAGTGAAGTGGAACTCCCATACTGTTGTTATTCACCGGCTAATGCCAGATGACCCTGAGATGCCCGACTGAACCCCGCCCCAACCCAACCTGCATAAAATATAAAATAAATAAACTCAAGTCGGCTACCATTGACTAATTGCTGTGTATCTAGAGCTCTAGGACGACAGTAAGACTTGGACGACCACAATGGACGATTCCTCACCCAGGTTATAGTTATTTGGAACTGAGGGGACCGTCTCGTCTATTTTCCGAGAGGCGTGAAGTCCGGAGCGGCCCGTGCCGTCTGTGTAGCAAACATTGCAGCCTTCGTCTAGGATTGCTCCTATCTTGGCTATCTGCCCACGGTCCTTTGGAACCCGAATCCGGGTCTGACGGCTCCATTAGGGCCTGTTGCCGTATTTTGTACGATATGGTGAGGCTGCTGTCCGCAATCAAGGGGAGTTGTTAACGATAAAACGCTCTTGAATGAGATTTAGATGTTTTTTTGGCAACTGTACTGGGAGAAATCTGAGGGGGAGGAGGTATCTCAGGGGAAGGCGGTATCGAAAGCGGAGGAGATGAGTTCAAGGGCCCTGGGGTTATTGAGAGAGGCACACGTACAGCTTAACTTTGAATACCCCTAGTAACTAGAGAACGTCTCATGTACACATACACTCGTACATTCATATACTCGTACATTCATACACTCGTACACTATTTATCTGGTGTATAGAGGTAGTCTACCAAATGCAGCACTCTGGGATGTTCATTGTGACCGGGGGGTTGACATGGATCGTTACACCATCACGGATCGGTTCTAGGTCAAAAACTGTACTGCTCTGTAGGGTATAGTTTGCTCTATATAGATATCAGCATGTGTAGTTCTTATTTTGCACTTTTTCCCCAATTCGTTTCACGGTGATGTCTTCATTGTCTCCAAAAACCTGCTCCTTTGCATCTTCATGCTATGCCGCTTGTCTCCTGTGTAGACTCTGCTGGTTCTCTTCCATCGAGTTGCTCTACATCTTCCTTTACCCAATTTTGAGTTTTAACCTTTCTGATGTCATTGATGTGCGATTGTGATGTTGAGATGTTGTATGTTGAGTGATGTTGTGTGTTTGACTAAGCTGCTAATTTATTTTCAATTATCTCGTTAAGGGACTCCATCCCTTAACCAATCAACAGTTCAATTAAATTACGAGTAAACGTTTGAATTGCCACTGGAAATTGTGAGATTGCCACTGACTTTATGGAACATGTTTGACTATATGCAAAGGTCGCTTTTTTATGCGGGAAACACAGCATAAAACCGTGCCAACCAGACTACATAAAACCCAGGTCCCTATCAAGGATGCGCTTCCCCGTAGCATACCCAGTATATTCAGCATACCCGGCATACCCGACGCATTCCTTTCTCTACGCGATGCGATATCTCTCAGTAGTAGGCTTGTGCTTCGGGGGAGGCTCCGCTAAATCTATTCACGCTGTTATGCTTTATGTACGCGCTCCTATAGCTATAACCAGTATCTAGACCTCACGCGCTTCCGTAGACCTATTCTCTAGGTCTAACATACTGTACATACATACATAGGCTCTAGTCATACAAGTATGACGGCTCTATGAACTCCGATATGGAGGCATGCTATAAATTACGTGCTCCTATATATAGCTATACCTATGTTTCCGCCACAGACACGCTTCAGGGTAATCCGGTTATGCCTATACTGTATTTCATTTCCTGCAATTGCTCCAATGGCGTCTGCTATAGTTAAGTATATAGATCTGAATGAATATAGGCATAGTATCGGACTGTTATTCGGTCAGAATAAAGCTGTACATGGCATTGATCTGTGGAACATCATATGCAGCGAGATCATATGTATCTGCGTTATGTCATAAAACCATGCTATGTGTATCAACATCTTCAAACGTACAAATTGAGTTCCATACAAAAGACAGAGAGAATATACATTATTTATTACCTCTACAGCAAAGTACTTACAAGGATCATCTCTTGTTTGGTCTATAAATTACATAAATGTATCATTTGATTCTATGTATATTCCACCTGTGGCATGCAGGGGCCACATTAGCTAAGAATGTGAAGATGCCGACATCGAGAAGAATGTGTGTGCTATATGAGCTGGTATGAACACATATATGCACATATGAAAGCGACTATTAAAGACGCCAAGCTTAGCTAAAAAATTTGCGGTGTGGGAATCCCCTGGCGTGCACATTAGCTAAGAATGTGGGATTTTGCAAAATCCCACATTCTTAGCTAATGTGGCCCCTGCATGCCACAGGTGAGTAAGTGACCTGGGATAATTGTGACCTGTTAGTACAATGAACCAGACTAAGTACAATGTAGTCTGGTTGGCACGAGCCCCTCGTAGTACAATGATATGATCTCACATCTATATGCATCCTAGTCTGGTTGGCACATATGCCGTGTGTGGGCTTGGCGTCATATGAGAACCAAATGAGACAAGCCGCGTAGCAGTTGTAGTCTGGTGTTACATACATACCTAATTTGGCTTGTTACCTATGTACGTTACAACAAAAGTCTTTGCACCGACACCGGTCTTGGCAGCATATGCAATATCAACATGCATAAGTAACGTAAACCCTCGACCCTTTGTGACCAGACTAAGCTACTTCCAAGGCCCGCAGTACTATGCCTGAGCATGGGTCACAATATCAAACATCATTATGTATAGATGTAAAGTCCTCCGGAAACTGCATATATTTTATGCTTACATATGCCGAGGTTATGCCTGCATGAACCGGAATATGACGATTAATATGCTGCCAAGACAAATTTCCCAAATAGGAAGGTGCAATGACTTTTGTTGCAGACCTCCGTACCTAAGTACCGAATACGCAGTCGAAAGGTCTTCGGCTGGAAATTATATCACAGCACCTCAACGGTGCCACCACGTCACACAGTAGGCTGCGGTTGTCAGAATCTAATTTCTCCTGTGCCAACCAGACTGACTTCTCCCGCACGACGCATGAAGTCTCCTAATCGGACCGAATCAAGTATCGCTTTTTCTTCGTCTCATTTTATCCTGCTTTGCTTGTACTGTACATTACTCTATATCTGGGTCGATTACCATATCCATAAACCCATAATCCATAAGCCCGAAAGGAGAACCAGAGAAGATGTGGTATAAAAAAAACCCAAATATTGAATGTAAAAGCGCCCATAGCATCACGCCAACTAGAGTTTCATGCAAAACCGAAAAGAGATAGCCCACAAAAGAGTAAATATACACCAACCTCCATCGGGGTTCTCATGCCGATATATAAATTACAATACGTATGATGTATTAACCGGTACGTCGATTTGAACAGCGCTAAGCGGCGCAGACAGCCATGGGATGGATTGTCCCTCATACTGCACGTCGGTTGCCTGAACTTGCATGGAGGCTCCAGAGATAACAGCGCTGGCGAGCTTGAGGGTATTGGCCATGGTTAGGTTCGCCTTGAACTCATAGGCGTTAAGGCCAGGAGCGATAGTCAGGTTAGGGAGGATTCCAGTTCCAAGGCGTGTGTAGTTCAGACTAAGGTCTAAAAGGACATTGCCCTGTTTTCTCGTCAGCGAGAATGACTTTAAGAATCTTCTAGAATTCTCGGGCTACTTACCACCTGCAGTGTGAAAACAGTAGGGTTAGGAATGATTACACTCCCTACGATACGGTAGTCACCAGTAGTTTCAATATTGTACTTGTTAATAACCATTCCGCTGAGCTTATTGAAGCCTACACACGTTCTATGAGTTAATACAACTGGATTCCCAAGGAGAGCGTCAACCTACCCTTCAAGTTGACCCATTCCCTATACTTGACATTTGCCTTGATAGCACCCAAATGAATTTTGGTTTTCCCCCAAATCCCCATATCAAAATTTTCAGTTTGCATCAGAGTTTTTGCAAAGTTACCAAACATTTTCTGATCCGTAATCTCGGTCGTATGGTTGAGTTTCTCTACCAGAATATTGTCTCCTCCATGCACACCTGGTAAAGGCAAATACATGAATGGGTCCTGGTCTTTCAGGTAAAACTCCGCCACCATAGGGTCGATGGTAGCCTTGTGTGCCAGTTTGCTACTACCGGTGATATAAGATGTAACTGAGAACTGGAACTTATCCTCCTGTGGCTGGAGGATGCGAATGGACTCGATATTAAGAGTTGTATTGTCGAGAGTCTTCTGGGCTACTGGAGGAATAATACCATAGATTCTATAATAGACCAATGAGCTCTCCGGCTTTCTAGAAAGAGGGGGTAATGTACACAACAATCACAACTACAATGACGAATATGACGAATGAAATCAACCAACACCACCATCTCCGGACACAGTGTCTCTTGAACTTCTGTCCTTTGGTAATGGTGGCTGGTGCCACAGCATTCTTCGTATACTCCGGATCGACCTTCTCTGACATTCCGAATTATGAAGATACTCTAAAAGCAGTAAAGGAAGAAACGGAAGGAATATAATGCCAAAAAAATCAAATGGGCAAAGCCCGTAGGATGTATATTGCTGGATCCTTCAACTTTGGGAATGCTTTGTACTATATATCAAGTTCTGAGCCTGTAAGGGGGGGTGGGGAAGCCGTTTCACTGGTGTTACCTAAGCCGCAACGAAACCGAGTAGCTGAATAAAGATACTGCATCGTAGTAGTCTGGTTGGCACGCATCGTAGAGGCAAGTGGCGAACCGGAAATGGCTGCGCTCAAATATAGTGGTTGCTCTCAGCCAACCATTGGATTGAAGCTGTAAGCACCCAAACACCCCTTGATTCGCGACATGGTGGATAAAAAGTTCTCCAAAACCTCCCCCCGTGGAATTTCGGGTATTCAGTCTCATATTGGCTAAGCAATTTTTGCCAAAATCAGCATGTCGCAAGGGTTATCGTGGGAGCCGGGGTCAGTGTAACCCCCTGGATAGAGTTAACTTATCCTTCGATGCTAAGGAGTCAGTCAATTTACTGTACATAGTACCCAGCTTCGATATGCTGTGCTCCCATTGTCTGTATCATGCATGCCTCAACCGATAACCTCTGTCGCGTGGTGAGATACCTGTGCCAGAAAAGTGCAAAGCGTGAGCTGTTCCCTGAAACGTTTCGCGCCAAGCAAATGACGTTACACTTTGTCCTCATGGGGTATCCGAGATGCAATCTTCCAAATCATTTGCGCTCCGCCGATCTAACGGTCGCCACTTTCAGCTTGTTAACCAGTCGGACCATCCGAGAGAGTTCAACCAATGACATCGCCAAGCGGTGGCCGAGGTTATGAGAATGTAGGAAAATTGGATAGCAAGCAATTGGGCGAGAGTATCGGAGTGGAATACTCTGATTTATACTCGAAGCTCGCTTCCAAGGATCCCCTCTGCTTAACATGGAATTCCGAGTCAAAATCCCCAATCTTGAGACTTGGAGGGGGATATCAAATTATAATATCAATTGACACTGGCGTGCCAGGTGGGTAGTACAGTACCACATTAACTTCTCTTGAGGGGAGTGGGCGAAGCATCGGAGATATAGGTAATGGTCTTGTATATTTTCGCTTCAGAGAAACATATGTAGATGGGGTAAGGTGACAGAATACTTTAATCCGCCGGACCTTGACGCTTCAGTCCCGTACTCGGTCTCGAGATTGCTGACACTCTATGTTACCCAGCAAACGAAGAGGAGGGTGGGTTTTTCCTGTAAGTGAGTTAGGCCCATCGATTATACATACCGGAATTGCGTCTAGTCAGGGTAGAGGTCTTTTAAATTCAACCTCAAACTTCACCGGCCTTTGGAATCTCAACAACATCTATTACTGAAGGCAAACAACGATAAGTTCACCACAGTTTCAAATATAAGTTACTGATTTCAAGGATAATGTGGGGAGGCTGTTGCTTAATACACTGCAGGGTTCCTTGACCAATTGGCACCGCTCCGTTATTTATAACTCTTTATCCAATCAAAAATCGGTCTCCCTAGTGCCTGTTGAAAATCATCTACACCCAGGACACTGTAGGGGGCGTTATACGAGTGTTTACGAGCATGCTCTAGGGAATAGTTCAGCCAAGGTGGAATTTAATTCTTGATTGGCCACTTATTACCTGGTCGAATGCTGAATTCCCCTCACTCGCTACTTCATACAAGGTATGCAACCAGCTCCCCGTGCAAATAACGGATCGCTTGGTGTGGATACTAGGGCTCCCCTCTATTCTGATAGCATCTAGCCCTCGGAACATCTCAGCTATTAGCTTCTTTTGCGCTGGACCGGGTTCTTGTGACGGCACACCCTGGTATTCAACCTGTTCAGTATCTGCTACATCATCGACTGCACCTACCGTAGAAGCTTGTCAACAACACTGAACCTTACCAGTGTGGTTACATTTATATGGCACCGATTTGCGAACTGTCTGCTCCTGGCGGTTGGATGTGGAGTTCTAACTTTCCAAAGCGAACAATTCTTGAGGTTGGCCCCCCAATAGTGTGATTTTACGTTGTCTTTGTTACAATAAACTCCACCATTTCTCACTCGCAAGACTGGTGGAGGGACTGAGGAAAGGACCTGCAGATGTATACTTGATGTGGTCATTCTTTTTTTTTTTTTTTTTTAATACTCATTACTCCCATTGGGTCCCAGTAGGGGGACCATGAGGAGCCACCCGGAAACCCCGGGGATTCAGAGCGCACCCCTATCCTCCACTACCAAGGCCCATTTGGGACTAGTCTTGATGTGGTCATTCGGATCCACCATGAAGAATGAGTCAGGGATTGGGGTTTCCCTGGGCCTCGATTCCTTGTGTCCCTACTACAGATTACAAGCATACCTAATATAAGCATATATTGGTTACAAGCATACCTCCATGTGTTCCCCAATAGTAAATAAGCATATTTTGGAATATTCTAATTTCTTTGGCTTAGTCACCATACATATGCTTGTAACCAATTATATAGGTAGGCATGATTATCCGTGATGCTGTTTTGAAGCCAGCCAAGTGAAGATCCATGGACCTTTTCAGTATGCAACAGAGTCCGAGGAAACAGTTGATAATATCTGGGAAGTTAAAGAAGAATTTCTGGACTATATCCGTGTCTCTCAGTCTGCATTAGAAATGCAAATTTTTAATCTATCTAATGAGACCGTTGAAGATCCCATTAACGACATATTGAAAACGTGATCCTAGCCACCTAACTTCCCAACGAGGTCAATGAGCCAGAAACCAACACCACCTCTGGTTACGCCTTTGGCTAGATGCCAGAGGACCCCAAGAGGCCTGACCGATGTCCGCGTCTAAACTCAGGAAAGAAATACCCCCTGTGACTCAAGGAAGCTTTAACTGCATTATAACTAACACTCCAATCCCATTGCATTCAGAGCCGTTCAGAACATTATTCACACCTTCTGTTCAACACTATATGCAAAGTGTGATAACTGTTCCCGAGCTCGTAACAATGGAAGAACTTGTCGCTTAATAGCTCAATAACCCAGACAACACCGACAATATTAACTAGAGTCAACTTCGTTATCGACCTAGCCATGACTGTAGCATCATTACTCAGCTATGCAATATTATCAAATTCCCCTTATTCTCATTGTGGAGGGATATCAACTAGGTAAGAAAGTATAAAAAGTATTCTTACTAGAGTCACTGTAGGGCATTCATACTTGCGGGAGGAGTCAATAGTCACAGACGCAGAACGACATGTCATGGCCATCACCCTCAAGGCACACAAAGACTACCAAATGGTCGCAATCCTTTCCGGCTCCTCCTCAGCCATCTCGTTGGTAACCAAGATCACCCAAGGCCTCCAACCTTTGGAGTAGCATAGAGATAGAGCTAGGCTTAGCTAGACACCCCTCCTCCTCAACTATCATAAGAAAATGAGCTCCAGTGCTGTCATTAACTAGCAATGCGATATGGCGCTGAGAAGTGTTCTAGTCAAAATGGCAATACAAATGGACTGCTTAGCTAATTGGGCTGGCCCATTCACTAATCAATCACAATAACGACTGGCTCATTCACTTACCTACCTGACGAACACCAACCTGGTGAACACCACAGCAATATTTCTAGTATATTGCTCAGTCTCTCAGGGATCCCATTTGGATGATTACATTGGAATTACGATTGTGCTATGGAAGGGAACTTAGTTTTCTAATATTTTCTCCTGTAGCATGGTAGTACAGCGAGATGGCCAAAAAAGAATCATACCTTACCCTGCATAAAGAGTTCCAAACGATGCATATTGGAGAACTTCATATAGGTTCAAGCGTATGATATTTCAATATACTGTATCTTATGCAGTGTATGTTTTTTTTTGCTACCGAACTGTAGGTCTTTTCTTTTAATTTCTTTTGTGATAAATCAGTATTCGTATTAATACTATATATTATATCTTTCATGCCTCTACTTGTTTGGGCTGTGTGATGATGTCTGCCTTCATTTCTCCATAGTTCCGTGTAACATGTGTATTGAATATACTAGACTATGGGTCAGAATACCCTGACTTGTCTCGAGACGTCTCATGCACAGGCCTAATAGCAAGTGAAATCAAATATATTGCCTTACCCTGAACTATACAGCTCACACTCTCTAACATTTATCGGTTCACTTCAGTTCAGTTAAATACAGACGAGTCTCTCTCGATCTTCTTCTCACAGATCTAGCGTGAAACCTTCTTCGCTGAACGTATCCGACCTCATAACCTTCGAACAACAATTGTGACAGCCACAACTCCAGTGCTGTAAAAGATCCGTAGGATTTCTACTGTACTCATCTGAAGTAACCCTACCCTAGTGCCAGCAACTGCCAATGGCTACAGGGTTGGGAATTCCAGCTGTATTGGGGGTACCGGAGAACATGCCAAATATCCAAAAGAACAAGTAAATAAGCATGGTGAATCTAAAGGTCATTTGCTTCATGATTCTAATGATAGGGAGACTTGGTATGATAGCTACTAATAGGCAGCTGGTGTTTATTGTTATAGGTGGAGACTGTGACTTTTCAGAGTGTCTGCAGCCCCCTGTCACATCTAAGCAGATTCGTACCTACTTTGACTCCGCTGCGGCGCTGCAACAGGTTGTCGCTTCCGAACAGGTAAGCTTAACGAAAAGAATCACTTTTGTTTTGACAAACCTATTCGCATTCATGCTTCAAGCTAACAAAAGATATGTGGATATCTTTGTTAGGCAGTGGAAGTGGTTTTAGCGAAGCGGCGGCGGCGAGCACAGGTGCAACGCAGATCTCTGGTAATATGCCTACAGGAGCGGATGGTAATACGCGGAGTAAATAATAGAACTCAGAGAATAACAATGCGAGTGAGAACGAGGCGAATTGAAGACTTGCTTAATTATCAATAAAATACAGTTCCAGAGCGATGTCTATATACACGGAAGTTCAGGGTAATAGAGCGCGCAGGGATTGTAGAAAAATAAAGAAAAATCAAGAAATGAGCGAACGACAACGATCAACATGATCAACCCAAGAAATACGTATGCGATGATATAGCAATGATATTATCAGTGCGATAATAATGACATAGGTAGAGAGATGACGTTGATAGATGACATCGCCGGATATCCTGATAATTCAGGGTAACGGGTGATCCGCAGCGCGGGTGCCGGGTGTGCCGGATGTGCGTTCCAACACAAGCTGCAAATACTCTCTGGACACATTTATAAGCATCGCCATGTTGCACGCTAGTATTCAAAAGTAGCTCCGAAAGTGTTGCTCGTCCCGTCTTGGTACGACAAGATCCCAATTGCACCTTGGCCCTGGGTATCTGTACGTCGGACCTATCAGACATAAAAACTGTCGGGCAAGAAGGTAATAATATATAAAGAACCTAACCTCCAATAAGACGCTGAGAAGGCTTGGGACACATTTGCTTGGGGGTTGTATGAATAAGAGAGGTATTGCTGATGGTAGAATGTTCTAGGTAGCACATAAGCACAGATTAAATAAACAGTGGTCTCAGTAAGGGGGCCATGATGAGCCACCCGGAAACCCTAGTAGATCCATGACAAGAAAAGTTAATCCGCCAGGTCCACCCTCTCATAGCCTTAGGCTCCCCGGATGTCATTAATCGGCACTTGCCAACTGAAGAACCCCTATGTACCCCGGCAAAGCAAAATCAAGTGCCAATCGGCATAGCACAGTGACGCGCGCAAGCATATGCCAAATGATAGAAACAAACCAAAGTTAAAAGACTGTGTGGGGGGTTACCCGGCGCCCCTCCCGGCGAGATGTCAACACATGAGAATATGATTAACAAAGTAGAGAGTATGCGTGCGGATATACAGTATTTGGAAAAACCACCGTACGGTAAAAAAATACTACAGTCTTGTCCGGCAGTTTTTACGGTATGTGGATCTCCGTCAGCCAATAACGAATCTGATGGACATGTAACAAATGGCTTGCCTTTGTGGTCATCGGCATGACGAGTTCAGGCTTGGATTGCCGGTGCTACCAAGCCACACTTGTTTTAACTAGCAATATGGGTACTACTCTAATCTGATTCAACATTCAGCCTGGCCGGGACACAAGTCCAAACACAAAATAGGTCGAAAAATCTGATACCATTCAATCGGATTGTATGGTGGCAACATATGACGTTCATAGCACGCTACTAAATAAATGAGCCCGAGCACCAACATGCGCAACAATCTGATACTGGTAACCGTGCGTGTTATCTGATTTCAGAAAAATGTTTAATTCTTGCAGGTTGGAACATCACTATAAATGTTCAAAATTTGAATCAAGATTTTTTTATCTCGCAATGGAAATTCGGAGGAGGCAAGTTGTCTAATTAGCAAAAGATCAAGGACAAAACCAACGGCTTCAAATCTACCTTCCATGATAGTTTTAATAGTTTACCACTGCAATATATATATTTTGGTTATAATTTTCTGAATTTATTTTTGCAGAGCCACTCTGTCTTTGTTACAGGCATATGTATGGTGACTATACAAAAAAGATAAGAATATTCTAGTAACAGAAATTACTTATTTACTATGTGGGACTGCCAAAGGTATGCTTGTAACCAATATATGCTTGTACCTGGTATGCTTGTAACGAGAGCCATCTGTATAGAGTTCAAGTGGCCTATGGGATTTAGGGATACAATTCATGCAGCGTGCAACTGTTCATTGGGGTAACGAGTAATGCTAGGTAGCTTGTCGGCTTGCTCCTTTGATACACTGGGCACGGCTCGGCACGTGCCGAGCCTATTTGATACTAATTTGGGAACGGACTCATTTTTTTTTCTTTTTTAAGATACTCATTATTGTTATGCGGTCCCGTTAGGGGGAACCATGATGAGAGGAACGAACTCATGACATGGGCGTGTAGTTCTGATTGGTCTGGGCAGACATGAATGACGATGTTCCCAAGTAACTCACCCAAAATCATCTCTGGATTACTAACCTCTACAATATGGTTGGTGTCAAATTCCAGATCCACATCAAATTCCAAATCAATCTCTATGTCTAGCTTTCACAGAGCGTATGCGTTGTACCATAGAGTCTAGTCCAATCCCGCAGCGACGGACTCCTAATTCCAGTTGCTGCCATGAGAATCCAATCGCCGAGCCACATATGATACAGCGTCATGAGTATCATATAAAAAAAAAATGTTCAAGCGTCATGCAGGGCTTCCCATGGCTTCCCAGGGACACCTGAGGAACAGATACGCACCATTTAGAAAGATAAAGAGAAAACCTACTTGAACCACATTGTGAGACAGTTCATTTTAAAGAGGGGTTGGCAAGAGTCAATTTGGAAGCTTATCTGTTGGCGCTGAACTCCCCGTCTCCTGTGTACCCTTCGTCAAAAAATGGTAGGGTATGGGCTAGAGATTTTTGACAATATTGTACAAGGATTGCCGAGGACTATGGTGTGGGGGACTAAGTTCCCTTCATCGAGTGTATGTCTGTATATATTCTCCTAGTGCAACAAGATCGGTTATCAGCAAACAGTCCGTAACTCTATAATTAACAATATCATCCTCAGCCCGTTAGGTTCAAGTTGGTTGTATAGGCAGGAAGATATATTTTGGTCATTGTCGAACTAGGTTATGTGACACAGTGACTTGTAAAATTCACCCTTAACTACATTACACAACTCATATGACTCAAAATAAGTCCTTGAATATCTTAGAATTGCCTGTAAGTTGAATCCAAAATATTCCCGAGCCCAGTCCATAGCCCATCAAAAGCTCAAGTTCTGGAGAACAAAATATAGATCCTCCTCCTGCAACTGGTAACTCTCTAGACTCCACCTAAATGATCATTTCTCCATACTCTGTAAGCTTCGGACTTTGTTTACATCTTGTCCCAATTAGCTGCCAGGGGTCACGATTCAGTGGTCGCAGGACAAGCAATCCCGACCGTCGTCACCGGCACTGGACAAGGTGAAGGGCATCCAGTCCAGCAAGGATTTGCAAGTACAGTAACTGGTGGGAGAGAATCACACAACTTTGTCGGAAGCTCCTGGCCCTCACAATTATTGCCATGGCAGAAGTGCGTGGAAGTTGCGGTCTGAAGGGGTATGCTTAAACATCTTGGGTTCTGTTAGATTCTTCTCAACGGCCAATTGGGGAGCTTGGTACCTACAGAAAATGGGGACATGGAGATTCCACCGGTTTCTTCGGACAATTAACGCCGGTTGCGGTTGCAGTAACCGTCGGTGTTACACACATTGACATGCAGTTTGTGGGAACTGTTATACATGGTTCGGGGACAGCTGCGGCAAACCTGTGGATGTGTAGTCGATAATTATAAGTGCGGGCACTATGCTGGGATTGTTACTGTAGGCTTACCCGGCAATGCAGGTGATAAGGAAACAGTAGTCCAGAATAGTGATCATTGTGGATGTGCAATTTAGGTAAGAGGGTGAGCTGTGGAGAGTTTTAAGGCGGATCACAGCCTGCTATGGATAAGAAATGGATACCTCAGAGACTGTCGCAAGCGCTTTTATATCCATCACTACCAGCCAACAGTAAAGACCATTCAATTGGGTATTCCAGTCCACGTAAGCCTGACAGCTGTGCTGGAATAATTGCCCATTCACCCCAAATACGTTAGTTATTTTGGTTATACTAGCATGTACACGATTTTCGCAGATGCTAGCAATTTGCTTGCAATTACCCCTGTATATTTCAACTTGGTGCACATCTCACGAGATACCGTAAAAACTCGCCGACAAGACTGCAGTCTTATTTATAGGACGGCGGTTTTGGCAAAAGCTGTCTCAGCGTCTTATTCTCGGTTACTTTCTTATTCATAGGTACTTTCTTAATCATAGTTACTTCCTTATTTTCTTAACATACATTTCAATGAAAACCCAGATTCTTGCTACTATTCCACCCCGGTCCCCCGGTCCCCGGCCACCGCCTGTCAAATAATTTCTTCCCCTAAGTGACTATGTGATGGGAGCCCTGCCCCATCAGGCTCGCTTTCACTGGAGTCAGGCTCGGAGGATTCAGATTCTTCTTCCAGCTCAATTGCCCCAACAGTATATCCAACCAGCCCATGAATATTAATGTTTTGATCCTCACTACCATCGAGTGGTACAGTAATACCACATTTCTGGAAGGAGCGAATTATAAGATCCTTATGATCCTTGCAGATACTCTCCCAAGCCTCCGCAACCCACTGTGTAAGCAGTATTCTGCGCTCAGAAGCAGTAAAACGTCCTATGAAATTTGTTAGTAAGAACCTAATATAAGTAGAACTTGTGGTAGTGGTGGTGGTCGTGGTGTTACACTCTACTAGCGCTAGAACTTTCTGGCTCTACTACCTACAGCAACTCCTTTCTTATTCGCGATCCATACCCCAAGCAAATCGGGTCGGAGCATTTTGCCTGTCTTATTCGAGGTTACTTTCTTAAACATTATTACTTCCTTGTCGGCGAGTTTCTACGGTATTCACACTGATGTGTTACGCACTTTGTTTTTCAGGCGTCAAGCTCGTTCTCTACCTACATTCATGTATTTAAAGCCCTCGCTTTCCAGTGAATAGATCTAACTATCAACTCATTCGGAATATCATCGCTCTACTGCTCCATTCCCACGATACAATTCTGCTTCACATAGTTTCGCTCATATTCACCTTGTTCTATCTAACCTGGGCACCTCGCATAAGCTGTTGCAGTCGGATTTGTCGGCAGCAGATAAGGGAGTTGCTGACCACGAATTACATCAGGCACTGTTGCAAAAGATGTCTTCAAGTCCACACACCGCTGAAAAACTCTGCTACTACTATGGCTGCCTACCTCCCTCATAATCTGATGTTAGCCATGGCAGGGGCGGCTAGCTCGGAGAGCGAGAAACTAACACTATGATGAACGAAAGCACAAGCATGAAAATATTTCGTCTTGTGGCAGGAAACACTTAAGCACTGATACTCACAGTGAACATTGATAGGGTATTATTATTTTGAGTGGATACAATCACACACATACATGATGTTTGGGGAATTTGACAACTCCAAATACATAGTGTTGACGGGGGTGCTTACCCCTACTGGGACCGAATAGGAGTAACGAGTATATAATAAAAAACAAAAAAGACGCATGTATGCAGAAGCCGCCTCCGCATAGGCACCTCACAAGCTCTTGAAATTGGTAAAAACAGACACGGGTGGGCTGGTTTAAGGTTAGACTAGTTTAGATGACGATTGTAACGATTAAAGCTGCCTCGTTTACCAGAACTTCCGTCAGGTACAGATGGCAGAAAGCGGTTGGTCTGCCGTTGATATTCAGTACCTACCCGTCCTGTTTGATATGCGTAGGCTATGGATGCCTATTGGCCCCACGTCACCTCCCTGAGGATTGGCGGTTCGAAGACGGAGCCGCGGTGGGCACAGATTCTTTCCCGGTCATATTTCAATAATTTCCGTAGTTCAAGAGAAGTTCTGGGAATATATGTAAGTAGGACATCGTCTTACAAGGGATGAACATTTGGACATATATTATTACATTTCTATGCGATCATTGACGATTTCGATCTATGCAAGCTTTCGATTTGGTAGTTGGGGGATACGCAAGCATAATACTTTTTCTTGGGTCAAAAATTGATCGTTTTTCTTCTTTTAAAGTCTTTACCCGCAATTGACCAAAGATCATTACGGGACAAAAAAAAAATGATCGTCCTGCGTATGTCTGGTGATGCACTGAAGTGACCAGGGTGTTTCTAATGCACGTTAAATACAGAATACCTCCAGTACGTGGCTATTTCAAGTACTGTACAGAGACATGTCGCAAATAATAATCTACATATGGTGCCGGCAGTCTAGAAGGTAAAAGTCTTGGCAAAATGGGACATTCGTTCTGAGCCTTACTAGGCACGGTTTTATTTTTTTTTATTTTTTTTATGACACTGTGACGGAACCCTTGTGACACGAAATAGATTACCAACCACAACAATAATGCCTCCGGTCAGCAAAAAAAGAAAAGCGTGTTTTGCTTCCACCGCTAAAGCTTGCGAAGCTCGTAAAGCTCGAAGAAGAGTACCTGACGATGATAGTGATATAGAACTTAGTGAAGAGGAGGACTCGGAGGTTGATGGGGGTTCTGAGGTTGCGGATGTTGATGAAGAACTTGTTATCGAAGGAGATGCTTTGGCACGATGCAAGCATATCGTGAAGGTTGCCAATATGGTACTATAGAGTTCAAAGATCATGTATACAAAAGCCACCGTAGAACTCATGTATTGAATGAAGACTAGGTCTTGATTGAGACTAGTCTGGCCCCACACCATACCTATTTTAGTAATTTTGGTCACTCTTGGCATGGGACATTTGTTGGCTCTCACATAGAAAACTGTCTTTTCTTTTTACCTATCTACTCACTCAGTTTTTTTTATATTTTTTTTTTACAACGTAATTATTGTTCTCCATAGGCAAATCTATCGATTTTACGTTAAAAATATTCGAGATCTGTTATGGTGGTGTTGTTGATAGTTTCTTGGCACACCCCCTTAAAATGGTACCGTTTTGACTGCAACACTTACTGGGAACAACTACTGTACCACATCAAAATGCTGTGCAACCTAACACTCTGTCCCATCTGCAAGAATTCTTTTTTTCTCTTTGTCAAATGTCCAGTAGGTAATTGGCAATCGACGTAAGGCCATGACGCATCAATTCCGCTTATATGCCTTCGCTACATCAGCGAGATTGCCTAGCCCCTAAGAAATAACAAACGATGATCTTGTCTGACAAATTATCTAAGCTTTAGCTTAGTCAAATTTAGAAACTACTTACAGGTATATAAACTTTGAGTCTCGATCAATCTGTCTCATAGCCTAAGGCTAACCAGACTAGCCTAAGGCTCCATAGACGTCAAAAAAAAAAAAAGTCTCGATCAAGCAAACTTTGCAAATTATTCTTCGCTACAGCTATACACTTGGTGGTAACCAATTTTTGGGTCAACTACTTTGTTTCTTTGCTAGATACTAAATACTTTGCTTCACTTCTTCATTAGATGGAAGAGCCATCAATGCATCCCCTTATAGTACTTCATTTGGAAGCATCTGACTCCTGTCCTTAGACCTTCAGTTCTGATCTGGTAAACCCTTTCCTGGGTTGCTGTTGAATATTATTCTTATTTAAACACTGAATTGAGAGAATTAATTATTTTTACCAGTAATAGATCTACCACCGCTACCATGCAATCCAGCTTATTATTTATTTTTTTAAAAAAAATACTTGTTACTCATATGCGGCTCCAACGAGGGGCCAGATGAGCCACCCGGAAACCTGGGTGGATTGGATTCAGAGCCCGCCAAGTTAATCTGGCGAGCCCATGCAGTAGATACACATAGACATCAGGGACTCATGAAAAGGGAACTCATAAACCGGCAATGCCGGATGAGCCTAAAGATCCTGACTGAAATTCCCAAACGCCAATACCCCCGTGGACTCGAACACTCGAAAAGAGACTGGTAAGACTCATAAAAGGGAAAAAGGGAACTCCCATGCTGATGAGCTCGCACAAGGAAATAAAGAAATTTGTGCTAACAGTTGCTACACCAACTCTCCATGCAGGTGATCGAAGAATGCCTCTATATGCCCCCTCTTCCCCCTCCTCACTCCTCCATTCCGGATTGTCCAATGCCCCCCATGTAATCTTACCGCCCAGGAAGGTCGACCTAATGCGTGCGAATCTGGGACACTCGAAGGTGATGGATAGCCTTGTTAAGATCCAAACGCACACAGAAGAAGGGCTTGTATTAGGTAGTTGCTTGACGGCGTACAGTCCTAGTTCACTGTGCTCGGTATGTGTATGCTCGGTGTGAAAATAATTTCATTCGCATCGTAGTGATGTCTGTACCAACAGGAGCAGCACCTGGAATAGCCATATGAGCCATAATGTGAGGAAAGAGCGATGATAATTCCATAGGTCAAAATACTGCCATAAAGATTGCTCGTAGGTTCTCAGAAAATCTCACTTGTCTTCCTCGCCTTACCCTGATGTAGGTCATCCTTGAATACTTTACGCCAATCTTATTCGGTTTCAGTATATCTTGTTATAACTCTAGTATGTTCCATGCTCAAAGTTACAGTTTTTTTTTTTTTTTTTTTTTTTCAATACTCATTACTCCTATTGGGTCCCAGTAGGGTGACTATGGGAGCCACCCGGAAACCCGGCGAATCAAACTTCCGGCTAGGTTGTTGCCCATTGCAGAGTAGTGTTCCAAGAAGTTCCCTATAACATAGACCTTCATGTAGAATTGTGTTCATAACTATAGTATTTTTGATCCCGACTCTAGGCCATGTGCAGGTTGCCGGGGCTTTGGCTATGTATCCAAACATAATAGACGGTCAACTGGAGTCAATATTCTCACTGACAGTGTACATTTAAGTAAGTACCTATGGCCCAGTGCAAAGCCTTACAAGCATGCCTTCGCTTCTTCTGTATCTACTTGACCACCATTCTTACATCCTAGTCCAATAGTTATATTCTGCCACGCGGAGTAATAATACTCTACTGTTAATCAGTCAACCAGCTGAGAGACCCAACCAAATGCCAATAGAAAATTCCTCATCACCTCCCGGTTGTCAACTACCACCGCAGCCCGATCGAGACCAGCCGGAGATTCATCGTCCTGTTCACAGAAATGTCCATCACGTATTGAATCCACAGACCATCTCCACACTGGAGAAACCCGATCCCACCATCAACTCGCCTACTCACAGTAGGAGCGCCACAATATTTCAAAGTGCCCAGATGAGTGAATGTGACGTCTTTGAGGGTACGGGTGAAAACAGCCGCTTCACCCTTGGGGTTTCTATTTCATGTAAGGAGATGTTCAAAGGCCTCACGAGAGTTCAGCAACAGCAGCTAGAAATGAAACAAAGGCGAAGGCAGGAAATGAAGAGCGAGGCAGTGGAAGCATTAGAGAAGTTAAAGGAAATATATGTACTACGTGCCAGAAAGCTAGCAGCTTACCATAGGAGGCTTCCTTGCCTCATAGTCGCGCCAAGTAACGAAGGACGTCGTCAAACAGGAGAACAAGACATGACGAGCACGGAAGAAAACACAGAAGTGTAAGTGGATATCGATATCGGTTCTATGTTAGACGTCGCCACCTCAGCCTTTGAATTTGTTCCGCCCGATTCAATGAATTCTCACTCCAGCGCTGATAGTTAGATCTACTATGTAATTCAATGTTAGTCTACATCTGGAGGGGTTTATATCATTTAAAAATAAATCATTACCCTATTCAGACTGTTCTAGCGTTTGACGAGGCAACAAGACCCAGGCGATCATCTATCCACCCCGCCGCCACTGCCCCGTAGCTCCATAGGTGGTGTTAGGAAATATCTTGCATTATCCCGACCAAGTGGGGCGTAAGCACAACAGCTAGACTTTGTAGAAATGAGGATATCTGGAGAATACCTAGTCTGGCACACGTGAACTACACATGTTTTTGTCTTCACAAGAGGGCCATTTCGGACCTTCTGCAGCCCTAGCCCACATCAAAGGATTGATCCTCTTCTCACTTCAAGCTGAACTTGCAACCAATGTTACTGAGCTACAACATGTCCTAACCGTAAGAAAGAGCTTTTTGAACCTCAACGCAGGCGTCACCATGCTCAGCGCAGGATCACTGATTTCCTGGGTCATTCTGTATTGGGATCTCCTCCTCTTGATCTCTCCTATTATTTCTATGTATCTAGTACCCATAGTCTCATTCTGCACCTTTTCTTACCTTCTTTCCATATGTTACTTATTTTCCCTTAATATAAGATTATATTGGTTACAAGCATACCCCACCTGGCCCCGGCTATATGCTTGTAATGAGGTTCATCTGTAGTACCAAGGCCGTTGCAAGGTGGCTTTTGAAAGCACTACTTCACGCACATACAAATTTACGTCTGAAACTACTCTCTTATTTAATATAGACATCAACATACTTCTTCATTCTATAGACGCCAAATTCCTCCATGCCATGCATCCGATTTAATTAATCATCGTTTTCCCCGTTGCTTGTCAGCCGATCCTGTGGTGCGAGGCCCTGTTGGATGGCACACTCTGATATCTCTTGACAGGGAAGGTGCGTACTCACTTGCAGCTGCGTGTGCTTGAGTGGCAGAGAGAGGACCGAATCAGTTTGCTGATTGCTACCACTGTTCATCAGTCTCTGGCTCAGTTTGAGGTTTCTGGCAGGCTGAAAGGTTATTACGGCCGACAGGCTAGATTCGTTCATTAAACAGAGGGTGATTCGGAAGTATCAACGCGTCGTCCTTGCTATATCCCGTTTCCCCCGGTTCTATGGTTTCTTGTCAAAAACTATTCCCTGTTCACTTCCCAGCTTGGCTTCAGCCCACCTTTGCGCTTTGAGAAGCTGCCGATACTTCTTCAGTTGTTCATCGCCAGTGATGGGCCTGGGACTCAGTCCATTTAGTTCAAACTCTGCATCTTCGGCTTCATCACTGCTACTGCTACACCATTCCGAAGAAGGTGGTTGACACCCGCTGGCCGAGTCAGCTAGATTTGCAGAAGCGCCCCTGGATTGACAGCTTTTCGGATGGATGCTAGGCCCAACATCCAAGTTTAATGCATTCATAGCCTTGATCCATCGCCCTTCCCTCGACTTTTCTTGTGGTTGGGGGTGGAGATTAGCTTCTTAGTTGCTACCTATAGTTAGATGACGGGAATATTTACCTTCACCTATCCTTTCCCATGGCACGATCTTTTCCCATTCCATCTGGGAGATGGCTTTTTGTGTTTCATGTTCAGTCTCAGGCAGCGATGCTTTCCTACCTGCTAATCGATCATTCTGGGACACTTTCAAACTTGACCCTTGGTGTGAGGCCATAGTGTCCTCTACCTCCTCTTCGGGCTTACCCACTATACCGCCTCTTTTTTTATTCCGCTTCAGATCTAGCGACTTTCCTCTCGCCTTCAAATTCCCTTTCTCCATATCTCGTCCCCGGAACCATGAAGTAGCAGCAGAAATCGACTGTGACACCTTACGGTTCCTACGTTTTTCTATCGTTCCCCGTTGGTCCGGCCAACTGAGTTTGGGAAAGGCACTGGCTGCAAGCCATCTGGAGATCGATGCCCCTGCTACTTCCGCTGGAGCAGGCCTTCCGGCTACTTTCCTCTTTGGCGTTAACTTAGGATTACCGGCGGCCACCAAATTCTGGTCTACACTGCACCACCCATACGGGCTAGATCCTCTTGTGCCCGTCATAGACTCGTCATCGTATGCGCAATCCGACTCATAGACAGCGGACTCATTGCTTAGGTTCAACTGACCAGTGCTCGCCATGGCTTTGGGTTCAACAGTAGTGGGGCTGCCGTTTATCTGAACGACAGACGTGGATAGAGCACGCCTCATGCCAGTGACAAGGTTTACGCTTGGAATAGACGACTTGAAGGCCTTCTGGAGAGAGCTGGAAGATCTTGATATAGGGCTCCGTTTCGGGGATTTTCCCGAGTCTGGAGACATCCCTTTCACCGCAAGGCCTGCTGTTAGGGAGAGGTCGCTCGCACGAGATGGGCAGGTTTGGTATTGTAAGTCCAGAAGAGGAAAAATATGTCCCCTGGGAGTGTTGATGTTTACTTGAGGGTGCTCTAACTGCCGGACGCTCACTGGCGACGCGGGCGCTGACGATGATACCACTGTGGGTGAAGACCCTGATGAGAATGTCAGTCTCACTGAAAAAGGAGTTGGGGCCCCGACGGAATGATTATCAGAGGAGGACCGAGTACTAGAGGTGGGAGGGGCGCGTGAATGGTGGAAGGAAAGTTCATGCTCGCTTGGGGATGACATTTTCTTTAAATTCATGCCTTTGACATAAGGTCGGGAAATCGAGATAAAGATATATAAAGCTGAGGGTTCATTTCAAGCAGGCCAGTTTTGTAATCTAACGACCCCTTCCTTGCTGAACCCTAGGCATTGCCACCATCAGGCCTCTTTCATATATGCTCCTGCTCTGTTTCGAGTTCACCTATAATCGTGGAATTTCTAGGCCTTTTCCTCCTCCGGAGCCTGGCGTTAGGTAGGAGAGACGACCTACTTAAGCTCCGACCTGTAATACTCCAGAGTTTTACACACTCTGAATAGCGGGTATAGTTGTGGGCGAGTCTCCAATATTCACTTTGGAAGAATCCGCCTTGCGCCAACTGTGCCCTAGTACTACCTCTAACATCGTGAGGCTGTTGGAATTCTTGGAACAAAGATTGGCAAAACAAAGGTCTAATTGCAACAAAGAAAACAGTCCATCTATATTATCCACGAAATACTCCAAGGTAGTGCATACGCTCATACTCTTACCCCCCACCCCTCTTCCCCCCCTCCCTCTTCTGCCTCTCGTTCGGTATCTCGAATATGTCTCTCGGATGCTCCAGTGCAACCCTCCAGTGGGCTGGCTTTTATCTGTTCGTTTACTTGTTGCTCAGAACTACCAGGGTAAAATTATTGACTTCTAGAATTTTGAAATGGTTAAGACTGTGGGACAATTTTTTGATGGTCTATGGAGCCATAGCTTTGCTATCTGCGGCATTGCATTATTTTCCGCAGCCGACAGAGAGGTGGGTAGAGGAATGTCTCCCCTGGCAAGCTAGGCTTTGAGGAGGCCGCAGATTTGGAAGTCAGAAGATGGAGATAACTGGATCGTGTACTCCTGGAACTGTTGGACTGTTGGGCCCAGGGAGGGGGAGCTGGACTCGCAGAGGTTCAAATTCTGATGAAGTAAGAGTGGTCTCTCTCCTTACGAATAGGTCTATTCTAAATATTGCAGTAAATCCCAATTTCGCCCTTTCTCCACCGATTTGATCAGAGTGCAGCTATTATGCCAGCACCTCCAAGAATAAAGACCGTGCCTCCTCTCCCCCCATGACCCTCACCACCACTTCCACTCCTTTACCCCCCGTCACTCCAACTGCAGCAAAAATGTCCCTTTCTCCCAATAATCCAACCGTAGGATCTGGTCTCCCCAGCTCCACCCTTTCCTGCACCATCCACCCACCTTCTCTCCTCCCATTCCGCATAAATTTTACCTCGCTTTCCACCATTCCTGCCCCACCTGGAACTGTCACCCATCGCATCACCAATGCCAACGCAAGCTGGTCCCCTTGCGAAAACGGCCTTGTGAACTCTACGCCGCCATAACCGTCGTTACAGTACCTCCTCCCATCATCACTATGAATTGCAAGACTCCCACGGTGCCAGCCTGGGAGTCGGTATTGTGGGTAGGGGACACAAGCAAATCCCATTGCGACAACGCTGTCCCCATCCAGTGGGAGCCCGACGATTGAGAGATGGTATCCTATCACGACGGTTTGGTTCGCCACCGAAGGATGGTGGTATCGTGCAAGATATAGCGGTACTTGCGACAAAATAGTACTATCCGGACATCTCTTCTTTATGATCTTGATGCTTGTCGTTGTGGGATGCCTGAAGCTGGTATTTATCTCAATACGATTGCACGGTGGTTCTGTATGCATAGTGACATCTCCCTCGGTGATCCTCGTCAGGGATTCGTCCCAAACAGAGACCAGTGGAGGGGCAAGGGGGTGGTGGGAGCAGAACCGCTCTCCGGCGGCGAAGGCGTCACGGGTGGAGTTATTCGTGGGAGAAAACGTATAGTGTATAGAAGGGGGAGCCGAGAATGAAATAGATGGGTAGCACGCAGGAGGAGCTGCTGTGGGAGCGGAGAAACCGGGGGGGACAGCCGAATATGCGGGAGGTGGTTCGTCGGGTTCATGCTCATTCTGGGGGGTAGGGTTTTTTTTGTCGATGGGATAGGGGTGTTTAGTGTCGGTGGAGAGGTCTGGTGGGGGTTGTGATGGTGGAGCATAATCAGCGGAATAGGTGGATGATCCAAGTCCGTAACCGGGGCTGGTGGAATATTGATGTGCAGGGTTTTGATAGGAGTTTTGTTCCTGGTAGGGATTGGCACTTGAGGTATTTGGTTGACCTTTTGCCTTCTCTCCAAGCCGCTTGAACCACGACATCTTCTCCGAATTTTCCTCCGCTGCTGCTGCTGATCTTTGTGGTGAGATTTTGGACACGGGGTATGTGAAACGAACAATAAATCTTAATGCTCTGAATTTCTCTGGGAAAAAGAAGTTGGGGTATCACTCAGTTTTATATTAGTTTCCAGTGGAACCAACACTCCGCCAGTGAGCCGGAACTGCTAGCTACTTGACCTACCTGTAATCTGGGGCAAGCTGTCATGTCACTCTGACAATTTGACTCCTTTGTACCTTATGACCTACCACAGGGCGCAAGAGTAACGTGAGATGCTAAGTTATCCACAGAAGCTTGGTTGATTTTAGATTAAGTTGCACGGGACAAGCACAGCCCGGCTGAGGCAGCCGAATACTTCTAACCAGAAGTCGCCGCGTCGCACAAGGTTGAATCAGCTAGGCAAAACGTGGGGGCGAGAATGATACATACGTTATATATACACACGTTATGGAATAGTTCTCGTTGTGGAATGAGCTGATTCGCTTAGAGGAGGGCGAGGGAACCGCTAGTCCGGATGAAACAAACAAAGGGATGCAACTTACCCTGAGTTTTGGCAAACAGCCTTGTGCGGCGTATCCGGCAGCGTTCACAATCATACGCAATTACCCCCTCATGCCTGTGAAATATAGATAACAATCCGCGTCTGTCGCACATAGTTCCTATAATTGCGGATATAGCAATGGGCAGGGTACAGTGTGCGGTTATTCGCTTCTCTTTTTGTTATTTCTAGAATCCCCGTCCTTTGAAGGTTGAGGAGGAGGAATTTGTCGATTTACGACGGCTTGTCTACTTCTACCCAATGTTGGGCCTTGATATGTTGGGCTGTAACAGTTCTCTAATAATATATATCAACTCTATTTAGATTTTTTTTAATATATTCATTTTTTCTATTTCAAACCTTATTCCCGACTCATATTAGCAGGGACCTCATGACCAAATTCACGTGGCTTACAACTATCTGTAAGTAACCTTGCCCTCCCCCTAACCTTGCCCTCCCTCTAACCAGACCCTCCCCCCCCACCACCTTTGATTTCTTTAGCTCCTAAGTGATAAATCTAACCCCTCTGATTATATAATTTGCAAATTGTAGTTACCAAATTCTACTATTATTACCTATGTACTATAACTGCTTGTATCTAAGGTAAACTAAAAGTTTTAGAAGTCAGAAGTAGAGGATACTATAGATAATTTAGAGGCACAAATTATCAATATTTAATAGTGTTTCAGAATGAAGAATCTGTAATGTATTGTGGGGGATTAGTATAATCTGATAAGATCTTGATCTGATAGATAAGATAGGATTCTTAATCTAGTTATCTCTAATTTACACAGTAATAGATAAGGATAATAGTAACTATTATTGGTAAAGTAATATATGCAATAATGGTAACTATGCCTTGGTGTTAGGGGCGAGCGAGTGATCACGGAGATATCTGTCGGTATATCGGTATTTGGGGCCTACGAGGGCACAATCACTAGGCTCGGGCCTAACTGGGCTAAAGATACGAAGAATATAGACTGATTCATTCGATAAAGTAAAGTAACCCAGCGATACAAGACTTCGCTCGAGTCTTAGAGAGCAAAAGCTAGATACAAGAAGTAGGCATATATATAGGAAAGCGGGGTTGACTTCAGGCCACCCACCATCGGGTGGTGCTGGCCCGGTCTGCATAATCTCAGCCGTAATACTTGGAATATTTTGTGCATAATATGTAGTAGATAGAACTTGTAAAGTGCCAAAGGCACTTAATAGATTAACTAGTGGAACTCTTATATTGATTGTATCTATCTAGTTGCTTATGCTTACATGTCCCTCTTATTTCTTAGGGGAATGAAAGAGTTTATATATCTTTCCAATATATAGGGTTAAGTCAGAGTTAAGGTAGTGCTATAGTAGTACTTATCTTCTGACTCCTATATAATTTGAAATTAATAACTATTATAACTCAGAAATATAAGTTATATGAAATACATTAGTCAATAAGGCAGACAGCCTAATGTTTTAAGTACTTGTTGAGGTTATATAAGAAATTGTAGGATAGAGAGTTATTTAGGGTAACTAACTAATCTACTTCCTTACATGCCTTTCTGTTTAGATAAAAAGTCTATTCTAAGAAAATAAACAGAGGAAGAGGATTTATGTATATAATTAGTAAGCTTTAAAAGGTTTTCCTATACTTTCCAAAAATGCTTTATTCTTATCAAATATATAATTATATGCTAAAACTAAGTCATCATGATAGTAAAAGAGTATATATTTCTTAATATTTTATATAGTAGGAGGAGAGGAAGATCTATATACTTTCCTAACTATTCCAGCTTCTAGCTTATCAATTATTAATTTAAAGAATTTATGGAAATTTTCCTTCTCTTAATTATTAATCTTAATAGCATTAGTAGAGACTAAAGCAGCTAGTACCTTCTTCCTCTCATTATTGATTATATCAAGGGTCTCTTGCCTAGTCTTATAAATACCAGCCTTATAATTAGTAACCCTTCTCTTCTTGAATATAGTACTCTTATTCCCATTCAGCCAAAAATCTCTTTTTAAGGTTAAGTCAATTGCCTCTTCTGGTACCCACTCATTGTACTTGTTTGGCCACCCTTCCCACTTTACCAAATACTGCAACTTTCCTGTTTTTGGTGCTGACCTAAATTCCAATACTTTTTCCACTTCATACCTATCTTCCTTAACTGGTCTTGGCTGAGGTTGATCGCGTCAGGACGCGCGACACCTTCATGTGCGTCATATGGCTTCCTATCAGTTAGGTGGTGGTATTTTTCTGCGTCCGGAGCTTCCTGTCAGCCAGGTTGTATCCCATGCTTCGTATTAGCCAAGCTGCGTCTCGTGCTTCCTGTAAATTCATATATTTTAGACTCTAGGCTGCGCATGAATGAATTCATACGTATTTAAAGAGGGCCTGAATGTATGAATTAATATATATATACATAGAGAGGGCGCGAATGCATGAATTCTATGAATTCATACATATTTAGAGAGGGCACGAATGTATGAATTCATATATATTTAGAGAGGCCGCGAATGTATTTAGAGAGGGTGTGAAAGCATGAATTCCATGAATTCATACATATTTAGAGAGGGCACGAATGTATGAATTCATATATATATAGAGAGGCCGCGAATGCATCAATTCCATGAATCTGATGATATCTCTAAATCTAGCTAGCTTAACACCCGGCAAACCAAAATAACTCTGATCTAATTGTCCCAATAAGCCTGGAATCCACCGTGCTAATCGACCTAGATATTCGCGTGCAAATCAGCCTGGCCTAGATATCTGCCTGCAAATTAGCCTGGAATCCACTGTTCAAATAGACCTAGATATCAGCGTGCAAATGAGCCTGGAATCCACCGTGCAAATCGACCTAGATATTGATGTGCAAATGAGCCTAGAATCCACCGTACAAATCGACCTAGATATCAGCGTGCTAGATATTAGCGTGCAAATGAGCCTTGGATCCACCGTACAAATCGACCTAGATGTTCGCGAGCAAATTAGCCTGGCCTAGATAGCGTGCAAATTAGCCTGGAATCCACCATACAAATCGACCTAGATGTTCGCAAGCAAATTAGCCTGGCCTAGATATCAGCGTCCCTGGAATGCACCGTGCAAAGAATGCATGAATTCATACATATATAGAGAGGCCGCAAATGCATGAATTCATACATATTTAGAGAGGGCGCGAATGCATGAATTCACACATATATAGAGAGAGCGCGAATGCATCAATTCATACATATTTAGAGAGGGTGCGAATGCATGAATTCATACATATATAGAGAGGGTGCGAATGCATGAATCATACATATTATGCATGAATTCATACATATATAGAGAGGGCGCGAATGCATGAATTCATACATATATATAGAGAGGGTGCGAATGCATGAATTCATACATATATAGAGAGAGTGCGAATGCATGTATTCCATGAATTCATACATATTTAGAGAGGGTGCGAATGCATGAATTCATACATATATAGAGAGGCCGCGAATGCATGAATTCATATATATTTAGAGAGGGTGCGAATGCATGAATTCATACATATATAGAGAGGGTGCATGAATTCATACATATTTACGGAGGCTCACACCAAAAGTCTTTTCCCCTTTCCTTTTTGGGAATCTTGCATATGCAAGCCTATGCACTGTATGCAACTTGGCATTAAAATGGGTTCTAATGACAATGCATCATATACCAGCCATGTAACGATTCATTTTACCTTTACTTTGTTCCTCGCCTCTAGGCTCGCCTCCTACCCAGTAGCTTCTTTGGGTGCAGAACGTCTTAATTGTCCTATATTGCCGTATGCAGCGTATGCCAAGGCTGCTTCATTGATGCCAAGCCTGAGCGGATGTGCTTGGCGTATGCATCACCAATAGCGCGTGCAGCAGATTTTAAGACAGCTAAGACTCTGCAAGCTGGTTCTAAGTCAACGGGAGTTGAATCCGACACTAAGGGGCTGGCGAATCCCCAGGCCAGACTAGACTAGCAGATCCACATTTCAAAAGTGTGGCCGCCTAGGACTTAGAGATTTTTTCTGTCATTCCTCTCCAAGGCTACCTATAGTATACGCACCGATTTGTATGCTTATTTGTACTACGGTTATGATAGGGAACTTGTTTCGACACTGATTTATGGGCTTATGTAGTTGCGGACATCGAGGCTGATGTGCACATTAGTATAGAGGCTCAATTTGCACGTGGAAATCAAGGCTAATTTACCTGCTGACTTGCTCGCTGAATTCTAGGGTGAATATCGAGGCTCATTTCCAGACTCATTTGCATGTGTATATCAAGGCCAGGCTGATTTGCTCGTGAATATCTAAGTCTATTTGTACGGTGGATTCCAGGCTCATTTGCATACTAATATCTAGGTCTATTTGAAGGGTGGATTCCAGGCTCATTTGCAGGCAGATATCTACGGCAGGTTGATTTGCACGCGAATATCTAGGTCGATTTGCATGGTGGATTCCAGGCTCATTTGCACGCTGATATCCAGGCCAGGCTAATTTGCTCGCGAACATCTAGGTCGATTTGTACGGTGGATTCCAGGCTAGATATCTAGGCCAGGCTGATTTCCATGCGAATATCTAGGTCGATTAGTACGGTGGATTCCAGGCTCATTTGCACGCTGATATCTAGGTCTATTTGAACGGTGGATTCCAGGCTCATTTGCAGACAGATATCTAGGCCAGGAGATTTCCACGCGAATATCTAGGTCGATTAGTACGGTGGATTCCAGGCTCATTTGCACGCTGATATCTAGGTCTATTTGAACAGTGGATTTCAGGCTAATTTGCAGGCAGATATGTAGGCCAGGCTGATTTCCACGCGAATATCTGGGTCGATTTGCACGGTGGATTCCAGGCTCATTTGCACGCTTATATCTAGGCCAGGCTAATTTGCTCGCGAACATCTAGGTCGATTTGTACAGTGGATTCCAGCCTCATTTGCACGCTTATATCTAGGCCAGGCTAATTTGCTCGCGAACATCTAGGTCTATTTGAACGGTGGATTCCAGGCTCATTTGCAGGCAGATATCTAGGCCAGGTTGATTTGCACGCGAATATCTAGGTCGATTTGCACGGTGGATTCCAGGCTCATTTGCATGTGAATATCTAGGTCGATTTGTATGGTGGATTCCAGGCTCATTTGCACGCTTATATCCAGGCCAGGCCAATTTGCTCACGAATATCTACGTCGATTTGCACAGTGGATTCCAGGCTCATTTGCACGCTGATATTTAGGTCTATTTGAACGGTGTATTCTAGGCTAATTTGCACGCTAATATCTAGGTCGATTAGCACGGTGGATTCCAGGCTCATTTGCATGCTGATATCTAGGGTTGGATTCCGGGCTTATTTGGACAATTGGATCAGAGTTATTTTGGTTTGCCGGGTGTTAAGCTAGCTAGATTTAGAGATATCATCAGAATGAATTACATTTTTGAAATGCATAGAATGCAGGTATTAAGCGCGATAGTGTAGCCGCGCCTGTACTAGATGACGATTTGTGTCAAATAGTGATAGATGAGTTATAGGAAGAACAAGGTAAGCATAATAAAATAGGTGCGAGTCAGCAAATATGGATTCAAATCAGTTGTGTAGAATAAGTATCATAAAAAAGGTGCGAGTCAGGAGAAGGATGCAAAGTAGTTGCGTAGAGTAAGTATCATAAGAAAGGTGCAAGACAGGAAATATGGGTTCAAATCAGTTGCGCAGAATAAGAATTATAAGTTAGTTGTGCATCAGAAAATATAAATTAAATGATTTTGCGTCCGGATGGAGTGCGGAATCGCTATAGGGCTTCAGGTGCTTCTGACGCAAACTTTTTTTTTGCTGATATTGGCATAATCACAATCCTAAACTTCATAACAAATAAGAAGGCCGTGGCATCGTGAATCAAATAGGTTCAATTAAGAAGACTTTATATTAAACAAAGAGCAAGAGTGATATGTATATAGGTATGTATTCAATCATATGAAGTGCTTGACCGAATTGCTTGAGGGTCAAGTAGAGTAGATGTAAATATATATGAATAGTGAATGATGATGTCATGAGCATATATTCATGTGTTCTTCATAAGTATGTGAATATGTTATCATGTGAGGTCGCCACTACATAGTACATACTTATGAGCATGTGGACGCCCACTACTAGGTGTGGGCTAGTATGAGATATTAGTACGTTCACACACATTTCTCCTCAGTGTCTGAGAGAAGTGAATATATGGGCGATTAATCTGGTTGTACTACCCCTTGCAGATGAATACCTATGTGATTGCTTCTCATGGCAGCTGCTGCGAAATGGGGATGCTTCGTGGATAGGTGTTTTACGGAGGGTGTTGTGCCAACTAGACTAGGTGTTTCATATATGCAGTAGTAGAGAAAAAGAAGCCTATTTTTCTTCTTTGCCCCGTACCGGCGAGTCAGCTTTTCTCTTACCTGGATTACTCGTGCTGAGCGACGGCTACTCGCCAAGGCTTCTTGCCTTGAGGTAATCACTGGAGGCCTACTAACCTATACTCGCGTTTCTCCCAAGGATATGTGCCAGGTGCAAGATGTACTATCGCCTCGCCCCGACTTAGGTATACCTGATACGTTGGGCGACTTTAACCCTGCCCGTTCTGGAGACCTAGGAGCTCTAACCCATCTTTGTTATTCAGTCCTGAAGAGATGCGTCTTTTCCTTCCTACAACTGAGGCACGCTATGTTGAATCAAGTGAACTAATGATTTAGGATGCATGTGCAAATACATATAATAAATGTCTATAGTAATTCTAAATATTTATGTACATGAAAGCAAATGCAATTGGAGACAGTATTATCATAAACTGGACCGGTCCCCACCTCTCCATATCCCTAGCGAACTCCTGGCCATAGTGCCTGGCCCCTACATAGGTCTGCGAACGACAGTAGTAAGACAATACTACAGCTTAGACTAGCCTAGTATGCAGACATGGCAATATTGACGACGGATTCAAGGCAGGCTAGACGGCAGAGGCATGGGAGGCTGGGCGGCGCAGGCATGGCAGGCTGGACAGTGGAGGCATGGCATGCTTGGTGGCAGAGGCAAGCCAGCCTAAACAGTGGAGGCAAGGCACTGTCAATGGCGGAGGCATGGCAGGCTGGACGGTGGAGCCAAGCCAGCCTAGATAGCGGAGGCATGGCACTATCTCGATGGCGGAGGCATGGCACTCTCTTGACACTGGAGGCATGGCACTGTATCGACGGTGGAGGCATGGCACTATCGACGGTCTTAATGAATTAGCTGTAATCCGTGAATAACAGTATGTTAATATCTCACCTTGATCAACTAACTTGCTCATATCATGGTGAGATTGCTCTGCTATGCATGTACATATCGGAGGCCTGGCGTAGTCAATATTGGAAGTATGGCAGTGTCGCGGTTAAGAACCCTGTGAGATAGGTTAGTTATGGATACATATATCTTAGGTCTGGCAATACTCTCACCTCTATCAACTGAACTTGCTCATATCAACTGCTCGGTGGTGAGATTGGTCTGCTATACGTGCACATATTGTAGCCCTGGCGCAGTCAATATTGGATGTATTGCAGTGTTGCGGTTAAGAACCCTGTGAGATAGCTTAGCTGTGTGTATACAAATATCTTAGGTCTGGCAATCCTCTCACCTCTATCAACTGTTTGGTGGTGAGATTGGTCTGCTATGTGTGCATATATCGAAGGCCTGGCGCAGTCAATATTAGAGGTAGGTCAATATTGGAGGTATGGCAGTATCGCGGTAAAGAATCCTCTGATTGTACACATATAGTAGGCCTGGCAATACTCTCACCTAGATCACATACAGTTCATAACCTGTGTCATAAAAATCCAGATGCTGGAGAGGGAGAGCTCATTGGAAAGGTGTGCCTCGTATGCCAGCACAGCTGCTGTAATTTGGTGTAGCTGGCTTGGTGGTAGTCTGGCTTGCAAGGCAAAATAATTGCGGATTGCCTGTTTAGTGTAGTGGTGGGAGACTTTATCGCAGGGTCTCCTATTATAAGTAGTTAATTGGCACTACCTAGATCTGCTAGTGTAGTCACTACCATATTCAGATGATCTCAAATGGCACTAAGCCTATCAGTATAGTTACTAATATCTAGCATCCTTCATATGCTCCAAGAATAATGCTGTATTAATTGTTGGTTTCAATGCCAATCTGTAGTAATAATGCTACAAGATTACTTGCACATTACCAAAGTCGTAACACACCGGTGCCGAGACTATAACCCACCTCTTGATGAGCGAGATTATTTATGTCTACTATACCGTAGGAGGAAAGTGCACATCATATGTCCATATAAGAATATACCTAGACTATAAGAGGTAGTAGACCTAAGGTTTATCTTGTCATCTAAACTAGATAAGAACAGATATTGAGCGATAGCTACAATTGTATCTGTACTTGTTCTCAATACACCCGGGTTTCCGGGTGGCTCCTCATAGTTCCCTTACTGGGATTGCATAGGAGTACTGAGTATTTAAAAAAAAAAAAAAAAAAAAAAATTTACTTGTACATTTAATGCAATAAATCCTACGGTTGGGTTGGGATACCAAGTACCATCTGTAAATGAGCCCTCAATCGCGACACAGTGAAGTGAGAGGCCAAAGTACGTGTCGAAAAGGTGCCTGGCTACCGCTGCCCTTTCGTCCTCCGTACCAAAGAAATTAGACATCTCCCTACAGAGACAGGTCGCAAAAATGTAATCTTTGGAAGTGGGCTCGGAACCTTGGCAATCGTCGAGCAAGTTCCCAAAGACTGGATGAAGTAGTTCAGTAGGGATTCCGGTCGCTGATACTGGCCGGTGGTCAAGAAAGGTTGGTTTGTCAGGGTCTTGCTTCCAGATCTTTGAAAGATCGCTCGGAGAACGAACTTTCTTTATGTGTGTCTCGTATTCGTCGTCTGAGATGTCAGCCTTTCTTTTTTGTGCTATAAACGGAAAAACCGAATGTTAGAGGTAAGTAAATATACGACCGTCCGTGGAGACAATCTATTTTTCGGTACGCAACTGAATACAATCACGTCCAGTAATTTGGATAAAATTGCGGAGTATTGGGCTAATCGCCGTATAAACAAAATGGTTAACACTGCTTTCGTTGAATTCCGAGTCCCCTTATACGGACCTATCTCCGGTATATAAGGAAAAAAAAATGTATTATCAAAAACAAGACGCCATAAAATAATGAAAGTTAGTGAATTAGCAAAGAAAAAACGCAAAGTTGAAAAAAAATATAAACCCCTCAATGCCTTATATGAAGAGATAAAAGAAATGTCAACAGGGCAGGACGTACCGCCACACAGAAGACGTAAGAAAAACCAAATGCATGCCGAATCATTTGTCCACTTTTTCTCTTTCCAGAAAAAAAAAAATAGATTCTTAATCGCACAACCAGGGATGTAGGACAGTCTCCTCTGCTGAATTACTTGTTTTTAATTTCGCCATGAAATTTAACGCTTCTTCATCATCCTGGATCAGTGAATGATACGTCATAATCATAGTATGGAGCATGACATTATCCATTGATTTGGTATATACTCCGTCCTGGACTCCCGAAATGGGCCAGGTATCTAGAAAATGGTCCGGCGTTCCCTCTAAACCCGCATGTTCCAAGTCAATTAGACGCACATTCCCATATCGGTCCCGAATCACGTTAGCCCAACGTAGATCACGGTGGACGTAACCCAATTTACGCAGAAATGCAAGTCCCTTCAGCATGTCTTTGATGGTGTGACGTAGCTGGATAATGTCCCTGACGTGCACTGGATACCCCACAGGACTAAGTTCTAGCCGCATGTGACGTCTAGTAAATGTTGGCATCTCCTTAATATTTACGATATTTCGTGGCTTTTCTTCTGCTTCACTATTTCATCTTCAGGTGGTTCACTGGTTTCCAGTGTGGGTTCCAGGTCCATGTAATCATCGTGTTCTAAGTCTGCAGGGTTTTGCAATCCAGTAGCGTAACTAGGCTGCTTGGTGATTTAATACTCCCCTGTAAAAATGACCTTATCATAGTCCTCTGGGCGGCTTTTGATGCCCCATACCAAGTCCCATAGGAGAGAGAGCCCTAGAATGTTGAAACAATCAGCATGTTGAAAGCAATATCAAACCATGTCCTTGCATATACCTTCCAGATTCTTTGCTTGATTTTTGATTGGGTCCCGTGCTTAAGCTTCTCTGAGATTATACCTATTTTGAGGTTAGTTTAAACAGTTCCAACCAACACCGGTTGTTATTTTACCAAACCCCTTGTCCAACTTCTCCCCTAACTTCTCAAACCCCTCGTCTATCTTCTCAAACCCCTCTTCCATCTTCTTAAACCCCTTGTCCATCTCCTCCCCTAACTTCTTGTTGAGCTCAAGCGGGGTATCCACTGTGGTGGAGATATGGATGGTGGTGACAGGTGACAGGGTAATGTTGAAAAAGGGCTACCAACTGGGGAGCCCAAAGATGCTTTGCCGTCAGGACCATGGCAATTTCGTCGGATGTAGCGGTGAGAGGGATGTCGACGTCATTATCGGGTTTGAGGGAGCTTAGGAGAATGAGGACTCGATCCCGGAGTGTTGCTTGTCCTATTACACGGGCTCCATATTCTAGACTCTTTCGACCCTGGCTCGAGCTCACTCTCGGTATGTCTCCATATTCTATTGTCTTTCGACCCTTGTTCGAGCTCACTCTAAGAATGTCTCCACATTCTATAGTATTTGGACCCTTACTGGAGCTCACTTGCGGGGTGTTGCCATATTCTATGGTCTTTCGACCTTCGCTCGAGCTGACTCTCACTATGGATTCGTCGCATCGTGCTCCGCCTGGGTCGTCTGTGACTTGGTCTTCTTCCTCGGCTGAAGAGACTTGGCCTGAAATGGCTTGTGATTCGCCATCTGCGTCTTCTGCTTCGTCTGAAGCAGCCTCTGTTTCGTCCGCTTCCTCATCTGAGGCGGGTTCCTGTTTGCCTGAAGAGGCTTCCTGATTGTCTGAAGAGGCTTCAACTCTGCCAGTCGTGAAAAACTGGTGTCTGGTCTGTTGAAGTACACTCCGCTGGCGTTTTTGGGATCTCCCTTGTTCCATGGTGCTGTCTGAGTCCGAATCAGTCTCTGATATGTCATCTGAAGACGTATCCGCTTCGTTTGTAGCGACCACCAAATTTTGAGTGGAGTGGCAGGTCTTTTCCTAGGGATAAGCTGCCTGGAAGGGCTCACTCGGGCAGATGTCGAGGTTACTTTCATTGCGAATCGTGAATGTGGATTAATGGGGAAACTTGAGAGGGTTCTATAGACTGGGGGTTTGAAAGTTGGTATGACGTGTCTGAAGACGTTGAGGTTGTGTCTGAAGAGGTCGTGGAAAGAGCAAACTTCAAGATAGGTGCTGTACGTTCGTATATCAGGCCACTCTGTGGCGGTGCCAAGACTACTCTGTGGCAGTGCATTGGAGATAGGATAACACCGTTACAAAACAACAGTCACAGTCACGGGGGCCGAATAGGAGTAATGTAATCAGTATATAAAAAATAATAAAATAAAAAGAAAACAAACCGTCGCACACGCCAGCATCACGTGATGCACGTGCTCAGGGTAACACCAGCGCAACATATTCCGGTTCATAACTTCACTACAAGAGGGTCCCCCGACCCCAAAACAACATCGCTAGCGAGAGCTCGATTTGACGAGCTCTCCTTCATACTCCAACCTCACACTCAGCGCCCGCTTATCACACTTCCCCCCCCCTTAATCTCACGTTCGATTGTTCTCGACGGCACTGTATCCACTTCCTGGCACCTGCGACCTCAACACTGTCAGCTCGCCCCCCCGCCCAATTCACACCAATATAGCTCCCACACCTCCTGTCCCACCTGTCTCACATCACCTCACCGCATAGGTACCATGTACCACAACGACTCAGAGCCGAGATAACTCACACACCACCTAGTAGATTGGCCAAAGGCCCAACACCGCGGAGTCACAGAGTAATGATCTCAAAAACCAATCAAACATACCGACGACATTCCAGGCACCTGGCAACGGAAAGAGAAAAGACAATCCGGGGAAGACTGATTGACGAAAACCCCCACGAAAGACCTGGCTGCCAGTCACCGGACACTTACAGCCTCCGTCCCTCAACGGTCATGAAAATGACAACGACACACCCACCACACTGCCCAACAACGGATACAAGAGCGGTATCACAGCGCCGACCATCAAATACCACCACAGTCAGAGCGGCGGTCTCAGAAGAAGTCGACGCTCCCAAGGAACAGGAAAGCGATAACAAAAACACAGAGGATCAAACAGAGGTCTCGGACTTCAGCCGGATAGGGCCAACCAAGCTACTGGAGCACCCCCCCCACAAAACCCCCTGTGGTGCTTCTAGTCCCTTGCGAACATATATGCAGACACATATGAGGAAAAGACGGAGCTACCACGTCCTCGCCTCATACATATTCTCGCAACCACAAACAACGTACGCTTCAATCTGCCCCCGAGCCTCCAAGAGCGATTGATGAGGAAAGAGAGAAATGCGAGATCGAGTTTAAGGTGAAGTGTTCGAGGACAGACACAAGTACCCAGAACACACCTCTGAGCATCAAGCAACTGTAAACGGCAGGGACACAGACACCAGCACGGAAGATGACGACAAGGAAAAGCGTTTCCCAAACACCGTACCCACGCGCTCCCCCCCCTCCCCAAACATGCGCAAAGGAAGCAACTGAAATTACCCGGAAAGATCTGCAAACCCACCATAAGGATAAGGGTAAAGGGAAAAAGTCGGCAGAAGCGGCACTACCGCCACCCCACTGGCGAACCACCCCCCTCCCCAATAAGACCAAATCCGTCCCTGGATACAAGGCGCCATCGATGCGAGCACGAACAGTAGTATTTCATGGGGCCCCAACGAAGTACAAGCCCGGTCTGGTGCGCCGCTGGATCGAGGGAAATAACAACGAGGCTCGAATTCTGGGTGTTCGCTTGATGTTACACGGAGGAAGAAGGGTCGGAAGCTGGCGTCGTCACTGGTCGATTACATGGCGGAAGAGATCGACACTACGCACTGCATGGGCATGTAACGGGGCGATGGGTCGGGGACCTATGGGCGGGTCCCAAGGAATGCTACCGTGGCTAGGACTGCGATATGTAAGGAGGTTCCGAGGAGGAACGTATTATATTCAGCAGGGCTAAGACACAGGACGTTGCATGAGTAGGGAGTACAATAGGGTTGCATTGGGGATCCTTTTATAGGAATCCCCGCGTGATTAAGCGCCCATACTTTCCAATGTCCCTAAGCACAATGCTTTCCAATCCACACTCACTCTTATGCCGAGTTTGTTTATTTGTTGGTGCGGTCATTGTTTTGTATGCAACGTACGTTGAACATATCCACTTCTACATTCGAAGCTGAATACATCACTCTGTCAACCACCGCTAAGCAGCATATCTGGCTCCAGAATGCGCTGAAAGTGCTCACAATAAACATTCCGACTGCTCTTAGCGCGGATAATGACGGCACGATCTTACTGAAAATCCTGCATCAGTGATCGAAGCAAACATATAGATGTTGCATACCACCATATTAGAGACTTAGTTGAGACTACAGTTCTATACATACCCAGCGCTGATAACCTTGCAGACCTTGTGCACCAAGCCACCGCCAGGACCTAGACTCAATCTTCTCCGAGAACTAGTTCTCGGAACGACTCAATAAAGACCTCCTCCGAACGATTCGATAATACTTCTTCGCAAGATAGCTCTCAGTACTCTTTTACCTATTAATATTTTTTACCAAATTGGTTTTTATAGGTTTTTTAACGAGGCTGACCTATCCACCAAACTAATACAGACACGGTGTGTGCTGAGGGGGGGTGTTAAACATACACGTGTACACTCATACCGTAGAAATTCTCGGACAAGACTGCAGTTTTATTTATAGGACGGCGGGTTTGGCAAAAGCTGTCTCAGCGTCTTATTCTTGGTTACTTTCTTAATCATAGTTACTTCCTTAATCATAGTTACTTCCTTACTTTCTTAACATACAGTTTCAATGAAAACCCAGATTCTTGCCACTATTCCACCCCAGTACCCCGGACAACAGCGCCAGCCGCCCTGTCAAATAATTTCTTCACCTAAGTGAATATGAGATGGGAGCCCTGCCCCATCAGGCTCACTTTCACTGGAGTCAGACTCGGAGCATTCAGATTCTTCTTCCAACTCAATTGCCCTAACAGTATATCCATCCAGCCATGAATATTAATGTTTTGATCCTCACTACCATCGAGTGCAATTATCCTCTTTTCTACTTAACTTTAGTATATAGTTATTAATAGGGGAGCTAGAACTTTGTTGCATCATAATCCTTGTATGCTGGACAGGTATTCAAAGATAGCCAACGAAATATCTTGAAATACTTCTGAGGTCTTTATATAAATTTTTTCCTCTTCCAGCTTGCACCAAATCATTATTAATTACTATTCCAATAACAATACTATATTACAAATTTTAAAAGTTAGCTTCTTTTTCAGTCAATTATTACCAAGTATACAACTCAATATACTTTTCTTCTTTATATATTAGCTGATATCCACCTTTATTAACCGCTGTCTACTCAAGAGCCTTGGGATTGATATTGTCCTAATATCCATCACTGTCTATAATTCTAGTAATCTATCTTTTTTAAACCTCCATAACCTCCTGATATTACTTGCCACTTTTCTTCCGCTTCACATGAATGAGTTTACCTGAATTATATGTGTGTTGACCGAGTATTCTGACAATATCCCCCTTCCACCATAATTACCTCCCCACTCCCAAAGGCCCATATCTAAAAGCCCCAACCCCACCTACCCTCTAATACATCCAACTCCTTATGGATTTGGAGCTAGGTCTAGAGCTCGGTCCGGAGCTAGAACTAGAGCTCTCCTCTTAGAGGCTTAGAGGTAAGGCTGAAGCTATAGCTACAGCTCTTATAGGTGAAGGTGAAGAGATAATTAGAAAGATGGCTTGGAGGATGGGAATGATAGAAGTCAATATAATCAAAATAGTTGTTTTATCTCTATTTCATAGCTGTTAGCGAATCTCACTCCCAGCTAGAATAGATAATTAGGCCATCAAGCTTTAAAATGAGTTTTGAATACCCACTTTAGCCATTAATATTCCTCCTCCTCCTTCCCCGTAGAACTCGTGTATCCCAAATCCAGAAATCCATTCTAAAAACTCAATTCTTACCCATGACCATCCCCGTGTATCCCAAATCCAAAAAACCCAGTCCCCACCCATTCCCATTCACACTCTGCTGATTCTAATACTGGCCACCAATAATCTTCCTACACCTTCTCCGCAGAAACTTTCTCCAGACCGTTTACTTTGTGTCGCCCAGTAGGCACGCGGATAGGTCTTGCCAAACGTTTCTTACAGAGATTGCTAGATCAGGACGGAGTCAGGAACCGAGGTATAGTCCAACAAAGTCTTTTGTGGAATGTTTTCCCAATTCCAACCAAGCTTTCTGTGATATATATATTCTCGTACACTTCCGGTAGATGATGGTCAGGTTCCCATACCTTGGGACCTCTTTCACAATCATGGTCCATATCGCTGTGGTCGAAATTCCAGCTTTAGATTGTTCCAATACGTCACCTTATTCGAAATCTCTGGAGTCGATATAACCTGGCATTTCTCCGCCGTCTCAGAATCCCCAGGGGGGGCGTAATTATGTCCAATCGTCGTTATCGCGGAACAGGACTCCTTTTAAGGTAAGGAAGGTGCTCATGGAGTGTGTTCACTATTAGTGGATTTTAGGATTCGTAGGTGGATTCATACCCCTGGGTAAGGGAAGTGTTCTGAGACACTACTAGTAGCGATCTCTCGCTTCGCGGTACCCCAGAACCTTGGGAGTAGCGTCGGTGGAGCGGGGTTTCATCCTATTGCGGTTATAAGATTTGTCTCGAAAAGGTTGGATCTGATCGTCTGGCCTGGCAAAATTTCGTTTTCATGCCAACGTTATGAATAACCCACCTTCCACTTTCCAGGGTCCACCACATATCTGCATCCGCTTCATTAAAGCCAAAGACTCTAGATACGTTCGTAGTGTTCTCTGCCGGCTCATTATAGTCTTGCGATGAATTGAATCCCCCCGTGTATTTACGTAGCGGAAGTGGGGAGGATTTTAGGTTAGTGCTAGAATTGGAGGTGGAATAGCCTACGTAAATATCATCATTTTCAGATTTAGTCTCCAACTGAGTATAGTTGGTTTAGTGGTGTTCCAGGTTTACCTAAACTTCGATGTCCTTGTGAAGAAGCTGTCATTTTGGTGTTCATGATGTGCGAGGGGCCCCGGTGCAGGAAGTGGGCTGCAGAGGTGGTGAGGGTTATATATTTTATGTATGTTTCCCCGGGTGCTGCACTGTCTGCGTCTGCTGTGTGAGGGAGGGTCCAGAAACTGAAAAATCCCGGAAGTTCTGGTGGCTTGTTTTCAGCCCTGTCTGGCGAACTCACTAGAAGCTTCAACTGCCCCAAAATTCGCCATCATGCCAAATTTATGGTTTCTCCTCTCCCCGCGAATCCTGCGGTCTTGGGTTTTCGTATTCTTCGGGGCCGTCGTCCATGCATGCGCGGTGCTGCAAATATCTCCTTGTTGAACTCAAGCAACTGTCACTGACTCAAGTTAGTGGTTCGATCGACACCAATTTCTCATAGTCGTACCATGTAATTCGAAATTAAGAACCCCCTTAAATAGGTTTAATGTACATATATGCATGTATTAGAGGCTAGTTGGGATTCAGTTTTATTTTAGGCTGACCGGGAATCTCAGGACTTAGCATCAATAGACTTCGATGTCGATTCTGAATTGAATAAAAAGTCACTATTGGCCCATAAGAAGTCAATGGGGAGGCCGGTCGAGGTGCTAGAGGTTTGGGTAATGGACCTGGGCGTAATCTAGCTATTTGGTAGTTACCTAGCGAAATGAAGAATATAGATACAGAACTACTAGTGATACTCACATTGGTTCATCTACTGAATCATTAGTAGCTATTACAAGACAAGAGACCCGGGCGCATATTCGAAATTAAGAACCGGTTCTTGATTTCGAATTACCGCAGTCAAGTCCACAACCAGAGTTCGTACTTAGCATGCAATATCTAGAATCGATCACCCAACCTTTGACCGGGAATTATAGTGTGCCCCACAAAGTATACGAATCCCCAAACATCTACGCTTGGTTAGTATTGTGGGGGCCAATGTTGCATTGAAAATTCTCACTGGATTGCCATGCAAGGAAGGGAAGGAATCAATACCTCAGAGAACAAGGCTCATTTTTGGCTAGAATTGGCATCGGAGAAGAGTGTGATGCTGATCAGATGAAGTCTTCATAGCAGCTCAATCTTATGGCTAGTCTCAATAAAAGCTGCTTCCACGTCACCTCCACTGGTAACCTCCGTGTTGACTGTGCAGGAATACCTTCCCAGAATCTATCCCTCGTGGGGCCAGTATGGCATTCAATTGCTTTTCCTGAGATTTCTGAATTCAAACACTTCAATGGCGTGTTGAACTCTAAGGACCCAGTGACCCCACCCACTGTGTACTAACCGTCTACCCCTCTCAGCAAACTCCTTGAGCACTATCCTGAACTGGTTACGGGTACCTGTCTTGGACACCAGCTTCTGGCATTCTCTGCTCATAACATTCCTGCTCTCGATTTGTATATTTGTTGACTAGACATTACTATATTGTAGAGCCACGGATACGTTGGGAATGTTTGCTCCCTGCCTAAAGCTCAAAATATTGTCAACTTGAATGACAGACCTAATGAAGGGATGGTTCACCTCCACGAACTAATCCACCAAGCCCACCCTGTGGTGGAAGTCCACTCGACAGCTCTTAGACAACGGCAATCTTAATGGCCACAGTGACATATATTAGTAAAATCCTGCTGTCCCCAGCCATATCATTCCCCGCTACGATAAATCCGACTTCATCCATTATGTGGAAGCCACAACACACTACAAGGTGAGGGACGACTACCATATGTCCACGCTTGTTCGGGTTGAGCACAATGCTATTTATGGGTAGTTGCTACCCGTCGAGGATGTGTGGTTCTGTCGCAATTTGAGGACTCGTGAAGACATGGGCATGAAACAACTGTGGCTCCTTCTCCTCCCTTGAGCAACCTGGGCCTTGGCCTATACCCAATACCCATGATCCGCAAAACACTTTGTATACATGTTGACCTTGGAGACTGGTCTCAATAAATTTCCTTCCTGTGAGCACTGGGACCTGTCACATACGGTGAATGACGACTGGTTTGATCATCACCGGTACCAGTAAACAACTTGTAGTTTTTGGGGACAAGCCGACTGGACATGAATTGCTGGGAATGGTAATTTGCATTTCTATTCCTTCAGACTGGATTTTATCTGCAATAACGCCTAGCCAAGAACCAGTAAGCAGGATGGACAACACAAATGTCGGTGTTGTCTATCCATACAGCTTCAGCGGTTAGTAGGCTATACCGAGATCTCATAGAGAAGGTTAGTTCAGCGATGGGGTGGGGGGTTGACCGACTGAGATCTAAATCTGCTCACCTGCTCACTCACTCTTATAGTGTGTATACTAGACCTTTAGTCTGTCCACTCTGCTCTGCTCTATGTAGCTCTGCTCTTCCCTGCTCGACCGCTCGCAGTTTTGAGGATGTATGTACCGGTGCGAGCGGAGGGGCGACCGGCGATTGTAGTCCGAAACCTCCGAAATAGTTGTATGCCTTGTTAGCTATAGTGAAGCTTGCCTATCCTTCAAAGATGGATCAACTGCAAGAAATCCTGTGGTTGTAACTTCAAGTTCTAAGTTCTAAGTTAACCGAGGAGTACCGCACTGTCACCGCTGAACAACATACACCGTGAAGGCGAGTACGATAGATACCACAAATACACCACGACCTGGACTCGGGATGAGGTTGAGCGGATGGAAGAAAATCAGGAACAATTACGAGGCAAGCAGATTGCCTGATATAAGGAGGTCAAAGAACAAGTCTTCGGACATGAGCATATCTATCTAAAGAATTTTTCCGAAATAGTAGGGAATATGAATGCGATGTTTTCTTGCGATGGTTTCTTGCGGTGGTTGCGTGCAATACCAACTTAAAGTTACAAGTTGGGGGCGCACGAGACTTTTTGGGGGGAACAGTTCACTCAACCTCTATGGGTTTAGTTTGTGGCTTGCACTGAAAACCTTGTGCAGGAAGTTGTAACAACTAGTATTATTTTTTTTTTTTTTAAAAAAAAAGCGGTTTCCGCCGAAGTATATATAGGGATTATGAATACACAAGAATACTAACCCTTCATAGGCTGCGGTGGACTGTACATGTATGAAAGTAGCATGAGTCACTAGATATCACTTGTCATAATCATATCCAAAGAAACATAACCAGAGCTATCATGTATGCTATTAAATATTTATACATTAATCTTCCAGGTCCAATAGGAAGAATACGACCAAGCTACTTATTTTGAGACTGCACGGCCATGATGAAGAAAGACCCATGGCTCCTCGGGTCCAACAAGTATAGAAATGAGTAATGAGTTTTTTTCTTTTTAAAGAAATGCAAACTAACTATAGCATTCTTCGTTGATTAGTACAAACTTTTCTCCGTCCCGGACTCCGTAGTGCCTTTGACAGACTTGCTCCACTTTCTGTCTTACCATGTCTCTGAAATCTGCAAAATGCTCAATGTTAACACCAGTTGAATAAATGTGTGTAACGCCTTCTCTCTTCAGCTTCTGAACATGTCTCGAAATCATGGAGTCTATGATATCTTCCTGCTCCTTGATCACCTGCCTTGAAATTTTCACGCCGTTATACTCGGTAATTACCATGCGGAACCCTTTAATATAGTCCGTTATATCATCTGTGAGGGTTCTCGTGGGAGTCCTTGGAGGACTGGGGCAGCAGTCCGCTTCCTCAATCGTCAGTAAACGGGGTTTACTTTCGGACGGGTTATTTATAGTCATTTGTAGCGACCTGCCGACGAGTCTGAAATACTCCATCTGGGTTGCTGATCACCGGTAGTGTAGGGTGGGAGAATTGGAAATTGACGGAGGAACTTTGGATAAATAATCAGTGAACAGTGGCCATATGAGGAATTCACCTCCGGTGGCCATGTGGTGAAGTTTGTAATATTTTCTCGATGTATATATGGCCTAGCTTTTTTTTTTTTTTCTTTTTTTTTGAAGTCTGTACGTCTATGGAGCCTTAGGCTATGAGACGGCCCCGTTTACCGCATCTTTAGAAGACTTGGTATGCCTCCACACTTGCCCACAGAATAACAGGCCACCCTAACCCCCTGTCCACCACTACCAAGGCCCATTTGGGACTTTCTCAGTATGAACTTCACTGACTAAGCACAGGAAACCTCCGTGAGGACAAACCCGTGCTCCTTGGCTGTTAGACAGGATTCGAACTTACGAACGCAGTTGCATTCACCAGGATGGTTCCCAACTACACCATCCACTCCCCCATGGCCTAGCTATGTTCATACTTAGTAGACCATCTTCGCAATCTTTGTTTTGATTTCTCAGAAACATGGGTTACAAGCAACTTTTTCCTTCTCTGGTTCATATCTGATTGATCACACCTTCACGTAAAGCAACTCGTTAGATACATTGATGTTCCCTAGGCCCTGCTGCTCATGCATGCAATAACGTGGTCCCGACAAACCAGTTTGTTAAATCTGGTTGGATTCCATGTCAAATGCCCTAACAATTCAGCCGTACTTAACTATTTAGTACCTGACCATGGCTACTCTATTGGTATCCCCAGTTATTTGACAGCGGGCCGAATTATCCCCATCGAGGCAGCAGGGGATGGGAGCTCAGATGGGGGTTGTGGGTAGTAGATTTTTTTTAATTTCGAATATCACATTATTGTATGGCCAATATAACCATCTTATGTTCTACAATGTGATGTCTTGAACATATTGATCTAGGTCTTTTGAACATCTAGAATAATATGTAGTACAGACAGCAGTCTCGACGAATTTCTTGGTGTGGCCGAAGTTCTATGACTAAATAAGGACAGCTGCTTGGTAAAAGATCAGCAGCAACACAGAGCTTCCCAACTTAACAACCAACGAATAGAACTACATGAAAATCAAAAGAGAAGTAAAAGAGATATAGGAGAAACTATAAATTGAAGGATGTGACGAGTAAATACAGGATGGTAGAGCAGTGACAGTTAATAACAGGTGTACTTACCACCTACCTCCCTACAATAACTTGAAAGGTAACTCAATTCTCTTTCCATCTATCGGACGGGCGCTGCACGAGGGAAAATGTTAGGGCGGCTTCTAGCGTTACTTTAGGGGTCCCGCAGTTGCGTGTGCTTTTCTCTTTTAGATCAAGAGTGGTCCCAAATAGGGAATGGTGTAATAAACCAGAATAAACTTAAGCCTAGAAGAGAGGTACTAAGACATGTGAAGTGTGGACCCGGATTGAACTTCAGCTCTTGGGGTCAATAGCTGAAAAGGGGTTCACCTCCAGTTTCTATCTTTTCGACTTCCACAGTTTTTGATCTGCAAATAATGCAGTTGTTGCTTAGGTACTTGCCCTTGTACGGTAATTGCTGATCAGGAACGAAATTCCCCACCGCTCGTTTTTATTCGATATATCGGATCCACCCAGAAGAGGCCAGCCGCTCTTTTGAACCTTCAAAGGCTCCATGCTCAGTCAGCTCAGCCTCTCATTCTTATCCTTCTAATAGACAGCAAATACCTCGTTGAACTCTAATTGTTTCTAATTTCAAGACTCTCAAAAGATTACTAATATCGTATTCACTATTTACACATTCGATTCTTCAGCCCTCTTTTAAAGACAATCAGCCGAAATACCCGATTCGTGTTCTGACGGATTTTAGCCCCCATTGTGGGATATTGCTAGGCTGAGACACTGGCTCTCAGATCCCATTGTTTTCTTTTCCTTCATAGTTTTGGACCATTGTTCACATCTTCTCCTTTTAATAAACAAGTTGCTCTTTTACAATATTCTGCAGCGTTGCGAAAAGCTCTATATTGTAGCAATACTAGCTATGATATTTCCCGGCATTTCAGCTATTCGACGCACGAACGACAGAAATCCGAATGTCGGTCTAACCACTGCTGGAATCGCAACTTTACTGCTGGTAATTGGATTGGGAAGTCGACACGCAACTGGATTCGTGATTGGCACCAATAATGTTAATCATGGTGGACGACATGGGGATTTCGTGGATATAGACAAGTTGAAGCCTCTAAAGGGGGAACATACCAGGAGAGCAGTGCCCGTGGATGGTACGTTTTACTATTGGAAGGAGTCCTTCTCACCAGGCAGCATAATCTAATACTGTCAACCTTCCTTCCATCCATTAGGTATTTCGGAGGGCACAAGCTAACATGGGGGGCGTACGGGACCAGGTGTGAATGTGAGATTAATTTTAAAGCGTGGTGCATATTATAACAAAGAGAACCAGCTTTGTATGTGTGATCAATTAAGGTCATGGCCAGTGATGCCCTCCATGCCTGATGACCAAAGGGCAGGATATTGTGTGCAGATATGTGGTGCACCTCTCGAGGGAGTTCGTACGTGCGATTTCTTATTTCCCATACCATGTTTCGCAGGCTTCCATGTTATATATTTCAAATGATTTCTAACCTTGGTCATTTTTTAACCTTTCATAGAATCCAATGCTGCTACTACGACAATAGTTTCTTCGTTGGTCGTCATCACCTCTCTGCCCCCTCGGACCTCGAGCTCAACTCCCAGTAAATCAACAGAAAATCCCCAAACACCAGTTGCGCCTATTGCACCAGTGGCTCCCACCGTACCAACAGCTCCCATACCACCAGCAGCACCTACAGCTCCAACTGCTCCAGCACCTCCCTCGGCACCAACAGGTCCTAGCACAGGTACTGCGGATACTAGCAGCAAGGACGACGTCAATCAAAACATAGCAAATGGGAATGGAAATGGGGATAAAAATTCAAATTCTGGGGGCGACGATAATACAGCACTTAAGATTGGAGTTGGCGCTGCTGTAGGTGTAATCATGTCGGCTGTGGTTGGATTTTGCTTCTGGTTTTTCCTTTGCAAACGGAATAAGAGGCGCCTAGAGGAAGACGGGATCGCTTTTGGCTGCGTCGGGGATCAGGCAGATGTGCATCCAGCGCTGAGGTCCGAAAAATACATTTACTCTGCACCACACCACGGCTCAAAGCACAGTCTTGGCTCAAAACATAGCCACATGCATAACCGGACCACACCGCCGTCCCCACACTCCATTCCACCTGCGTATTCTGCTCCAGCTGGAGGAGTAATTCCAAGCAGCACAAACACATCATCGACAAGTCTTGATACTAACCCTCCGATCCTTCCTCTTGGTGCTCCGTCTCGTGTACTTGATCTGAATGGGGGAACCCGCCCATTTGTTTCCGGGAATCTCACCAATAGGAGTGTATCACCACCTCCGCAAGCAGCTGGACCGTCATCAGCAGTTGTACCGCCTAGTATCACCTTTTTCCTTCACCCTCTCAAGAACGATACAGAGCTGGAAGAGGAAGAAAAGAGATGGCTGGACGAAGAACAGAAAAGAATTCGGGAGAAGAAGGAGGCTGTGGAGGAACTAAGTAAGCTGCGTGCAGAAGAGGACAGGATCCGGGAGAAAATCCGGGAAAGGATGAGGAATGGCCATTGACAAGCAAATCTTCAAAAATTTCATTCTTGACAAGCCCAGCTGCTTTGAAACAAATCTATTCAACACAGTACTGATTTGGCTGGAGGGCGTGCAGATCTGATGCTATTCCAACTTCTTTCTCTGTCATTACCCTGACAATCAAGTGTATAACAAACGAGGCACGGAGAACGGTGTTGTGGTTTTTTTTTTTAAACACAATTTCAATTCATTTTTTTATTTCATTGGTGTGATTGCGGGCTGTTCCTTGCATAGGTGTTTCCGTTCTTAGTCCCTTTGTCTTATAACCTCTCCCTATTGATATCGTTATCCTATGATAATTTAGTTGGAGAAGGTGTATAAACAAGCATATGTATAGCCTGTCCTTTCCCACTTCACCAGATGTTCGGTAACTTTAATGTAATTACTACAGGGCCCAAAGCCATCACTTTGCGCTGCAATTTCTGCGTCTCAATCACTGTCTTTAGTATGGCTTTTTCGGTCCCATGCATTACTAGATCCGAACCTTGGATTCCCCTGCGGTGCGTGCACCGGTGCAGAGAGGCATAAGACTATTGTGTAATAGTCTATAAAGGACAGTAGTTGAATTCATAACTTTCTTTGCAATAACACTTCGCAATACTACCTTGAATATAACCCTTAATGAGAACTTGAACGATAATATTGATTCTAGATAACTGTAGTTTTTTAACCTATTTGGGTGATATATTTGTTCTGTTTCAGGTTTAATCTAATTTCTGCCATGGCCAAAAGAAGGTGAAGGCACTTAGAATGACTCCTGGCCTGGTTAGCTTTGTCATGATGTATATTGCTTTCGGGCCCTAAAGTAATGGATTCCAGCTTGAGGCAGATCTAAATTCAAGATCCCAAAACCTTACGAGTGGGGGCTTACTGCCTAGAACTATATATTTACAGTACGTGTAACAACGGTCTTAAGTTTTTTTGCCCGAGGTACTTACGTTGGGATGTGATTTTCTGCCATCATGTTGTCACCTTAAGTAGTATAAAGTTACCTCTTTGGTAATATATAATTGTTTCTGATGTTCTCATATAAAGTTGAGGATGGGTCAAAATCATATACTTCCGTAGGCAATCAGCGTCCTCGAAACTTTCATCCTCAACTGACCGCCTTGTACATGGAAGGAGACCGGACTAATAAGGAAAAATACTACCGAGCTGGTAGTCTTGCCTATTTTCGTTTGACCTCCCAGTGCCCCCATGATCCCACACAGTCCTGTTTTCATCACAGCCTGTATCATATCACCAAGGGTCGGTGGCACGGTATTCCATGCACAACAAATACCTTCGTGTGGACGTATTCCTCGGAATCCACTGGTTTTGCTGGCTTGAGAAATCCGGCTGCATATGCACAGATATCCCTCTCTGCCGTACCTTTCAGTTTGTCTGGCGCCCATATTGAGTGCTAGTAACTTTAGTTTGCAGCTACGGGAGGATATTTTCTAATTGCAACTTTAAGGCATAAAATGTAATAAACTACATGCGTACACTTCAAGCTGTGTAAATCTAGGAAGTCTCAATGTGGGATGATTCAGGCAGTTACACCAAACAAGAGCATATGAGAAAATACATTAGGTATACTTGTGACGTAGATAAGAGTAGAGTTATATATATATCGGCGTCTACTTACATAGGATAGGCTAAAGGACTGAATTAGGCCACGGACCAGAACATATATATTCGTACGAGGTACAGATGTCAATGCAACAGATCTGACGTTTTAGAATGATATTCGCATCCAGATACCGTAAGCGGAGTACTTAGCCTTCTACACACGTGCGCAACGGCCTTATGGTATATAGCCTTGTAGACTACAGCTTTAGAAAAATGACGCTAGCTCTCAGACAGGGTGGCCGATTAGTCATGGGGTTCTGAGAACTCCTCCAATATGTGTATTTCAAGTCATATTAAGTCTAACAAGATTATTCAGCAATAGACATGTGACTTTTTGGTATAGTGAGGGAGAAATGTATGGGGACAGAGATAAAAAGAACCCTACACTCCTCACTCTGTCCGGTCCAGTATAGTGAGAGGCAATTTGCTAGTAAGAAATCCTGAAGCCTCTGCCATAATGGAATTCAATTCCTCTAAAATGACCACTTCATATAAGCAAGAACTGCTCTTCCATTGGAAATACTCTTGTGATCGTCCCAGTAACCTAACAAAAGATATGTGGATATCTTGTTAGGTAGCGGAAGTGGTCCTAGCGAGGTAGCGGCAGCGAGCACGGGTGTACAGCAGATCTCTAGTAATAAACCTACTGGAGCGGATGGTAATACGCGAAGTGGGTAATAGAACTAAGAGAATAATAATGCGAGTGCGAACGAGGCGAATTCAAGACTTGCTTAATTCACGATAAAATACAGTTCCGGAGCGGTGTCTATATACACGAAAATTCAGGGTAAGACAGCGCGCAGGGATTGTAGAAAAATCAAGAAATGAGCGAGCGACAACGATCAACATGATCAACGCAAACCTATGTATGCGATGATATGTTTCTTGCTATTTTCTACTGGTATTCGATCATACCCATCAAAAATCTGCTCTAGAATAGGGGTGAGAGCTTCCTCTTCTTCCGATGAAGAGTCTTCCTCTTTTACTATATCATAGTCTCCGTCTTCATCATCTGTGATGTTTTCATCGTCAAGATAGGGGCAGGAAATGTGGTGTCCGAGCTCAGAGGCTCTTCCACGACACTTGTTGTAGTCGCAGTCAATGTATTTGAAATTGATACATGTGTGAGAAACTATTGTATCAAGATTATATTCTGGGCAATGTAAAGGTAGTTATAGTATTTGTATAGATATAAGGAGTATAGGTGATATTTGGAGGATTGATGTTGGTGGAGATATAATCATCCTCTGTGGTAGGAACATTGGGATATTTATGCTTTCTTGATAAAGCATCTGCTATCAAGTTCTCCTTTCCTGCAGTATGCTAGATGGTGCAGTCAAATTCTATTAGATAATCTTGCCATTATCCTAGCTTCTGGCTAAATAGTGATTGGGTATGAAATGTACTTGTGTAACCAATAGCTTGTGATTGGTAAGGATGGTGAATTTGTGACCTCTTAGTTGTGCTCCGAAAGATTTTTATGAGTCAATAATTACTAATAGCTCCTTCTGAAAGGTAGGATAATTTAATTGAGCTGGATTAAATTTTTGAGAGTGGAAACAAGATGGTCTGATTTGATTTAATAGTCCTTGGCCCATCCAAGCTTCTAATCCTATATCACTTGCATCACAAACTAAATATTTTAGTTCAGTGGACTCATTACTCTAGGGTTTTAAAATATATAGGGAATTCATGAGTTCCTTTAGTTTTTCAAATGCTGTATTATAAGTGTCTCTCCATTCCCATTTCTTTGTTTCTCCTTGTAATTCTGACAATATGCTTGCATATGATGCTAAATCAGGAATAAAACAACTAAGATAATTGACAATCTCTAGAAAACCTCTTAGATCTTGTTTTCGTTTGAGAGTTGGAAATGTCAATATAATTGTTCTTTTCTTTGGATCAACATGAAGTCTATCTGAAGTCAAAATATGACCCAGAATTTCCAACTTAGGTGTGAAAAATTGGCACTTGCTTTCTTTGAGATAGAACTTCTTATCCTATAAACGTTGAAGTACCTTCTTGAGAAGGTCTACATGTTCTTCATACATTTTTGAAAAAATTATAATATCATCGATATAGATTATTAAATTTTTATAAACCATATCTTTAAAGGGTATGCCACATGTGGCAGGGCTGTCATGTTCGGTGGGTAGAGCATTGCCGAGGGCATTAGCATAATAAAGCTGAATGTACCTCGTAGCGAGGGCACTTGTTGTATTTATATACGGAAGCGAGAACTGCGGTGTGCTGTCGGGTCTGATATGAGACTCTCTGCCCCTGTATTGGCTGTAGCAGTGGTATAGGAGATACATAGGAAATAAACTGCAGAATCAGGAGTCGGCACAGTATCTACTGCAGCTATATATACAACACCATAAGTCTCCACTCCACATTTACTTTTTCCCCAGCAACACCAAATCGGACCACCAGTCTCCCAACCTCAGCCCGCAACGGCTGCGTCCAAATGTAAGGTGTCGAGAATTGATCTGTCAATTGGCATGTCTCAGTCAAACTGTCTCGTCTTCGCGGTGGCATCGACCAACTGAATCTGCAGTAGTAGGTACACTAGTCAGCGGCTGTTGGTTGGCTGTACGGGCCCCAGTCTTATCCAGCATCGCTACACTGGAAGCGAACCCAAAAAGTAGGTATCGGTGGTGGGGTTCCCGACATACTCCAGGACTTAGGGTCTTCATGGTCGGCATTATCCTGAATCAGAGCGCTATACACACCGACTTGCTAAGTGGGCTAAAGCAGATGGAAGAACTAGGTAGGTAATGGCAATTAAAATGACGGTCATTGGCCATTGGCTCGATGTAGAGGAACAGAGACTGTATCTTAACCAGGCTACTGTATCCTTTGGCGCGATAGTGTGCATTGACTTACTGAGTCCAGCTGAAGGGAATTTGATGGTGATAGGCATGGGGCTGGACTGGCTGGCAGTTCTCAGAGCGTATTCAAAAAAAAAAAAATCCACAAATTAAATTCCACAAGAAAAGCCGGCCTCACCAAAGATATGAAGTGGCCAGGTATCTCTTTGCCAAACAACATCAACATTGGACGCTTGAAGATTGGAAGTCTGTAATATGGACTGATGAGACTTATGTCACGTTAGGCCACCAGTGAGGTAGTTATCGAGTCCGACGACGTCCCTATGAGCGGTGTATTGAATCCTGCATCAGAGAGAATACCGCCCTTCCCAACACCACAGTCCCCCGAACACCATGGTCGCTCGTTCAATGCGCTACTGTCGGATTGCCAGCCAAGTATGTTGCATATCTTAAGTCTCTTGCTGGCATTCAAGAAGTTGTTAATCTGGTGAACACTAATGAATGGAGGCATAGGTATGCCGGAGACTGACCAAATTCTCAGTGTTGATCGATCTGTCAGCTAGTCCTAAAGGCCGAAAAAAGAAGGCCCCCAAAGATGGTGTTCAAGAAGCATGGGAGGAAACCAGAGCCTGGACATACAAGGTGCGCTTCATGCCCTTCATGCCGCTTCATGCCGCCATCAACCCCGCGAGGGCATTAGTTACACGGTAGGTAGCTAGTCTAATTGTAGATAGTCAACTTGAATCAACTGATGTGCATATTCAAAGTAGTTATGTGTGCATATATGTGCATATGCAGAGTTTAAAGAAGTAAGGGGAAATGACATTTGTCCTGCACCTCCGTATTCCCATGAATGCCCTCGACCTCATGATATTGTCATGTTGCTCGAAATGGCACTAGTCAGAAACTCAATCTGTTATACCATTGCACTGTTTCACCTGCAAGGAAATCCAAAACCCATTGTACAGTGGAATTTGTTGTATCTGGCCCCTCTGGTACAAAGTTACAGTAGTGTTCGACCAAGCTGCTAAACTGCCTCATTTTGAAGAAATTTCAAAATTTGGTTGACACAAGGAAATACCCTGCTATGCACAAGCCTATTAAAACCTGCATATAACTGAGGTTAATCTCGGTGCTGAGCTCCGAGCAACCAGACTAGCTCCGAGTATTGGGTTGGATAGTGTTGCAATTGAAGGAGGGGGGTATACAAAGGAGATATGATAGTTTCTGGCATTTAGCATCCCTGATTGGACACTTATGACGTGGATTGTACATGTGATATGTACAGGAACAAAGTGTTCGTGGGGCACCGATTGGAGGGAGACTTGACGTCCAGCCCAGGCTTAGAGTGCTTAAAATACCCTGAGATTGTTCAAGATCGATCTTTGAAAGCCATTGGGGTTATAATATCGCAATACCAATAGAGTCACAGTTCGATTACACTCATTCAAGCGTCCTACCTGTCGGAGGCTGCATGCATCCCACTGAGGCCATGCATCTTGATATATGTATACTGACAGCTCCCCTCAATCATTTTCACTTTCTCATTCCTATGATCCATTCAATCATTCTTTTTCTATCCAACTTCTAGCTATTTTGTCCTCATATCATTTACTATTGAGATAAAATATGTATGTCAAAGTTTGATCAGTAGAGGTATAAAAAGAGAGAGGTCGATTCTTAGATCGTGACGTGGATAGTACTGTTGAATTCAGCTCGCTGAGTTTGCGTCTCATTATTAACATCAATCTCGATAGTATACGGGTAGCGGGAGGCGCAATTCTGTGTGTCGACCCGTCGATCTGGGTAAAGTTTGGGCCTGTCTAAAATCTGATCTCATGCCCAATTAGTCCTGGCTTGTGCCTGATCAGGATACCTGTACTAGAGTACCTGATTCAGTCTGGTTGGAACGCTTTGGCGGCTATCAGCTCGCTTAAATAAATTTCACGGTGATTTTCGAAGCTTGTTCTACAGTAAGTTCCGCTAAGGCACGCACTCATGGCGTCATAAAAGGTTGCATTAGTTTAGATAAACCCTTTGGTCTGGCCTTGGCAATGGTCAGATTCCGTTTTGGGAACGGATCCGCCTGCCTATATATTAGTCTGCCTATATATTATTATCCTCCGTACATGTGTTACGCTATTGTTGTGATTGCTGGAAGGTTGCTCATAACTCGAATGATATATATATATATATATATAAATATACAATCCCCAGCTTTACTCGAATCCAAGATGCGAAAGTTGTAATTATACTGAAGCTGACCTCCGGATTTCGTCAATTAACAAGTAAGGTAGGTATACCATCTTATTTAGCCTCCAAATCTAGTGCTGACGCTATCCCGAGTTAAAATTGATGGATTTCCAAATGTCTTTGGCTGCCATCAGGTGGAGAGAGCTTAAGTGTTTGTAAATTAAGTTTTGGTTTATCGTGGTCAGTGACCCACTGAACCAAAGGTACCACGTAATATAAAGGTAGGTGCCGAAGGGGCGGGGAACCCCAATTGGTCACCTGTGACGTGCATCTGGGGAAAGAGAGTTTTCTTCATTATTGCTCACCTATGATACTACGTGGGTCCCTGTGAGAACAGGAGAGCATGTTATAAATAACGTTGACTTCCTGGTGAAACCCTTAATGTCTAGTGCACATTCTTCTTCACTAGATAGTCACTTTGTAAAGTGTTGCATTCAAGTATCCAGCGATTACATCAAACATCTGCTTCAACTATGGGGAACTTCCTAGAGACATCCCCTCGCCCTTTTAACGATAAAACGAAGCTGCCAGCATTCGGCGGACTGACTGGCAAGAAACTTGGTTTAGCTATATCCATCGTGTCTACGACAGGATTTCTGCTTTTTGGATATGACCAGGGTGCGTCTGTTAACAAGATTCTGAACGGGGTGCTAATTTAATTGATAGGGCTCATGTCCGGTATTATTACTGCACCCGAGTTTAATGCTGCAATTCCAGAAACAAAAGACAATTCGACCATTCAAGGTTTCGTAACTGCAATCTACGAAGTGGGATGTCTGGCGGGGGCTATATTCATCTTGTGTATGGGTGACATGATGGGCCGGAGATTTTCAATAATGTTGGGCGCGATTGTGATGATATTGGGCACGGTTATTCAAGTCTGCACTTTCTATACGAAAGGGAGTGGGGCCCTGGTAGGTGACTGAGCTAACGTACTGTGTTTGCTTGGTTTGGCTAATAACTCAAATAAATAGACACAATTCGTTCTGGGAAGAATTATTACTGGAGTTGGCAACGGAATGAACACATCTTCAATCCCAACATATCAAGCAGAGTGCTCAAAGACAAAGAACCGAGGACTGCTGATATGTATCGAGGGTGGAACAATCGCATTTGGAACTTGTAGTCCCCCCTAATTTTTTTTTTTAAAACCTTCTCTATCCACTCAACCTGATAGCTGACTGCTCCTGCTGTGATATAGTAATAAGTTACTGGTTGAATTTCGGAGTGTCTTACACAAATTCGGATGTTGTTTGGAGGTTCCCCATCGCCTTCCAGGTTTTGTTTGCCCTTATTATCATTCTTGGAATGACCTTCCTTCCGGAGTCTCCTCGATGGTACAGTCATTTCGGAATCCCTGAATTCAGTGCTATTCAGGTTTGAAAATAAGCCCCCACTGACTATTCAAAACAGGCTTTTATCTAAGGATCGAGACATTGAGGGAACTTATGTCATTGCTGCACTACAAGCACAATCAATTGACGCTGAAGAAACCACCACAGAGAAGCGTATAATTCTTGACTCCATGGCTGCCAGTACCACAGGAAAAACTCGATTCAAAGACCTCCTCACGAATGGAAAGACACAACACTTCCGCCGTATGTTGCTAGGCGCATCCTCACAGCTCATGCAACAAGTTGGTGGTTGCAATGCTGTCATCTATTATTTCCCAATCCTTTTTGAAAAATCTATTGGAGAGTCTCGCCGTATGAGTTTAATCATGGGCGGGGTTAATATGATTGTATATTCTGCGTTTGCAACCGTTTCCTGGTTTATTATTGAAAAAGCCGGCAGAAGAAAGCTGTTCCTTTGGGGCACTGTGGGTCAGATGGTTAGTATGTTTATTACTTTTGCCTGTTTGATCCCCGGAACGCCATCCGCTGCTAAAGGCGCAGCAGCTGGACTTTTTATGTACATTGCAAGCTTTGGAGCCACTTGGTTACCATTGCCATGGCTGTACCCTGCGGAGATCAATCCTCTCAGGACAAGAGGAAAGGCCAATGGTTGGTGTCCCTTTGATTTACTAAGGCCCATTGGAGAAACAATGATTGACTTTATCCCCTATAGCTGTTTCCACAATCACCAATTGGTTATTCAATTTCCTGATCGTCATGATAACGCCCATCATGATAGATCGTATTGGATGGGGTACATACCTCTTCTTCGGTGCTATGAACGCCTGCTTCCTTCCCATTATCTACTTCTTCTATCCAGAAACTAAGATGCGTTCGCTTGAAGAGATTGATTTCATTTTCGCCAAGGGTTTCACTGAGCATAAGAGTTATGTGACGGCAGCGAAGCAGCTACCAATGATGGCCGGCAACGGGGCAGCAATTGAACAGATGATGATCCAGTATGGATTTGCAGAACCTATGCCACCAGAGTCGAGTGTGGAGGTGCCATTAGGCGTCGGAACCTCGGCAGTGGACACGAAGTTCGAATGAGGTGCATAGCGAGAGGTCCTAATTATGCGGAGGATTGTAATACGCGGAGGATGGTAATAACGAGAAAATGATTGGGACTCTTGTGCTCGATTGGGGTGTGCAAAGGCTTTTGGTAATGGGTATGAACTTGAGGCACAATTGCATGGGAATTTATAGGTGATTACCCGGAGTTACTATTACATTTCTAGTTGTGTTTTCTCGTTTACTGGTTGGTTATCACACCCTACGCCTGAGAGGCGTTACATTTCTCAAACTGATGTTCATTGTGCATGTATTCTTATGCGATTGATGATTTCATGTACCATTAATTATCATTAGTACCTGTGTGATGTCTGTGGGAATAGTGGAATAGGGACTTTTAATATATCAGGACCTGGAACCTGGGAAGTTAGGAATCCGTGTGCAGTAGATAAGAGGACCGCTTCATGCATTATTTTTTTTTTTGGCCTCAGATTAACATGATTTTTGTTTGCCTGATATCCCACACGCACATTCATTGTACTTGTGCAGGAGATTTCATATGAAAATATCAAGTTCAAAAAAACCCATATGAGCATGCTCATACTAGCTGCACCAAAACTTATTGGATAATCATTATAGCACCTATTTGAGTTCTTTCGGGGAATATGCTCATATAGGTTCATTCGGGGTATGCTTATATGGCTGATTCAGGGGGAAGAGAGGGTGGGGGGTGGGGGATTGGGTTGCTCATAATGGGGTATGTACATACATATTGGTCCAATAAACCCGTATATATATACATGTGAGCTTACCTCTAATTATGGAAGTTGGGATTGATATTAACTAAATCCGGAATGGTCCGAGAAGTATTGCCATATTTGGACTGATTGGCGAATCACTAGAACCACCATTGCCAGAATTGCCGAATGATGCACCCGCCCGAACCCAGGATTGCGAATCGGAACCACCAATTATAGTAATTATAAAATAAAGCTTCCGACTCAGCCAGGATAAGTATGGTCAGATGGGGTTCTTTCTGGGTATGCTCATTCGGGGCATGCTCACATGAGTCCATACATGCATGCAAATGAACATGCATATGAGCATGCCCCGAATGTAGTCTCGAACAAATGAGCCCAATGAGGATGTCCCGAATGAGCCCTATATGAAGATGGCCCATATCAAATCCCGGCGCCCGATTCGGGGGCCAACCCGCAAGATTCAGCAATCAGTCCAAATAAAATCAATACTCCTTTGCCAAAGGGCGTTCTGGATTTCATTTATATCAAACCACACCCCCCCCCCCCCACCCCAACTTGCACAAATTATGTTACAAAAATATATATAAATTTCTTAACTATCGATTTGATACCTGCTTGTTGCTGTCAGAACGCTCCCAAATCCCACACACAAGTTTCGAGCTCTTGCTTGGATACAATCACCAGAAAATCGAAATCGGGGGGCAAGAAAAAATACCTAGACTATAAATCCTTCTTGACATTCCCCAAAATTCCAAGCTTTCCTCATGATCGCAAACGCCGGGTCTCCCTCAGAAACATCTCACTCTATTTAGACATACATGGTCTAAACCCACCCCTTATTACATACACCTGCTTATAACTCCACTTCGGAGATGGTAGTTCATAGGTCTGAGAGATTAGCAGAGGCAAGTAGTTGGCTGTCGCAGCATAGGATAGTCGGTTGGCTGGCAATTTTTTTTAGTACTCAGTTCTTGTGTGCAGTGTGGTTTCTACTAGTGGTGGATATGGATCTGGTTTATGCTGGTGGGTGGGTATGTTAGATATGGAATACAGGGCTGGCTATATGAGATTGTGGGCAGCATAGGGATTTGGTGGATCTGAAATGGATATGATGTGTTATTTTTTTTTTTTGTTATTTTTTGCTTTTGCATTTATACCTACATCGGAATATGTGAGTAATTATTGGTGAATCGGTCGGTCTCACATTGATCTCTGCGCAATAGGTGAATCGGACAAAATAGAAACCACGTTTCGAAATCTAATATATGAAACTTATTCTACAAGAATTCACATTCTTCAATACATGCTGAACATGATTCCGTATAGCCAAGTCCGTGAGAAATAAATATGCGTCATTCGGTAAGATCCTGCGAAATGAATGACGCTGACACCCTCCTTGCCGTTATGGAAAGTACCGCTCCAAGTAAATGCATCTTATCCTGTAAATTGCATTCTGCCGGCTGAGCACTCCAGCTTAACAGGGAACCCCTGAAGGGGCCCCCTTGCACACTGATTTGGGAGGCAATCCAGTGGCTGATACAAGTTTGACATTACTGAAGTTGAAATTGGAGCAGGATGCACAAAGGATATACTTGTTCTTTGCCCCTGTTGCAAGAGTGCCCGTGACACGACTGAAAGTCACATGTTTAATAGGAACACCTGCCGTTGGTTCGCCAGTAGGTGAACCATTCAAGTAATCTTGCTGAATGACGATGCCATATTTAGTGATGCCCGCTAGCTTGATGTTAGAGTAGGTGATGTTGGAGACTGAACCGGTTGCACCATGGATGGTTTTGATGCGCAATGCTGTACCCGTAGCACGGTTAGTAAGTATTAATACTAAGGGCTATTTCTATGCGCAAGACTTTCTTGGGACGAACCTTGAGCTGAGTTCACAACAGTTGACGAGGATATCAAGACGTCTTGAACCACGTTGTCCGCTCGATTGCCAACAGACCCGATTGACAGACCATGACCCCCCTGGAGAATGAAGTAGTAAGCAGCTGAATGTAGTATTATCTTAATCGTGTCTATGTACATACCGAGCAGTAACCGTTCGTAAACGTGATGTTTCTTCCGCTGTTGATGGCTAGACAGTCGTCCTGATTATACACGGTTGCATTGTTTATTATAATGCCGCTAGACGATCCAACGTCGAAACCATCTGTGTTGTGGCCAAGATCGCCCTTGTCTCCATCCTTGTTGTCGATTGTAACTGAGTCAATGAGCAAGTCTTTACTACCGCCGATGCTGAAACAATGCACTGGAGTATTGCGAATGTTGAGCCCCTTTAAAACTGAGCTAGTCAGGCTACGGGCAAAGAAAAACTTGGGCTGAGGAGGCACGTCAGAAGTCTAAATATACGAGATCAGCACGGGAGGGTCTATATGATTTACCTTTGTTTTACCCCCGTTACTACCCTTCCCATCCCACCAGCGTGCTCCGCCTCCATCAAGGAGATGGCCAGGTTTCCCCGTCACAATGATGTTCGTCCCACTAACTGACACCAGAGGACCAGCCCACGGCTTATAGCCAAAGGTCACGAGCCCAGTGAATAAAACGCTAGTACCGTCTTTCAACTTGGTGAGGTCGAGAGTTTTGCCAGCAGGGACTTCTAGGTCCCCGATGGTTATACTGGTACATCTTCCTTTGACCTTAGCGATGTCATCGAAGCATGTAACTGTGCATGATGCATTGCCAGCATTGCCATGTTGTGCACGCCGCCAGTGCCTCCCGTGCACAGCGGAAACTGTTGTGGCAAATTGCAAGAGAGCGACGAGGATAGCGAAGGTGATTTGCATGATGAAGTGTAAGGAATGTGTAGGTTTATATATAAAGTAACAATGAGAAGGCTGCACGCCGAAATCTCTCCTCCGTGATGTGATAGGAACCGACCGTTGCTAAGGAGTGAAAACAAACGGGGAGGAAGTCAATGAAGCAGTGTTGTACTTACAAGTTTGGAGGCCAATCGCCACCTCTTATACTCAATGCTCATCGCAAATAACTATTCTGAGTCCAAAAAGGAGTTCCACCATGTAACACAATAGGTGGGACACTAGTAAACATGGGTAGCCTAGTACTCTCCCTGCAAGGTTCTATGCTGTCGCAATGCAATATGGGGCTGTCATATCATCTGTACATGGGGTATTTCACTCCAATCGGGAAAGCACTACGTTGCTCGGTTGCTAGACAGCTGCATAAAGCCATTATTGATGTTATTGTGCTACAAGCATTGAAGGTAATCGGATCGGGCACGATATTGGCTACAGTAGGAGCAGTAGAAGAACTAGCTTTGAATTAAGACTCAGACCGGCGATGCAATGTCCAAGATGGTATGCGACACATGCAGCTACAGCCAGTACTAGTATCCCAGAGCTCTGTAGGTAAATGTGAACAAATATTCTGCTAATGGCTGCATACCCTGCAATAAGGACTTAAGTTCGCACACAGGGGCTCTCGGCAAGTGGTCCCCTGAAAGCCTCACTGCATTCTAAACTATTAAGGGCCCGCATGAATCCATTAGGTGACTCGGGTATTGACCCGGGGAGACAGGATATACTACCTACACCAGGAGGCATAATCCATGAACTCTCTAGCTCTTATTCTAATCCCGGTGAAAGTATCGTACTTACAACCACATCCTATAGTGCCCATATAACAATGCAAGTATTATAGGCATTGCAAAGTCTCCAATGGGCCTACTGGGTGCACATGGGGCCAAGCACATGCGGTGAAAAAAACAGAAGGGGAAACAAAATAGGTCGTCATTCAGAGGTTATTGGTTTCCAGCCCGGCTAGCGCTAGTTTGCCCCATATACATTATTAATTCAGATGAAACACAGGATTGATATCAACAGCTGTACGCGTATACGTACGTGGATTGAAATCCATGCCGGGATGTGGATAATCTTTTCTGTACAGTTTGATATTTGGTAGTTCGCCTGATTTCCGTTTTACCTCCGAGCACTAGACTCCTATGGACTCAATGCCCCATACCAGTAATAAAGTGAAATATCAGCTTCAGCATTTACAATCTTGATTGTCTCACAATAGACATCATTGTTACTTAAATCAATTGCAAAAATTAGGCTTGCAGGGAACTGCGTAAGGGCGGTTGGTAAATATTCAAACTTCACATCAAGCTCGTAAACATCCTATACAAACATTTTAACAATATACCATCTTCTCAATGTGATTGAAGCTCGATATAGAGGTTGTCCTGTGATCGGAGGAGGAGGATTGTGCAAGCACTTGCTGCTCATCAACATCCATCACATAAGCATCTCATCTAGTCTCATGCCAAGCCTCTAGTCAACAACTCATCTGCCATCGCTGTTGCAACGTTGATGATTACTAAGAAGCGATGTTTCGATTGGAACGAGGTCCAAGTGCGCTAGCTGTGTTGGGAGATATCTACCGTATTATCTCGAGAAATTCGCCTAAGCATGCAGAGTGGAGGGTTATGCTCAAGAAGGCAAAGGACCGCGTACTGACATATTGAGCAAATAACAGTAATCAACCTCATCGAAGGCAGAAGATGTAAATAGCAAACTCAATACCATAATGAAGTTCATCCACTTAGTTTTATGCTTAAGCCTATTTGTATATTATGTTTGGGGGGCACCACCAAGACACAGACGATTTTTCAGCCTGTATCAGTATCTGATATAAATGTCCTACAGCACCTACCTGGTACTCGAAAGTCGATCTCTGCTACGCCACAAGCAAAAGCAAAACAGTGACCTGGACCTACCCCTAAGAGTTTGGAAAATTGAGTATATAAGGTTCGGGGGCCTATCCAAAGAGTAAAACACAGCTACCCAAGAGAGAAAAGATAGAAGCCTTAATGTTCCTTATGTACACCACCGACTTCCAAAGGATGGTGATGAGGATGATGGAATAGAATATAGTTGTCCTACACAAACTGAAGCTAGTCAATGGTTTAAGATTCCCCAAAGGACAATTGCCGAGTTGGTGGAAAAATCGAGTATAGTCAAACCTTACTATACCGGATGACCAAAATCCAGCCTTTTCTGTCCGGTATAGCAAGGTTCCGGTATAAAATAATACAAGGGTACGTGGTACAAGACAAAAGTTACGAAAGAAGGAAAAGCAGCGATAACTTCTCTGTATTCCGCTGTCCGGTCCGGTATAAGCAAAATTCCGTTATAGCAAGGGTGATTTAGGTGAAAAGTGCTTATGTAGTTTGGTGGCAGGGCTCAAGAGTATTCCGGTATAGCAAGGATTCCGGTACAACGAGGTTCGGTATAGCAATGTTTGACTGTACAGATTGTAGGTCAGAAAATTAGCCAACAACCTTCCATAATATCCAAGGGGTGGACATTAAGTGACAAGCGGATTATGACAACGCATGTTGTTGGAGATGCGTGGGTCCAATTTTGCAAGGATAAGAAGGATATGATTTACAAGGCATTCCCGGATATTGGAATCCATAAATCACCAGCTTCAGATCAAGGGCATTCCAGCTTCAGATTTTGTTATTGGGGATGAGAGTTCACTAGTCCAGTGCTCACTGATCCAGCATCGGATATTGAGCTGGAAACTTTCTACCGCTCCATTCCAGCCAGCGGGGATGAATTGAATACACCTGGTCACTGAAGAATATGTACATATAACTATTACCTCCTCCACAGCCGCTCCCTAGATAGATATCACGCTCTTAGATCATTCTTGATACTGCAGTATAGGTTCGCTGCATAATGTAGAAGTAGAATGTGCATTTCCGTGCTTCGGTTATTCTGACACCTGTGTTCGCGCTAGCGAATTTCTCGAGATAATACGGGTAGCATGCAAGGTGCAAAATCTCTCTAATTTAACTTTACCAAGGTTAGATTTAGGGTTGCAGGGATCAGGCGGTTATATTCCACTTGCGCTTACGAAAAAAAGAAATCCCTGTGGGTAAACATGGAGGTGGCCCAGCCGAAACAGCGACGCGTGTTTGAAATGCAAGTGCAAACATTCATTATTAAGCTGTCAATCTTGGTTCTAATTTTTTCTAATCACGAAAAGCTAATGCTGAGGGCAGCAAGTTCTTCCCATGGGCATAATAGTTGGCCTGTGCGGCATCCCCACAATGCCTCCCATACAAATCTTGGGTGACTTCATGAGCGTGACTATCCATCACTTGATGGACATAAGTACACTCTCGTCTAAAAATATTGAGGAATATGCAATTTATTTTACCTGGAATTCCAGAGCACGTGTATTTTGATAGTTAACTGTTTATTTACACCTTAATTGATACTTACTTCTTGTGATTTTAATTTCATTTCTCTAAAGAAAAGGTGAACTATGTACATCTTCTATATAGGGTCCGTTGAAAAGGAAGATGTCGTTCTTGTAGATCACTTCTATGCTCGACGGAAGTCTGGCCTCGGCTTCATTATAATTGACCATAAGCGATAATATTCTATGATCTCCAAACTGTTGCGGGAGAATGAGGCCACTGTAGGTTTTCTGAGGGCAGGACAAACAGGAGCTGGGGGAAGACCTCTGATGAGGATATAACCAGTTTGAACAGGCTCTGCGCTGCCATACCCCGTCCGTCTTTCGCATAATTCGATATATTCTATCACCGCTTGATTACAAATGCTTTGTGTCCCGTTTTTCCCGGAACCCTGGGTGGATTCAGGACACGGCCAAGTTGATCTGCTAGGTTGTCCTTTCTAGTTGGCATCACTGTATATATACAGTAACTGTGAAGTCAATAATACCTAATCTTAGTTTTTCTTAAATCAAGGAAAATCTTGTACCCAGGTACCGCTCGGTGCTACTGCAATTATTATTATTATTATTACCCGGAGCGGGATCACCCTATCCCGTAGTCACACCAGCTCCCCCTTCCACATCACTTTCTCCGCGGTCTATGAAAATCAGGAACAAATAAATGTGAACCACTTTGCACCACCCTGGATCCTCCTATATCACCCCTCACTGTCTCCCCTTCCCATCTGCATTTTGAGCCCCTTGAGAGCATTCCCGGTTACTTGTGGTGTATCTTAAATGGCTTGTCTGATGCCTGCCGGTGTTTCAATGATAGGCTTGTTGGTCCATAATTGCCAGATAATACAACTAGTGCGATATGAAAAGTCCGTTTATGCGGCGTCACACTCGCCCAGCCAGAAGGTTGTTACAAGCTTTTGCCGAATACAGTACGAAACCCCTCAACAGTCTTTGTGTCGGAAAAAGGTTATCTAGGGACTTTCCTTAGTAACACATGCAAGAATTTGAGTTGTGTTCCCTAAACAAATTACCTCACAACTAAGGATGCTAATATATTTAGATGAAGCCGGTACATTAGAGACCTTCCGAAATTCCTCCAGAGGGGCACTGGGATCAGGGGTCCGCTCTAGAGGAGAAGAAGACCTTCCGAAATATTTCTAAAGCTACAAGTACATACATATGGAATTAATCAGCACGTGTAGAAAACAACACGCAACAACATCAACCTGTACCGGTAACACATTTTGCAGTCACCATGTCAACATCATTATTTCACCATGCAGCATCATTATTATTACTGCATGCCCAGTCTCAACGTAGGAAAAGAATGCATCGGGTGATAGTTGGAGCACAAATAGAACAACTAGGTGCTGGCTGAATGCATGCCAGATCTCTGCAACTAGGTAACTCCCATCCTTTCATAACAATTATATGGATCATCTGCAAGCACTTGCTTTGCCAAAGCCCGGTCCTCCCAGGGCTGCCACTTCTGTGTGGTTTTTCGCTCTGGAACCGGTGTCGCATCAGCGCCGACAGATTGCGATTGCGTTGGGCTCGGCGCTTTGCCCCGCTTCCCCACTGCTTGCTCGGGTATCACTCTGTGAACTCATCTAATACCTTTGAGGATTTATTGGAGCTATCTGGGGTCTAGTCTGGTTGCACAACCCCTCCGAAGGATCTGGGGTCGTTTCCGATGCGTGGTTGTTGCGGAAATACAGGCTGAAGTTCTGTAGCGTATCTCGCTGGCGCTCTAGAGTTGTGGTACCGCCACTCTTGGCGTTGTTGCAGGGGCCTCTCGCCTAGGGATTTCGGAAGGTCTCATGAACCATCGAGATGACAAAGGCCATGTCTATTATTTGAGAAATCTGGGATGAGGTTAGAAGGTTTTGGTGGGGAAATAATTGCGATACAGATGAGGTTGACCATAGCAGGATTCTGTAACGCAATTGCGATTTACAAGGGGGGGTTTGCGGCAACCAAGGGGCGCGTCAACCGGCTCTATGTGCCGATATCGCTCACTGCAGTCGCTAACCTTACAATCTCGCTAAAGTCCTGAGCTGCGTGTGCATGTTAATGCAATATGGGTCAGTTTGCGATGAGATATGTATTGCAAGGGCTGACGATTGGCAGGTGCCACTTTGCAGCTGGGCCCCCCCTGAGGATTGAAGCGGACCCGGAGTTGAGGTTCCTCAGTTCACAGGCCTATAGCCTTCATTCAACCTTGCCCTATGATACTCGAAACATGAGGTACGTATCATGACATGGTGCTTGAAAGATTTGAGGGCACATGGAAGGCAGGCATGGGATTTATATACATGGTACTCTGTAGTCTGGTTGTGAGGGGGGCATACCTATATGCCACTTGAGGTCATCCCATTCAAACAGGGGTGACTGCAGTAAATAGTGACCCATTGGTCAATGGGTCGGTGGTGGTTGTACGTCACGAAACCAAATTTTTTTCCCCCTGATTGTGCGTCCGAGGTACATTATAGTCTGGTTGGCATATTGCCAGTCTAAGCTAGCATTCCCAAGGCAGCAGCTGCAAGGAAAAAAAAAAATACATTACCACTCGGAGGGCCATGATGAGCCACCCAGAACTCTGGGTGGATTCAGGACAAGGCAAGTTAATCTGCCAGGTCCACGCATAGATAAAAATAAAAGACTCGTGAATGGGATAACCCCCATGCTGTCATTAACCGGCAGTGCTGGATGAGCCTGAGGGCCCACTGGAGCCCCGAAAGAAAACCCACCCCCAAAAAGTCTCGCAGGTGGAAAAACAAAGACACTCAAAAATTCCCCGCAGATAAGAGAGAAAAATTAAATGGCCTGCTCGAGTGGAAAAAACCCTATACTTATTGAAAAGGTTACTGAGCGAGGGTATCGCGGAGGTAAATACGGAGGAAGTAGCGTTGGACTTTTGGTGCAATAAAGCAGAGAGTACGAGTGTGCAAGTGCGAGACGATTTTTATTTTTATTTTTTTCCCTCCTTTTTTTATTATATAATAAAAAAAAGATGGAAGATTCGGTCGAAAGTAGACAGTCTTATTGAGTCTATCTCGAGAAGCATATCTATCAATACATGAGGGCCCTGAGAGCTCGTATAAATAGGTACGAGGTCAGGGTAAATGTCTAGCACAACAGTCCAAGCTTAATAACCTAATAAGAGCAATCGTGCACATGCGTAAGCAGTTAACCTGATGCGTAGGCTGATAGAATTCTCAGTAATGTATCTTTAGTCAGCTCTATATCACAACTAATACCACCATAAGATGCCTGGATCTACTCAACGGAGTGTATTACTAGCCAATATTATTAAGATGATGGAACAGCTTATACGATTGATTAAGCATGATAGCGGAAAGAATCTTATTGAGCTACTTGAGGAGCTGTGGATGGTCTATAAGGTCATATCAGCACGTCGCCATATAGCCGGTCGAGGAATCAGCGCTGGGAGGCACATACAACATGGAATTGGTGGAATATCAATTTTTAGAAAACTTGGTTAAGAATTATCCAGAGCCAAGAATGCATCAAACTTCCTTTTGACTGTTAGGGGGCATAGCTATTTCGCTGTTTCGGTAGGTATTTGGCAGGGCGGTGGTTGTATCACGCAACTTTAACGTAACCCAGAACTCATCACCGCACATGATGATGAGGGAGAGGATGTTTTTATTTATTTTATTAATTTGTGTTTATATGTAGTTTGCTTTCTCGTTTCGATCGTTGAGTGCTTTGACTTTATATTTGGTTTGATATGTTTAAGTTTATTGTTTGTAGTTGAGAGGGAATTTGTTTTACGTGTTGATCTCTAGGAGGACTAGTTGATGCGGTAGTTTTTTTTTTTTTTTTTTTGTTTATTTATATGTTTTGTTAGTTACCGGATTTGGTAGTATTTTGATAAGGATATTTTATTTATGTTGTTGTGGTAGTTGTGTACTTGTGTACTTGTGAGGACTCCCCGAGATTTATTTGTGATATATTGGGGGTGTCGAGGGCGCTGCCCCCTGACAGCCAAACCACAGAATTTTCAACGTTCACACCTGAGATGCAGTTTGATAACCCCCCATGAATTTTGTTCATTCAGTACTAATATATCTTGATAGTGCACCTTCTAGACCACCTACCCTAAGTGTCTGCCAGTCGATATCACATTGTGGTGGGGTGTGGGTGAAGTTGTCGGACGGCCATCACTGGCTATAAGAAGGACTTTACCTCTACAATTCTACATTATCTCAACAACTACTGGACCAATTTGAATAATTCTTGCACTATTGGAATCACCTGTTTCGGCTCTATTGAATGGTACTACCTGCTTACACTCTTAGTGTTGTTGTTGTTGCTGGATAGACTCTCTTTAATTTGCTATAGCTAACTCGCACTCCTAGGCACTCTGACCCAAGGCACTTCAGACTCTCCGACCGGTTCTTTCACACGAGTTTATACTACCATTCTTTTAAATACCACTACATACAACTGTACATTATTTCAGCTCTACGCTCTGCTCGTTCTATTTCCTCCAATTGGCGGAATGTTTTTGCCTTCTCCTTCGCCTTCTCTCTGCCATACTTCCTGATTTCCTTGCACAATGTCTTCCGTAACCGTTGCCACTTTGTTTCCTCTGCTTTAAGAAGCTGTGTAAGAGCCCTTTGGGTGGATAAGATTTGTTGTACTTCACTTAATGCCTGCTTTTCTTTCACCATTGCTCGAGCTTTAGAAGCATACAATACACCACCTTTTTGCAATGAATGCTTGCTAGCTGTCTGTCGTGCCTGTCTTGCTTTCTCCGCAGCGGTGGTTTTATGCAGATCTTCAACTGCCTGCGTACCATCATGAGCTTGTGCAATGCTTCCCTTAGCAAAAGCTCGCATGTGTCTTTGCAAGGTCGGTGAAAGGTTGTTCTCTTCCATATACTGTAGCAGTTCTTAAGGCTTCTGATAGTTTCTGGAGTTATAGGTGAGCCGCTTAGTATCGGTGCAGGAGTTAATGGTGGAGGAGTTAATGGTGGAGGAGTTAATGGTGGAGGAGTTGATGGTTCAAACTCATCACTGAAGTTGCTATCTATTTCAGCATTATTTTGAGAGGCTTGTTGGACTTCTGGTAAACGATCGAGGACTATCTTCGGATTATAGGGGATCATGCCAGTCTTGCAGAATGCTGTACGGATAGTGGATGGCTTGAAGGCTTGTGTTCGGAAGGAATTAATAGTGGAAAGGAACTCCATCTTATTAAAGTCAGAACAACCTTTGCGAGTAGCAGCATCAACGGCTTCCGCATGGAAGTGTTTATATGGTTGGAATACCACAACGTCAAGAGGCTGTAGAAGATGTGTGGTAGGAGGGGGAAGACAGAGTGGAATAATGTTATGCTCATCACAGTAATCAATAAATTCTGCTGTACAGTGCGAACCATACCTATCCAAGATTAATAGGCGATAAGCACCTAATCGTCTTCGTGCAGAGAATTTATCGAAATGTTGCAACCACAGAAGTGTTAAGTGGTCATTAGAATATCCAGATTCCGAAACAGCTAAGAGAAAATCATCTGGAAGATCTGTATGTGTAAACCAACGTTCTTGATGGATAACTCCTGGAACAATGATCATTGGTGGAAGTGTAGAACCATCAGCTGAAATTGTTTCACAGACAGTAATAAGATCTCGATTAGTCAAACTTCCAATTGTCATAGGTTTTGCACGATCAAGCTCTCTTGTAACAATCCATTGATTCTTGCCAATACCAATTCGGAATCCTGTTTCGTCATAGTTGTATTGACCTTGTGGTTCAATACCCTTTTCCATACATATTCTTTGATAGTCTTCAAGAAAGGTCTCTGGTATTTGTGCATTTTTCCGCGCAGCCTCAAGAGATACTTGCTTACGAGTACCGTACTCTGGATATTGCGTTAAAAACTGCCGGACCCAATATTCTCCTACTACCGGTAGTGGATTATTATCGCTGGTGTGATTCCGTCTTAAAATAGAATTTGCGCACTCAGCAATCATAGGAAGGCGAGTAGAAAGTCCCATTTTATCAAGGCGATCAATATACTTGCAAACTGCAAGCTCTTCTGCTTCAGTAAGCTTTCTGTTGTGTGGTAGTCGTTCATTTAGTGATGGAATTCCGTTATAGCGGTCACGAAGCCTTCTCTCTGGTACAAAAAATTCTCGCGCCACAGCAGCAATATTTGGACTTTCTAAGGTGGAGAGATGCTCAATAGCCTGCTGTATCCGAGCCTCAACAATTTTGTATGGCTCTATAACCTTGCAAGGTGTGGAGGTTGTCGATATTGTGAACTTCTGCCGGAGGTTGAAAATTCTGTGGTTTGGCTGCAACTGTGCTGGCGGCGGAGTGAAAACGAAGGCGCCAAGGGGAACCTCTGTTAGGCACGAGTATGTGCCCTTTCACTTTCCCTTGCGGTAATCCTTGCACAATCCCTGTTTACCTCAGTATACCGTCACTTTCCCTTTCTGGACAAAGGTGAGAGTATTTCCTACAGTACCGTGGTTTATGCTACGAACGGGAGCTTAGATAAGAAATTATGCGGTGCCCCGGAGTTATTCGGGGCGGAAATGGCCAATAATGGGGAGAATCCCCCTTATGATCCCTTTGGCCATTTCCTGGCACGACAAGATGCCAGTTATTACTTTATGGAGCTTAGCTCCCCATATAAAGATCGGACTTGGCCCACATCTACCCGGTCGTGCCAGACCATGTATTTATGCAGCCGCATTCCTACATTTTGTGGTCGCTCTTTCTCAGTGCTCCGCTCCCTTCAGATCACGGGTCTCTTCTATCACTACGCCTTCGGCTACGTTCCCTACGTTCCTAACCAGGTTGGCTATCAGTCTCGGTGAGTTCAAGATTAATTCTCGTTGTCGGGATACATGCTAATCAGTTTCTCAATGGTTAGATTTTTAGAAAATGGGAGATGACGCTACAAATCCGAAGAAGAGAGGACAAAGTGGATTAAGTCTTATTCCAACATGTCTATCCTGGGCGCAGAGAAGAGATTGGGTTTTGAGTTTCAGTCTATTAAAGTGGTTTCCATTAGTGATCTAATTGCAGCTGTGGGGAGTGATATCTTTGAAGATGCCGAGGGAGCTGCTGTGTTCAAGAATATGAAATAGAAGATATATAACAACATCGTGGATCACATTGGATTGAAGGATATCCTTCGGAGTCAACTGCGGACTTTAGCGAAGGCAACGTCAGTGATTTGGTATATGCCATTATTGGTCCGGTACTGTCTTGTTTGAGGCGTAACATGGGAAGAGATTTACGTTTGTGGAGGGAGAAAGAAATTGTTTCGGTGGATGGTGAGACAGGTGGAAACGACATGGTTATACTTCCATGGCATTCAAAACCCATTCTCAGACCAAGTCCTTCCATGAAATGGAGGCTTGCAATATTAAATGGAGGAAACTGGAGAATGGGACAGACATATCCTCGGAAATGATGGCTTGGTGATTGAAGTGCATGAAGCGCATGAAGTGGAATGGTTTATTACTTTCATATTTGTCAGTGATTGAATCGAAGCGGGCAATCTAGTACATTGTATAGATCCTCGCCATGGCCTCTATATATATAAGAAATTGAGGGTGATATTTCGGTTATCTGAGTCAGATTAATAGCCCTGTGAGGTAGCCATATCTTCTTCCGTATCCTCGCTTGGAAATATAAATCGATTGTGATAGGTGCATGTTGTATGCAACTATATAGTCTCGTGCCCTTGAATTCAACGATATTTGTTTTCATGCACGATACCTCCTTATTCTTTTTTCACTTGAATGTTCCCACTTAAATATTGAGACTGGCATATTATCCTCCTAGGGTATACTATGGTACCGGTATTGTAGTGCAACAGGCTACGAGACTCCGCGGCCAATGGCGGCCACGTAATGATGTTTGCAAAGTAGAAGCAGTACCTAGTCTGATGCACGTTAAAAAATAAAAAATGGTATGATGCACAAGGCCGTATAAACTACACAGGTACATACCACCACCTAGAGGTTTGATATTCTCATCATCCCCAAACTCTCACCGAGCACAAACATTGTACATGTACACTACAGCTAAGTAAATACCAGATTTGCTTCTATCTCTTTTGCTTGCCGGTAGCGGGATTGCAGTAGTGCTTCACCGACTCTGTTTTTGCAGATTCTGACAGGCTATTCTGACAGGGTAACACGCCAGCTGCTGCCTGGTATTGCTGGGAACTTAAACTGGCATACTTCAATTGGTATACTCTGGTACCGAATAGATTTAGGCCTATAGATCTTGGAATTTGAAGTTCAGCTGCGCGAGCTACGTACGCCCCGAGGCAATTCCCAGCACCCAGCTACCCGCTCGGCTCACCGTTTGGACTCTTTTGAGGGGGGGATGCAAACATTGAGCGACAAGTTTGACAAGCGGTGTGATATAATACACCGTTTATTGCAGTTGCTGCCGATACCAGGAGACATTACAGTGGGCGTACAGCTACAGATATAAGGTGGCCACGGATACCTACATATACAGCATGCAAGCACGTGTATTCGAAAATCTAAGCAGGGTCTGAAACGTGACATCTGGGATCTGAGCGAGGATTTAGGAGTATAGAGGATTATAAAAGCATAAGCCTGCAGAAACTCGACGCAGTGGCACCATTGACAGAGAGCGCATTTCGCAGACAACGCATTCATTTCTTTTGGTGCAACCGCTCTATCTAGCGTCAGACCACTCACATAAAATCTCACCCTCCATCGCCCGGCCTCGTCATTGCTTATAGGATACTTCACAAACTCACCTCGCTCCATTCAGTCCGAAATACGTATCTCTGTGCAAACACCTGAACAGCATACCTCGGCATACTACCAGTACACAGACAATTCCTGTATGAGAATATGGGGGCAAGATCCTCACGTAATGTCTGGGGAACACAAATAACAACAAAGCATCGTACTACAGCAGCGGGGAAGGGTTCTCAGGGCTTGGGGTCTGGAAGTGGAAATCTACAGGTTTGGGCCGATGCTTTTGCGGAAAGTTTGATGGACGAGACGGCGGTCAAGTATCCGAAAAGAAGCATAGGCCTAAAGTTGAAGAACATCCTACGCTTCTCATCGCAGGAACGCCAGGAAGTTGTTCTACCAGCCCCGTATGTTGAACGAGGCAAAAATGGAAGAACAACGCCTGCCAACCCAGTGCCCCCTGCTGTAGCAGGAGATGGAAGTGCCCAAGCGACAACAGAAGTCCCAAAGGACAAGAAGGATCCGGCAGGAAGCATCAATACATTTGGGTCTACCAGGTCCCCAGTGGAAGTACCAAAGAGAAGCAGTTCATTAGGGAAATGTAGTCTCGAACGTCCGAAGTTGGACTCTACACTCGTTGGCAACTCAGCATATGCAGCTCGCCCCCTAACGGAACCACCTCATACAGAACCAGTAGTCAACCTTCCCTTCGAGGAACTTTCAATCAGACATCAGATATCCGCCCTTCGTGCTCGGGCGAAGATAACTTCAGGAACATTCACTTGTGCTTCGCCTGCGGCGCTTTCAGTGTCACCCATTGGTAATCCGTATCTCCCATATGGTATGGGAAGAGAACCTGGGATTTCTCCTTACTCAACAATATTCACAAATACAACTAATACAGCGGAAGATAGTGCAGTGACAACAGCGACAGGGAGTGAAAATTGTAGCTCTGCTTCCATAAGTCTTGGTAAGGTTTCACCGTTAAAGGAACTTGAGCAGAACCAGGCAAACGGAGACAGCTCGAAGGCGCTTATTGATCCGAGGGATAGAGCAGGTTATCTCTATACGTCTTTCCAGGGGATTCCTGACCCAGACTCCAGTGTTACTGAAAGGTATAAACAACGTCAACACCACAAACATCGGCAAAAGTATATGCCTAAAAGGAAGGCCAGCAAAGGTAAAGGGAAGGCGAAGGCGACCAGTCCAGATCTTGCAGGTTTGGGGGTGAATGGAAAGACGCAGAATCATGGAACTTCGGTTGATAAAGATGATGGCCACACGAGTACTAGTAGGCAAAGTACTCCTTCTGAAAGAAGACGTCAAAGTAGTAGAAGATCGAGTAAAAGATCGAAAGCAAGGAGGGTGGCGTGTCCACCGGAAATCTTTTGTGCATTGGTCTGGCTTGACGGGCAGGTACCTTACTCTACCGATTCAGAGGAAGTGGAGGAGGATAAGATGAAGCCCTGGGAGCGAGAGTTGCAAGCTGAGTTGAGGTTGGGAGGGAAGGCAAGGAAGGCAGCTCGGAAAGTTTATGTGTTGGGTCGGAGTTGGACAAGGAACTGGTTGTAACAGGTTTTGAGGCTGCTGTTTGAAAAATTTGGAAATACCGGTGGTTTGTAATGTATCGATATATCGTAGCGGCAACTGACACTGGTACCTTGCTATCCTTATATTCAGCTTATAATACCTAATCTAATCCCATCTCTTTCAGTTTGTTCAATTTGTTTGTATTGAGTCAATCCAGAGACATCCGTATACCACCCTTGGGTTCAGAGCACCAGTGAGATAACAAAAAAACAGCCTGTTGGTCTTTCTGGGTATAGTTAACATGGGAAGCTGGTTGCTCTATCTATTATTAGTTTTAACTTGGCGGTGATACATTTGAAATTGCTCCGCCCTCTTAGCCCAGGGTCTATGTGAGTCTGTCATGAGGGTCTGTAGTATAGCTAGGTATGAGCGGAATGACATGCATGACATTCTAATACCTCTAACTTTGACTATCGCTATCGATTTGATGTGCAATGCCTCGCCATAATATACCAGTAATAAGCTACAAAAGAAACGAGAGATAGGAGCCGGTTGCCTGTAGATCCCTTTCCTGGAACTAAGGTATAATATTGAATGACAAGATTATTGGGACCCCATGATGCACAAAGCTCCAGTCCGCTGCACTTCCAGCTCATGAAAAAGTGCAAAGGCTAGCGAATGTCCTGAGCACAAACCGACTTCATAGTCATCTTTACTGTACAGCTGCCCGGTGCCTATTAATACGTCAAAGTCTGCTGCTCCAGTGTCCATTAGTATGGATATTTTGAAGCTTGTTATACGACTGGTAAATTCACCTTGCTTACGTACAGTATACTGGTATACACGAAACGGGACTATAGCAGTGGATAAAATGGTTTTGGCTAATAGTAATAACTGGCAGTCTATATGAGTTTTGCACTTATAGAATGAAAAAAATATTTTTATAGAGCAAGAACCGATTCTGGAAGCAAAAAAAACCCTAAATCTAATAACTGGTAGTGGTGCAATAATATGATGACTAATAATAACTGTAACCCCCACAGACTTCGCCACTTTTCATGTGCCGACAGTTGGACGTTACACAACATATGATACCAAGTGCCACATAATTCCTCGCTAGATTTCGAAGTATGATAGGATTGAGCTGAATTGTCTAGTTTACATCAAAAGCCTCCTAGCTCTTGGCAAGGAATATCTAGCTTCAGATCTAAAATTTCATGAGGTAAGGGCCGACTTGCTGAAATATCAGGGGTATTCAATCTTTGATCTGTATGCTTTTTCAAGTCCGACAAGTATGATCGTATATACGGTCCCAAGTTTGAATACCTCCCATACATGTTTCGGAAATACGGTACTCTCCATATAAAATCCAATCGTAATTTCGTAGTCCCGGGGTTCTTGGCGAGGTAAAGACGCAGCCAAAGTCACATGAGAAGTCAAGCGGATGCAGCCAAGACGCAGTGCGAGGTCACGAGGGGCGACTTGGCAAAGGCTAGTGTAACGCTTAACGAGTTTGGTACCTGCACCAGAATTACGTTGAAAAGATCGCAACTTTTTTTGAATGTATGTACAAATCGTACAAATCGTACTTTTTTTTTTTCGTACGAACGAAAAGTACGCCGTATTTCCTTAAGATTGAATACCCCTATCATATCTTAAGTTTTGGAATAGCGTGCGATGAGTCCACATCAAGATACAAAACAAATTATGATAGGTAGGTATCTACGAAATACGCAATCCCATGTCTCTATAGAACTAATAGTCCTGTGTAACACCGCCTACGCCTGTGCGACGCGCCCTAAATAGCTTCTTTCATGATCCAACGGAACGGTTTGGCTGGCTGCCTCCACGATGGCTCATTTTCCCCTGAAGCGATGCTGGTTTCGTGATGCGAGACAGCCTAGGTACGGTAGCCCTTGGCCTAATATTGGTGATTAATTCCCCCTGTGAGATGTAAAAGGTTGCGGCTTAAAATTCTCCGTACCTTCTACAAAATAGGACCTGAATATTTTCAATTGATGTGTTAAGCTAGGAAGTCGACACCATTTGCAACTTACCTCTCACCCTCCCCCCGATTTATCCCTCAGTTAATGTACTCCGTTCCACCTCAGTACGTCGGTTCCACATCGGGCCTCCTCCCTGCTGGTGTACCAGCTGATACAAGTACCTCTATCGCCATGCAGCCATATCTCCATAATCAGACCTCATATCCACCTCAACAGCAACATCAAGGTTCTTTTTTGTCAAACAATGGCAACGACAATTACAGCACTTCGAGGATCGACAGCAACAATATCGTCGCATCGCCGTCCAAACAAGCTCACAAAGAACCCGAAGATGGTGTCCCCAGGCACGCATACTACCCCCGGCTCAGGCCAAAAACCCTTCTCATCCGTTTCCTGCCTATTTTGGTCGTAAACATTATTTTGGAGGCATTATTTGCCTACGTCCTGAAGTTTTATGGCGACAAGAAAGTCTTGATGCCCAAAGATCGTCGATTATTCAATATGGCTTCATTGTTCCTTGCTGCAGCACTCTCGATGGGCATTGGTTTCTTATTAGGAGAGGTCGGAGTTATGTTTAGGGGAAGCATGATGGGTAAAAGTGATAATACAAAAGAGGAAGTAAGGATAAGTCACTTGGGGATTTTCCACTCACTCACCTAATAATCTGACGAAATAAAATGTTTTAGATTGCACATATCCTCCGCGGCACCCTCGGTTCTTACGCCTTACTCTTCCTCTCCCATGTTCGCAGAAAAGCCTATACCCACGCGACAACTCTGTCGTGGTTATTTGTTCTCGGAAATCTCCTAGGTCGCCTCAGCGTTGGTTTAATCGGTCTTACATATGCTGTTGAGGATGGCGATTTCGTGACCGTGGCTGCATTGCAAGGCACTTGGTGGCCGGAGGTAGGGGATGCGATGCGGAATGAAAGTATTTTTGTCGAGCGACCACTCACAGAAGATACTTTAGTAGATCTGTTGAGGGAGGTTGCCACAATTCGAGTACCATTCTCGGGAAAGGTGAAGATCGACCTAGATGATAAGGGAGACGGGGTGATCAAAGACTTGAGTTTCCTAGATGTTACCGGCCTGGATATGACAGTTGAAAATCCCGAAGAAAACACTTCAACAGTCAAATATAGTTACGTTCTGCAGGATGAGGGTGGAGACCCCGCGATCAGAGTCAAACGCAGCATAGAGGTCTCAACGCAGTGTACTCGTGGAAACGCCGATTTCTCAGCCAAGAGTATGATTGCCTTTCCTCTAAGTCAGTTTAGCTACTAATTGGTTCCACATCAGACTTTTCATCCACAACATTTTACCCAACATCGCCTGAGAAATCTGTCTTTGTTGGGGCTCAACTCAATGCCGTTCGTTATGGTTGGCTATTCTATTCCCATCCAAGAGACGGACACGATTGCGGAGCCAATTGCAGAAGTTTTGGTAAGTGTACCTCAGTGTGTTATTTTGGGCAACCCCCGCAGCTCGTCATTGCCAGGAGGAGTCACCTATCAATACATATATCGCATAAACGAGCCTAGCTAACAATTGTATGATAATTGCGATTGGAATAGGCATTGAGGAAGGTAACAACAACATAGAAGGTTCGGTTAATACTCGCTGGGGTAGATCTGGGGTTGGGTACATTTGTCAATTTTCCGTTTCATATACCTCGCCAGCTGGTTGGGGATCACGCCCACATGTGGCTCCGAGTGACAATCTGCTTCTCACTTTCTCTGAATTCTTAGTTGGCAACGGAACACATCACGATCGTCTCTCGGATGGTTCACAATTCAACGACACCCAAGTAGCAACTGAGAACGCGAACTGGTTAGCCCCTTGGGGCGAAATTGACCTTAAAACCCGTGCCTATCCACAAGCAGCTGGAATGGCAGGTGTGTTGGCGCGGGGGGGGGCTTTAGTCATCCAGCAACTTGGAGATAATCTTGACAAGCGTGAGATAGAACGCAGCAAGATAATTATTGCTGGAATGCTATCGGTTAATTGGACATGGGTGATTGCTGTGCTCGCTGGTATATGTGTCGTTCAGCTTCTGGTGGCTACGCTTGCTGGTTTATTGATACTAGGCTCGCTTGAGGTGGAAGATAATCTTGACATGCTGGATGGGTTGATAGCTAGTGAGAGGTTCCCAGGGTTGCATGAAGATTCATTAGTTCCGGATAAACCATGGGTCAAGAAGCCTGTTGTGAAGGGGGAGTTGAGCTATCGATTCAAAGGGGGTGAATGGGGAAAGCTTAAGGATGGGATGTCAAAGCCAAATTAGAACAAACATTGCTATTCATAGTTCGGGTCAACTAGAATGTAATTTAATTGTCAATTATTCTGTAATTTTGTAATTTAATTGATCCCAGAATAGACTACTGTATAGTTCAAGTAATATAATCTGCACTAAAGCGGAACTCCATAGCAATATAGGGCAAGCCCTACCCCCCCTCTCCTCATATGCCCAACTTGTTAATTAAGCACCGCTTATCTAAACGGACTCGCTCGTTCTCCTTTATCTTGGCGCCCCGAGAAGCACGGGGTTGTTTTATCGCGAACCTGGGTACGAGTCTAGTCTGGCTTGGTATGAGTCTATCTTTTTTATAGCCTTCCATGTACCGGCGATGCCTAGTCTGGTTGCGGCGATGCCGAACTTTTGATCTACCTAGTCTCCAGAGGTGCCTCTAGGGTACTGGTTTGGGTTGGGTATGATAAACACCTTGTGTACTTCTTAGGCACTCAAAACGGCACCAGTCCGTAATGCGTTACCCGAGAACACATTACGCCAGCCCCAGGTCCTTCTCTGGTTTCAGGCAAGACCGTCTATAGGTACCGAGGGCTAAACTCGGCCAGTACAGTGAGAAACAGGGTCCATGGGTGCCGGCTGGTGTTGTCTGGACTCTGGCTAGCTGGTGGCACTGTAATATTTTGAATGACTCCGTGTCCTCCCTACAGACTTCATTGAAGATTTCGACAAAAGCGTAGTGCCAGGTCTGGTGGAACTCTGGCTCACGTACTACCTGCCTATTGACCACTCGGGTATGCGCTTCCTCGTCATAGACTAGATATTTTGAATATGGGTACTGAGTTACAAAAGAAAAAGAAAAGCTACCTACCCATTCAGATCCTCCCTTGTTAATTAATCAACTTTGGGAGGGTCATAATTTTAATTGTTTTTAGGGCAACTCGATACATATATAGCAGAAGATGTGAAGCTTTCCAATGGTATATGGGAGGATATAGCAGAGACTGAAGCGAGCATTCTATCAGATCAAGAGACTCTTCTGTAGTGAGGTAGTTACTTAGAGAGCTGGCAACTACATAGAGCTCCAGAAGCTCTGCATTGGTATCTGATTGCGATCGACGATGGCTGCTGGGCCAGGCACCTGCAATGCATACTCTGTGTAACATGTTCCACGCTTTTGGATGGTCCACCGATCCACTCTGCATGCAAGATGTGAATTACACGACGTCGGGGGCACACTTTATATCCAAGAATACGGGCTAAAGCTCAGCTTAAGGTTCTAAGCGACCGGAAAGGGCGGCGCGTAAAGCAAAATTGTTTCATGGAACAATTCCAATTCAAAAAGGGATAGGAACGACGTATTAGGGTAACGTAAGAACCCAAGACCACCAAGATTTGAAGGCAACCTCGAGCTCTTCCCTGCTTTCTCGCCGTATGGTGAGGACAAGATACACAGCGAAACTGTGATATCGACATGTCTAATACATACACCTTACGGCCTATACAAACTGACTGGTATTCTCTCTGGACTTACAATTTCTGGGCTTATTGGTACCACACCCACACTGCACCGTCAGAGGGACTTTAGTATAGGTATTCCTATCGATGTTGAGGAGGATTGAGCTAACTAGTGGCCTAAGCAGCTCATATGTGATTGAAATGACCTAATGAAGCAATATCACATAGCAGCTCGACATATATATAATAAAGCCTAGGATCGTTACATGATTGTAGGGAAAACATGGACATCCACTTGCTATTGAGCTCTTCTTCGGAATATCGATATGTCGGCTTTGACTACACGGGCTAGTTTACTTGAGTAACGTTAACCACAATAATTGCCTTTCGCGACACCAATGCATTAATGTTTTACCATTCATTGTGCATGGAGAGCAACCTTAAGGCAACTCTTTCCTAAACTGACCGTCATTAGGGGGTGGGAAAGATAATCTAACTCATTTTGATTGGAAGAAATCTCATCCCCAGACACTCATTGCCATCTGAAGGACTTACGGCCGGCCGTACAATATCCAGGTGATTGGATCAGAACTGTCGATGCACCTCTCTGAACTGCAATTAAATAGTTTATCTGTGTTGGGAGTGACCTGCAAGATGCGTAAGCAAAAAATCGCAGTTCGAGTGCGGGTATGGAACAAGACCAAGGGCATGATGCACCGAGAGATCCCTTTTCATGAGCATTGGCATAGAAAACTTGCTACGTGCTATAGCAAGACCAAAAGTTGATATAGGGCCTCCATACTATATATATAATGCTTCCCAGTACCATATCAAGGTGAGGGTTTGTTACAGTCAAGGTGGAAAGCTGTTCAATCTGCTGCCTTGCGGCTTCAACGCAGACCTCATCCGCTCACACTCAGGCATTGCCCATTCGAGAAATCTGTATACATGTATGTTAACCCCTAGAGGATTTAGTTGATAATTCCGTGTGTACTTTGGAGACTAACTAATCCCCCCCTGCTCGAGTGGCCACAGCTAACTCTAAGAGAAGTGTACTAGTATACAGAAGTTATAACACTCGAATTATTGTGCACGCATTGAAGTTATTGGTTCGCCGCAGAACGTCAGCAATCTGCATAATGGGCGGGTGTCTATCCAAATTGCGGAGGCCGAGAGAGAGAAGGCCGAGCTCACGCAGCTCTTCCTTCTACTGTGCTGGGGTGCCGGAGTCCTCTCTCAGCAATGCTCCCAACGATATCGACTTCGAAGACTCGATGAGGTGGACAACCTCTCCGCCTATAGCCATAGGACCCAAAGGGTTGCAGAGCGGCGGGGCAAAAAGTCTACAATTGAGCCCACTGCCTAGAGCTGTCGTGCTGGACAGTTTTCAATGGGCAACAGCGCCCGCACCATTGGTAGCATCCCAGCTGCACCAGGAAGCCATTGGGATAACCACAACCAGTGGCATGTCAGAGAGCATGACCAGAACGGCAATGAATTCGGACCGACCCACGTTCTTGTCTTCTGAAATGGCAGTCAGTACCACGGGTGGTGAGTTTGAGGCACAGGATCGGGCAGTGCTGTCTCGCCCGAGCTGCAAGTGGGTTGGAACAAGACAACTCTCACTAGCAAACATTAGGGAGAATGCTAGTGTAAAGAGATATGGTATGGTGGAATTTTCGGTGTAGCACTGTGGCGCTCCAACCACTTGTCCTATGGAGCACGAGCCCCAGATCTTCGCTCCAAAACACCTAGGACAAGCTCCCCAGCAAAATTAGAGTCAAGACGACATAGAGTCCATAACGAATGCCTTGGATCCATCACCCGAGTGATCCGGTACAGGTGGAAGGAACCTGTTCGGAATTCCAAATTCACTCGATCGGGGGAGTGGAATAAATTCACTGTTCAAGAGAATGGTGGTAAGGATAGGGAATGCTTAGGGCGGATATGGTGGAAGAAAGATGGTGAACCCATATGCATATCATACGGAAAAACTCTATACATGCATGTAACTATAAGGGTTTGTTTCCATAATCTTCACAACTGGCCCCCAGGTTTCTTTGACTTTATTGTGGTGTTGGGGACTATTACTAAGAGTTTCGCTTATGAACGACAATCATGGCCATAGGAGAGAGGCGGATTTCAGTTGTTGAACAGCGGCTGGATGGATTTGTATGAACCTATACGTGTAATCAGATCCGGGCGCAAGTATAAAGTACTCGAGGTTAGGGTTGCTACGTGCATGTATGTAGGAGTATATTTGTATGGGCGCAAAAATCTGATGTATATTAACAAGGCTACACTACCACAAAAGACTCAAGTGACACAGTATAATTGACCCCATGCTCCATCTTTCCACTGGTAGTAAGATCTTTACGAATTTCCTGCGATGGCGCTCGAAAAGTGAACTGGCTCTCTGCCTGCTGTTGGGACTATTAGCCCAAGAAAAGGAAAGTTCAATTCCCCTGCCATACCAAGTCCGACTTCGAAAGACTATTCCTTACAGTACCCGAGTACAACCAATAAATAGATTGTCGTATTCTCACAACATTATCTATATGAGCTCTTGGTGTTTTATTATTTATATAAGTTTTGTCAACGGAAAGGCGTATCGAAGGGCTCACTGGGCTGTTTACCGCTGCTACGGTACCTCCCGCTTACAACCACCCAACAGGCAATTACCTCCGAAGACTATTGTCTTATCGCTGAATGCGGAACCTTCTATACGAATCAAATGATTGATTACAATTTAGGAAATTGATATTGATGTCAACGCATATCTGGGATGTGTTCATAAGCCGCAGCTGAATACCGGCTGGGTTAGCAGATATCATGCGGTCAAGCCTGCAGGCACGGATCTGGTCCTTATTGACGGATTTGCGTGCATGAATGGATCCACCGCATAAGCAACCAGTCGTCATTGATTCAAGACCCCGGTCAGCTGAATATCCTTCTAAAAATGGCATTTGCAAATCATATGTGGTACCTGATGGAGCATGACACTCTGTTAATTTTTCCCTGGCAACACGTTAGGACCAATAACTTTGTTTCCTATAGCGATTGTCTAAGACAAAGGCATTTATGGTGAATACTGCTTTATACACATGCTTGAAAAAATGGAACTTGTTTGCCCTTGATTTGAAAAGCATGGGGGTTAAGTGTGTCAAAGGTTAAGGCACTGCCCCACACACATGTTGTTGGCTCCAGTCCGGCCCCAGTACAGCGAAGTGCCACCTAAGTACATATATATTCATCAGGGCAGGTGTTCTCCATCATAACGTCCGTCCATGACTTCGCCGATTACTCGTTGCTGCTAGAGTGATTTTATGATAACCATAGACAATTCTGAAGCTTGTCGGCGGTCAATTTATATCCCGCGTTCAATTCCATCCTGCAGTGTAGCCAGCTATTTTCATGGCCTCAATAAGATCCCACGTCGTGTATGAGCCAATTGACCACCGAAGTCTCTCCAAGAAGGAAAAGTCCCGATATCTTGACACAGCAATACGAAAGCCACGTTTGGAGCGGTGTCCATCAATAGGCAACAATGGCTCTGACTATGAAGTCGACCTCGAGGCTTATCCGACACTTGAAGCCCCTCCGGAGTTGTCCTTCGTTACCAAGGTTGATCGCAAATCCACAATAACAATTGAAACGAGGCAATGGCAGAGTCTACAAGAACGTCTAAAAGCAGAACTGCGGAAACTGGATAGCTTTTGGAGTTTCAAGTCTATTCCGCGCGATACCATATCCGTAAGCCAGACCCAATCAAGAGCAGCTCTCACCCCAGCGTCATCCTCCGGTGTTTGTCTCCCTTTATCCCTTTCCACCTTGAGGTCACCTACCGTCAATATAGATTTTCGACTAACAGTTCTGAAGGACGGCCAGTGACCCACAGCATCACGGAGTTGGTGGATTTAGGTCCCGCATCTCAATATCCGCAGCCGATGAGATATAGGGGACCCACCTGGATCCCTCGGGGCCTTCGGAAGTTTGGTGTGGTCGACAAATATTCAGCGAATTCAGCAGGAGAAAGATTATCACAATGAGGAGATCGTGACGAAGGACCATCCTTTTGAAATCATATATATGGGTAGTGGCAAGTTCAAGCGAGTCAAAGGGGGGTCGTGCAAAATGCAAGATAACCGGTGGGGAACCTTGAATACGAAACGAGTGGGCGTGCTGGGGATAAGTATGGCATACTCAAGATTGAGCGACCATTAGAACTGGATGGGGAACTGTGGACCAGAATAGAATTTCATATATATGTATCTTTGTGCATGTGTCTCTAAAGGCGGGCCTGAATTTTGTGGCTACGAAAGCTGCTGTGTCCCCGACCTGAACCCCAAGTGGAAAATACATAAGTATATTTATATTGCAAGCGAAGCGGGGGAGGACACGAAGGCGCTTGAAGATATGATACAGTTCAATATTTCTGCATGACCAATACAGAGGCGTGAGTTGATCGTATCTTTGTTGAGGCCGGCGATACAGTACTGCTATACGTAGTCTATGTTACGTACAGTACATGTGACTTATATGAAAATTATTGCACGGTGACGATCATCCATATGCTCTAGTTATACAAAACTCAGCATACATCTTCATATAGATCAGCAAGCGATCTAGAACCAATCGATGTATCAGAACCAATCAAGTATCAGTATGGTAGTACCAAAGAAGAAGTATGTAGCGCATTGCTAGATTTATCTGAAACCCATATTATATCAACATGGTTCGTCCTCAAAGGATTGTCATGATGCATGATACCAAGTTCATAGTTCATTAGAGCCAGCGAATAAATTATGCCCATGTCTTTGCTAGAGGTAATTTCAATTGGTCATAAGTATTTCACGAAGTATGAGTGAATACAATACCAAGAGCTCAATTTAGATTACCTTCAATATAATTAATTACGAATACCTAGATAACCATACTGTTTACATCCTAAATTGTTTGCTGTTACATATATTTATGTTTTTAACAGCGCGGATAAACCCACAAACCATGCACTGATTAAGTATCCTCAGCTATTTGAGGTTGCGTTGTTGAGCAAGCATCGAAGAGTCGGGCCTATACGAAGATTCTAATGAAACAAATCCAAAGTGATTTATACAGAGAAATTTGAAGAACATATATCAGTCAACGGTATGCACTCTCGTTTGAGGTCAAAATTTCGGATTCTGTTGCCTTTTTATTTTCTACAAAGGTAACATTTATATCTAACTACTTAAAATGTTTTCAGACTATATTGTGATATATTACTCCTAGCGTGCATCCCTCCCCCCTCTCAGTATTCTTCAATGACATAGTCAAAGTGGTAATTGTTCTGTGAGCGAAGCGTGTGGATATATATACATATGGGTAACTGATTATAATTCTCTTGCCCTACTACAGTATATGTATCTAGCTATAAATAGTAAGTACGTTTCGGCTTGAAAACTCTGTCCGTTATATGTGCGTTGTTCGTAAATGAGGTCACTGTAAGTGGCCATCGAGTGCAGTGATTCCTGTAGTCTGAAATCTCTCTAACCACTGGCTACTCCAGCGACACCTATATATATACATGAATCTCTAAATGTCAGAAGGTTTGCGCCTGTCATCTCCGGCTTCCTCACAGAGTTCATGCCAGCCATACACATTATCATGTGTGTACGCTTATATGAAGCTTCATATATGTCAGAGTATTTCCAACATACGAGACCCTACTTTCAAGGCCGGCATGTTTCCTCTTCCAGCCACAGTGCCGCCTCATTGCCATTTGGATCTGAGCAGGGTCCAGCAGTTGCAGGTAGAGCAAACTTCAGTCCATGATGAGCAATTCCAATAACATCCACGAGACCGCCGACACTGTCAAATGAGCCTGCATTAAACTCGCATATATCCAAAGTATGTGAGATCAAGTTCGACGAGCTGGGAGATATCATGTTAGTAATTGCCTCGTAACCCGGAACTGCCAGGTTCCAGGTCAATTCTAGCGTTCTCTGTCTCGCATCGCCTGTTTTCCGCGTCATGCTGGGTCCAGGTTCGTCCTTCGAGGAAGCAGCAGATCTAGCTGCTAATAATAGAAATCCCACAAAACCTCTCACAAACCCATTGGAAGACGATGCCAATGCTTTGGCGGTTATCCTTAGGATTTTACACCTTCAATATAATTGGCTTCCCTCAATCAATGGCGCTATTGATAAAGAAAAGCTGTACAATATGGCTATTATTTGTGATAAATATGACATGCAGAAAGCCCTTGGATACTGGTTCCATCGCTAAAGTTGTCGATTATTCAAGCACACAAGGATACTACAATATCTTCAACCATGAAGCAGGAAATCTGTGGGCTACGGTGGCTGTTCATGGCTTATGCCTTTGCCGACCATGATTTGTTTAAGTCCATATCAAAAGATTTCATTGTCAACAGCCAGGTTACCACTTCTGGCGACTTGGAAATGTGTGGAATTCCGAATGGAAGCTCTAATATGTTCATGCCACAGGCGATAAAAGGTTTTTTATCTCATCCTCTACTCCGCTGCAAACTCATACCAATCTAACCTTTAAGATGAACATGGTTTAGATGCATTACTCGCTGCACGTCTTCAAGCAATTGAAGTCATTCTTGACTGCGTACATAACGCAATTGATCGATATTCTAGTATTACGTCAAAGTCTTAACTGTCATTTCAAACATGAGGGCTGCGATGCTTTGTATCTGGGCCTCCTGATCCGGGAGTTCAAGAGGTTAAATGTATATCCCGCATCGTCCGCGATAGCGGCCAGATCTGCGTGGATGTTGTTGAAAACACTTGTCGATGGGGTGAAATTCTCCCCACAATATCTATTGCCTGGAGGTTGTTGCGGTTACCCGCAGATGACATCTTGTCATTCAGATTGGGAAATATGCCTTGATTGTGTTCAGTATTTCAATTGCAACTTAAGTTATAAGACTCCTGCTAGAGACGGACATGTCCATGAATGTTCCCCAGTTCCTAAGTTCAGGTTACAACTGGTATCTACTGTAGACAAGATTGAAGGTCTTCAACTATCAACCTTCACCCGCCGTACCACCCCCCAAGATGCTGTCCTTGGAAACCTGTGGAAACCAGTTGAGTACACCTAGAATGCGGGATATTGCTATTCGTTAGAGACAGTTGATGGTATAAGGTTATGGGAGCTCGCTCATTTATATTTTTCTTTATTTTCTTCTGTTTTTATCCTTCCATTAACTGCCAATATGTAGGGGTGAAAATTTGGTATTCAGGGTAACGCAGGGACGGCTGGTTCGGCTGGGGGCTTTTTTTTTTTTTTTTTTTTTTTTTGCGGTTTACAAGTTGTTCGGGATTTATACTTGTTCATGTGTGGATAGATACAGATACACAATTTTTTACACACATAGCAATATACGCAATTTAACGCTATACTCAAGAACAGTCGGATCAATACACAAGATGTTCTGTTCAACCCCTCCATATAAATCCATCGATGATGTGGTTTTAGAATTTGTTTATCATCCATGGCTTTGGCTGAGCGTTCCACTATCTCCCCGGATTCTTTAGCTAGTATAGCGTGTCTGAGCTAGATTCGGCTTCATCATATAGATAGCACTTCCGAATCTATACTCATATCACCCTATAGCTAAATTAATTAGCGATGTGCCATATGCTAGGATGCTACTGATTTTTCTAGCACGGCTAGGTACTATTTACTCCTAGTGCCTCTGTCCAGAATCCATGGGTGGTGAATTTTGAGATCAATTTCGGGCTTCTCCAAGCCGTCTGAAGCATCTGAAGTCTCCATTCATAGATGAAGTTAAGGCTTAGTAGTCTAAATAGACACCTCCCGTGTCATGGATGCTCATGACCTATAATTCGTATCTTGAGTCACTCACCAAATTACAACAAATCCATTTTGCCTAAAGTTGGTTATTTTATCCTACCTTACAATAAGCCCCAAGTCTTACTTTATTGCGTCAATAAGTAGTCTTGAGGATCATGTGTCTCCAACATGTACATTGTAAAGCCATATATGTTGTGATCATACTGCGTCTGCCAGTGAAATACGGAGGGAACAATCATAGTCACACAAGAGTTGCTACATTCGAATACATTACTAGGTAGTTTAAGGATGAACCAGATGATTATACCTAATACCATTTGGTCTCTCTTGTGGTGTGCTCTACATATTGAAGTCTTACTTTGAAGTTGGTATACCGGCATATATATGTGTAAGTATGAGGAATTTCCCCTTTTCAATGTAAATCATACCATTACTAGGTATGAGGTATGAGCATGAGGAAAAAAATGAATTGCAGGGGGCATGCATATTGCACAGGAGTACTGAGTATTTAAAAAAAAAAAAAAAAAAACAGGGGGCATGCATGCCTCCTATGTAGCTGCTCCGGCTATTCATAGTGGATACAATCCCATAGATCGTCGCCTTCCCCGTGACTATACCCAGCCTTTTCTGCTATACTTTGGCGACTGAATCGAGTGTACTCCAATCCTATAGTGAGCTCAATAACCTGTTCAAGCTATTTTTTGAGTTCAGGTATAGGACTGCATTTGATTGCGTAGTTTTTCTCCTCGGGTGCTCGATATCGTTGTCCACAATTCGTGCACTTCGTACAGCTGGAATATAAAGACGTATGGTGAAATGGTGCCCATTGCAAGAGCCGAAAACTGGCGTGGTGCAACACCCACCAATGGAATTATCTAGAATAATACCTACGCCTGGGAAATGACAGGCCGTCAAAGAGTTTTCTCAGGCTTGTTGATTCGGGGTGAGACTTCGCCTGATGAAACTCCCTGATTAAGGAAACCAAGGACGAGGGCATCACATTGTGGATGTTCTTCTGCACAATTAATTTTGTTGGGGTTGCTGAAATTTTCTATTCTTTTATCAAGGATCATACCATAGTGGATCAAACCGCAGTGGATCAAATAAGAGTACTCCAGGGTCGCATGGGAATGGGCCACATCACAACAGTAGATCTCATCGTGATAGCTCCGGATCCTCGCATAGCGAGTTTTACCATAGCGACTCTCACAAGAGTAGTCGCCACAATAGTTCACACCATGATGGTACCAGCTCGCCTTTGACGCATGAGCCTTCAGGGTCGTGCTCTAGAGGCCCTCACGATCTCTGTGAGAGAGATCAAAGAGATAAATCAAGACGAATCAAGTGCCCACAAGCGATTGGGAATAACCCCAACCGGGGTCCAGTGAGCCCGTTTATAAATAGATTGTCGCACAAGATTTGTTACTCAATGGGGTAGCCAAGGCCAACGGAAGAGGAGAAACATTATAAGAAGTGACGTTACCAGGCCCTCGCTGCTAACGCACTCCACTCATGACTGACGGGCGCAATTTCAAGTGCATGATTACCACGTGTGTGTGACCTATCGTCGGCGTGGGATATTTTAGATAACGCTGAATCTTACATATCGTATTTAAATTTCAGTATGAGCTCAGGATATATAAGACAAGAGTGGGGAGGTCTTGGGGAGAATGTTTTTTTACTCAGACAGTTTGTTTGTTGGAAGGACTGGAAGGTGGTTATTTTCATGAAGCACATAGGTAGTGTAGGTGGCACATTTGCGGGCCTGTTCCCGCACCGCATGTTATGACTGGACTGGTCTCAAGCCTAAATATATATCAAGGGTATAAAATCTAAAGATAAGCAGCAAAATCTACGTCCAGAGGGCTCTGTATCCTAAAATTTGGCTCCTAAAGCTTGGCGCCAGGATGCTTGTAACCAGAGTCCTCCTCTGTAAGTACTGGTGAGAACCGAGCGTTGCACCATGGCCACACAAGGGCAGCCTGGTTCAAACTTCACGGGCCTCCCACATTGTTTTAATTCAGTACTCGTATTCAAGCTATCTAACCTATGATGAGGGGCCACATCTCCGAAGCAAGTCCGCCTCATGAACCGGGCCCTGCCATCCAACCTCACGGGCCTGGCCCAATGAACCAAGTACCTTTCAATAGTGGTCTACGTTAACTGCAACGTTGTATATCAAGCGCTGTAATCATTTTTTTAAAAAATACTCATTACTCCTATTCGGTCCCAGTAAGGGGACCATGAGGAAGTGCTGTAATCATAACTGATAGTAGGCACTATGTAACCCAGAGCATGGCCCCACCACCGACTCGAGTACAATACCTCCCTATAGGATTTTCCACATTCCATAACTTACTCACATACACAATTGTAATACTTGCCCAAGGCGCGCGTACACGATATGTCTCCTGTAAGATTACGAGGTTATTAAGCGGAGGAATCGTGAAGAGAAGTGTATATTCAGAGAGTTATCTAGATATCGCTATAGACTGGTTGCTATGGTCCTAGTGCTCTACAAAAGAGATGTTTCCCGCGTACTTTCCGGCTCTTTTATCCTTCCCGGCCTTTTCCCAATTGCCTTAATCCGGAATCCCGGTCTTCTTCCCTTGCATTCCCAATTGCCTTCTTTTGGTTGTTTTACTCCCGTGACCTTTCATAAGCGAGAGTTATTCACAACATTCCCCCTAACTCGAGCATCCAATTGAACTCGGTTAATTCTTCTTCGGTTAACTCCAAGATGGGGGTCAGGTATGCATCCAGTCTTTCTTCCATACAGTCACTGTGCTCATCGGAAGTATTTTCGTTAGGGGATCCGCAGGGTTGTCTTTCCCAGCGATTGTTTGGATTGTCAGCCTCCCAGATCAGACTTGCTGTCGCAGATAGTGAAACCGATGTTCGATATGCTGGCTGCATCTGGCGAATTTCGGGCTCTTGCTCAAGTGGTAGGCCCCTTCGCTGTCCGTCCTTAATAGAGGCTGCGTCCTGATCCCTAGTTCTTCTAGGAATTGTTGTGCCCAGGCTGCGTCCTTTGCTCCCTCGCAGTCCGCTATATATTCCACTTCTGTTACTGAGAGAGATACCACATCCTGCCGTCTGCTGTACCATCCAACTAGCTGTCCTCCAAGGCACATCATCGCACCAGTCTGGGACCGGGAGTTCTCTCCCCCATATGCCGCATCGGTATATATTGTTAGTTCCAGGTTGTCGGCTCTGCACAAGGTAATTCCTTCGTCCTTGGTCGAGTGCAAATATCTCAATACCTGGTATGCGGTCTTCAGGTGTCGTTCTGTCACATCTTTTGTTCGTCTTCCTAGCAGGTTCATGTGTACAGAGATCTTGGGTCAGGTCATTCTGGCTACAAATAGGAGACCTCCGACAACTGACTGGTATTTTTTGGACTCTCCTCTTGGATCGGTTGCTTCGGCTTTTTAGTAGGCTTCGGGATTTAATGGAAGTGAGTGCTTTCCCCCATTCTCCGTCCCAAGATGTTGCTTTATCATGGCTTCTATTAGACGAGTCTGAGTTAGCTTGACTTGGTCTCGTTGCCAGTGTAGCTCCATTCCTAGCATATTTGCCGGCTTTCCTCGCTTGTCTAGTTCTACCCTTTCTTCAATTCGCTCTTCAGCCTTATTCAGATCCTCTTCAGTGGGTGCAATCCCAACAAGGTCGTCGATATGTGTGCCGATAATAATCTGGTGGTTATTGAGGTTTCCGGTATAGGTTCCCTCATCCCCAATACATTGGTGCATTCCCAATGTGCTAAGGATTTCATAGAGGGTTTTGAACCATTCATGTCCTGCTTGCTTCAAGCCATAGAGGGCTTTATCGAGCTTCCAGTACTCAATCTCTCCTTCTTCATTGATGTCGGTAATATAGACATCGTGTTCAAGGAGGGCTTGTAGGTATGCGGCCACAACATCCCATTGCCGGATTGCCCAGTCTCGGTGGAGAGCGATAACTAGGAGGATTTTGAAAGTTTCAGGGCGCATTATTTGTGCATAGGTTTCATCATAATTGACACCAGCTTCCTGAGTAAATCCTCTTCCAACCTTGTGAGCTTTGTATTTTTCGATACTTCCGTCAGCTCTTCTTTTGACTATGTATACCCATTTGGTATCAACAATCCGAGTTCCTTCAGGTATATCAGATTTGTTGATTTTAGTGTATACCCCATACCGATTCAGCTGTTCTCGCTCTTTGGCTCGAGCTTTAGCCCATTCAGAGGCTTGGGGGGATCGGCGAGCTTGTTCATCGGTTGGGTGATCTGGGTCGGCCCCAACTGCGAATATCTTCCTCCGCGCTGGCTGCCGCTCAGATTTTCGAGTTCCAACCATGCTTTCCCAATCTTTTGCTGATTTTCTCGGTCTTTTTATTGGAGGTGGGGCTGCTAACTGGGGTGTTGGCTTGGGAGTTCTCTGGCTCGCTGGCTCGGGGGTCCTCTGGCTCACTGGCTCGGGGGTCCTCTGGCTCACTGGCTCGGGGGTCCTCTGGCTCGCTGGCTTGGGAGTCCTCTGGCTCGCTGGCTCGGTGGTCCTCTGGCTCGCTGGCTCAGGGGCTTCTAGCTCTTCTTCTGATTCTGAGCTAGTATCGTCTACTATTACTGGGATCGGTCGCAGGGCTACCTTGATTTGCCCAGTATCAGTACGTACTTGGTAGGTTTCGAAGCTTTCTGTATATCCAATGATATTGGCTTCATAGCTTCTAGAGGAGAGCTTGTTTGTAATATCATAGTCAAAACAGAGTACTCTTTGGCCGAAGGGTCTTAGCTTTGTCCGCTCATTCTTAGGGTCTTTTCCTAGCATTATCTTAATTGGTGATTCGCCTTTGAGGGTTTTGTGGGGGATCCGGTTTTTAGTATAGGCTGCCCAGCTCGAAGCTTTATCCCATAGTCCCTTTGGTAGGCTTGACCCAATTAATGCTGTTCTACTCATAGTAAGGATTGTTCGGTTTGCTTATTCAATAATAGCATTAGTTTCGCTATGTTTTGGTACCGTTTCTTTGGAGGTTATCCCTCGTTGTTTTAGCTCTTCTTGTAGCTCATTATTACGGAATTCTCCTCCCCAGTCGGCCTGAATCTAGCTAACTCGTAGGGTTGTGGCTGCTTCCAATTTGTTGATTATCTCTATTAGAGCTTTCCCAGTCTCACTCTTCTTCCGAAGGGGCTGTACTAAAATGTATCGGCTATAGTCATCTACAACTACTAGCAGATATTGATATTGTCTGCTAGGTGTAGGAGGGTCGATTGGTCTGACCAAATCTGCATGAATCCGTTCTAAAATTCGTTTTGTCCTTATTTGTAGGTCTTGGGGCTGCTTGGGGGCTGCCGGTTTGGTGGCCTTTCCTTATTCACATGCCTTGCATCGGATCTTCTCTTTCTGATCCTTTGGGTATTCGGAGAGAGTTCTAAGGGTATTGTAGGAGATATGTCCATACCTTTCATGCAAGCTTATGCTTATAGTGGTTTTCTTGCTCTTTTTGATCCTTGCTACATTCTCGGGTCTAATCCATAATCCATCAAGATCTCGCTCCATCTTATAGAGTATTTTCCTTCCAGTTTTTAGCTCAACATTTCCCTTTTTTCCTAGCATAGTAAAGTCTTCTGGCATACGTAGACCACTAATGATATTGCTATATATAGGATCATATAAGCATTGTTCATGGTGGATATTATGACTGTTGTGTCTAAATACCAGAGTTCCCATAGTATGGCAGGTAGACTCAGTTTGGTCATGGGCAGATACCTTGATATTGAGATTGTGTTAGATATTGGTAAGGTGGTCATATTCATTGGTTGTATGGTAGGTGGCTGCAGTATCGTACTCATAACATCCGTCATGTCCTACTCTGGTTTTTCCAATCCAAACTGCCTTGATGGTAACCCCTTCGCTATTAGACTCTTTATCTTCAGAATCTTCCTTTTTGGCCTTCTTGATCTTTTTCTTTTCGCGCTTTTTAGTAAAGCACTCAGATTCTGTATGATTAAGTCCTTTCCAGCCTTTGCTTATGCAGTAATCACATTTTTTCCCATTATCTCCCTTATCTCTTGCTCGTCCAGCTTCAGTTTTGAGAATTACTGGGTTTTCCTTAGATCCAACTTCATTAGCTTTTGGCCTGCGTCCTTTTAGCTTTTGTGGGATATATTCCTTTAGCCTTCTAGCTGCATTATCGTATCCATGATCTTTTGCACGGATGTTCTCGACTATATTAGAGTAGTAGGGTAGTAGGGACATTAGGAGAAATTCGGACTTTGCTCGGTCAGATTTAGCGAATTTTTATAGCCCTTCTCCAAATCCATCATCTTCTGTTAGACTAACTCTTCCAATAACTCCAACAAAGGCATTCCATGTTCTTTCAAAGCCAGCAATGTATTCCTCTATAGTTTGAGTTCGGTCATCAAACTGGATCTTGGATATACTGTTTAGCAAGGAATAAAACTCAGTAGACGTCTTTTCTTCATATGCCTTTTTTAGCTCTTCATATGCTTCTTTTGCTGATCCAATACTTCCTATCCTTGCCCGTACATCATCTTTGCAGTTCTTCCGGATTGTTAACAAAGCAACCCTATTTGCATCCTTCCATATTCGTTTTTCTCTCACATCAGCTGTTTCCGCTGACTTCTCATATACTCCTGTAACTACATCCCATACTCTTTCCTCTCCTGCTGGGACCAGATCTAGGTAGTTCTCTATTGCCATGACCTATTCTGGGTATGTGGTTGCTCTTGACAGCTTAGTATCAAGAGTTGGGATTTTCCTAGAGGTATCTGACATTCTAGCTCATTGAGAGGTTCTTTGGGGAGTCGTAGGTCTGGAAGGTGGAGGCGGGTTGCTTCGCTGATATTGGAATATTTGCTGTGATACTGGACTTAGTGATCGGGATTCTTGGTCTTCTAGGCTTGGGCTTCTGGGGAAATTTCCTGGTGTTGCGCTTCTGCTCATTTAGATGAGCGCTGAATATATTAGGTCAAAGCTTATAAGCTCGTTCTTATGCTCGACTTCTTCGTCAAGTAGAGATGCTTTTGCTTCTTGGGTATAGAGGTTGGTTAGGAGTTCTTCTTCTTCTTTTATTTCCTTTGTCGCTAATACTTCGTTGTATAGCCCACTTTTCTGTAGTTCTTGTTCTAGGTATTCTATATCGGACAGCGATTCTCTTGGTATGACTGGGATCATAGTGATATCTGAACTTAGGAAGTTCTTGAAGAGTCGCTTGTTCTGACGGTTTATTTTCCTAGACCAGGATCGGTGTGTAGGCATATGCAGGGTCTTTGCAGGGGGTTCTTGTGTTGCAACGGTAGGGCGGCTGCGGCTTTTGGGCTTGTGCTTTTTGAACGGCAGTACTACTGGGTTGATACCACAGATATCTCCACTGTCTTTGTTCTTATTGCTTATGCCTTGAGCGCCGGGCTCATAACCTGTAAGATTACGAGGTTATTAAGCGGAGGAATCGTGAAGAGAAGTGTATATTCAGAGAGTTATCTAGATATCGCTATAGACTGGTTGCTATGGTCCTAGTGCTCTACAAAAGAGATGTTTCCCACATACTTTCCGGCTCTTTTATCCTTCGCGGCCTTTTCCCAATTGCCTTAATCCGGAATCCCGGTCTTCTTCCCTTGCATTCCCAATTGCCTTCTTTTGGTTGTTTTACTCCCGTGACCTTCCATAAGCGAGAGTTATTCACAACATCTCCAACTATTGGCATCCCACCTCTGTATACTGTAGGTAACTGTCAACATAAGATCTATATGTAATGAGACTAGCTTCTGCGGTCGGAAGAACGCGTGTTTTGTCATCATGGAATACCTACTCTGAATTACATAACCTTTCCATATGGTTTCGAGAAATTGGGGACTCTAGATCATCCCAAAATTCTAAGCCACATTCTATGTGAATGAAACTCCAACTAATATGGCTCAACCTGGAAAAGCCACAGGAACGTTTGCTCCCACAATTTCCCTCACTTCTCAGAGGCACTCAGGAAATCAGAGGGTTTCACCTATCTGTAGTTCATCCACTGGCCGGCTGTATAGACGTAGGAGGGTAGGGTTGTTGAGCTTTACTGAGGTTGGTTCCCATTTGTCCGGAGAATTAGTTGAGGTAGTGCCAGAACCAGAAGAGCCAGAACCAGAAGAGCCTGTGCCAGAGCCAGCATCAGTGCCGGAGCCTGTACCAGAGCCTGAGCTAGTGGCACGAGCTGCAGCATTGAGGGCTTGGAGCGCGGCGGTCTGTTCTGGAGTCGTCGTTGTACTCGGTGTACAAGCGGATAATTGGTATTATTCGATTGGACAAGTTGGAGGAATTAATCAATTAAGATTAATAGATTCGTTCGTTCGTGCGGAAGAGCTTCGGTAGAACCTGGCGTCAGGCCGGGCCCATAACCTAACAAAAGATATGTGGATATCTTGTTAGGCAGCGGAAGTGGTCCTAGCGAGGTAGCGGCAGCGAGCACGGGTGTACAGCAGATCTCTAGTAATAAACCTACTGGAGCGGATGGTAATACGCGAAGTGGGTAATAGAACTAAGAGAATAATGATGCGAGTGCGAACGAGGCGAATTGAAGACTTGCTTAATTCACAATAAAATACAGTTCCGGAGCGGTGTCTATATACACGAAAGTTCAGGGTAAGACAGCGCGCAGGGATTGTAGAAAAATCAAGAAATGAGCGAGCGACAACGATCACGCAAAATGTCTACCCTTACTCAAAATAATGTCAACTTCGTTGCCAATTATAATTACAATGTTAGGTTCCTAAGTTTGGCCAAGATCAACAATACCCAATGCCTCACCTTGTACTCTCAAAGTAACATTCTTGTGAAGGTGGAGTGATGCTTTATGAGCTCCGGTAATGATTAAGTGAGTTGAGGGTAACACCTCAATCAAATACCGTAGAATTCGTCCGATAAGCCTGCAGTCTTAAACACAGTACGTTGGTTTTGCCTGTCGAATCCTCACCATCCTATTCACGATTACTGTCTTATACTATTTAGCGAGCGCTATATGTCTAGCTATCTCTCAGCCATTATACTTCAACCTCATTGCCCACCGCGTCTTCCTCCCAAGAATTGGGCTTAGGCTCGTACCCATCATCAGACTCTGAACTTGTATCCGAGTCTTCACTTTCTGAAATCTGAGCGCCAACAGTATAGCCCTCCAATCCTCTGATGTTGATATCACAATCCTCGCTGCCATTAAGCGCAATGGTTATGCCACATTTCCGGAACGATCGAACAATGGACTCCTTCAGTTCACTAGATACTAGTTCCCAAGCTTCGCCAACCCATTGAGTAATAAGGATCCAGCGTTCAGAAGCAGTATATTTCGCTGTATTCCTGTTAGAGTATTCCTCCCTACAACTTTGATTGAAGTCTCTTACCTGTTGTCTACTTGTTTAGATTGTTCTGATAATGCTTATCCGCAATAGCTTTGACTCGGTCTTTAAAGGGTTTATTTATACAGACATCTAGTGGTTGTACTAAGCTTGTACATCCACTTGGTACCATAGCCATAGTTGTATGCATGCGGATAAATGCCTCCTTAACCTTCTCAGTCTTTTGGGCCTTATGCACATCCAAAACTAATAGACGAGGTACTGAGTTTGATAATACCGATTCCTGATGACCAGGACTTGAAAAGAGATATGGACTAAGCTTCCATTGAGCTATAAGCCATTGAAGCATCACTTGTTTATCTATCTATGCATTAGATTGAAATTGAACCACAACTCGCTTATCCCAAAGTTTCTTTTCTGTAGCTGTAATTCTAGTTCCTTTTCCTCGAAAAACAATTAAAGGCTTTGTTCGAGGTATGCCATCAGCATAAATAGTAAGCTGTACTGTTGCTTGTCGTTTATCAAGTCCAGATCCTTCTGAATGGCCCCAAATGGTTGTAGCTCCAGTTGTATCATATATTGGCCCAGATAAGAATTCGAATTCAAGTGGGACTTGGTCCATATTGGCTATATTTCCTAATCGAAATCTACCAACCATAGGAATCTCGAGCTTTGCTGGATTGGGTGGTGTTGGTAGTAGTTGATGATTTGGGTCTGTATTACGTCGAATAAAACGATGGAATTCGCGTATTGGACTTTCAGAATCAGCAGGTACCTTTAGTACTTTGTTGGTAATACATCGAAGACTGATTTTCTTTTGTTGCTTAAATCTGGAAAACCATGGTCGTGAAAACTGGCATCCTGTATACAGCTTATTACCTAAAGTATCTACTTGAACATACTATGGGTATGAAGCTTCAAACCAGGATTTTGCCTCAGCAATAAACCATGACCACCCTATTTTCACTCCAGTCTCATCAGAAACTTTTCATGGATATGATTTTCCATCTCTGGGAACTGTGCCATTCGACCTGTTGTTGCTTTCTTTTGTTTGCCCTTCATTGCAAGAATAAAAGCTTCATTTTTGATCCATTGACCAAGCATCCTCTTGGAGATTTTAACTGCTTAGCAACAGCATATTTGCTTAATCCCAAACCTTCTGGAGGTGGTATCGAGTATTTCCTCCAGTATGTAATTGTTGCTAGCTTAAATTCCCGTGTATACTGCTTTCTCCGAGCAGTGTATGAAATTCTACTAGTTCATTCGCAGCTTCCTCAGATGTATTCACTTCTACTTCCTGTTCTAGTACAGACGCTTTAGCCCTGTCCAAAGGGAACAGTGAACGAGGCCGCTTCACAGTGTTCTCAACTATTGGACCAGGTCGTTTTGGTGGCGTGTTGAAGGTTGATGATGTTGATGGTGAAGTTAAGGTTGGAAACAAACAAACAAAACCTTCACCTAAGCGCGAACCTTCTAGCAACCTTATACTGCCTTATTGGCTACAATGTCTTTTGCAGCCGAGTTGTGCCACCGTCCTATTCACGACTACTGTCTTAAACAATATTACTATCTTATCGGACGAATTCTACGGAATGTTATAGAAGTTTATTACTACGAGTTTGCCAAGCATAGCCGTACCTTGAGTATTTTTATCCTCTACGACGATCTGATTGAGACTAATTTTTTACCGCTCGTTTGTTTAGTTTGTGCGCACTTGAGGAGAAAACCAATTGTTCATACCCCGGTGTCGTCTTAGTAATCAGATTCATCGGTTATATATTCTCTTCGTTATTGGTCACGAATCAATTTTGTGGACAGACCAACATAGGCGTTAATATACGACTTCCTTGACATAATGAGCATTCCCCGGCTACAGACACAAATGATTGCCCTTTTAGCGTGTCAGGCCACTTGGGATGAAGGGTAATTTTCAGACACCTGCGAAAGAGCTGGCATGCAATTGACGGCAAGGTAAACAAAGTCATGGAAACCCTCTGGGGAACAAAGGAATGGACATCCAAAAGTCTTTGTCCCAAATGCTTAATGGTCACTTACGCTTTACCATAGCTACAATACCGTGGGGTTGATTCTTTGTCTGTTTGCACCAGACCTCAAATCCGACGGCGGGTTGGGGTCATCTGTCCTCCTGTCCAATCAGCTATTTTTTATGTTGAGTTTTCAGACTGTGATGCCGTCGCCCTTGAGAAGCCTCATCCAGATACAACTGCCCCATCGAATCTTTAGCAAATCAAGTGGTCATCGCGCCTCCGAAAACAATATCTGTCTGGAGAATTGTCCATTTTTGGTCTCTTTTTAGCCCTTTTGCATTATATTGAGGAATTCCAACTTGCAACATATTCAACAGCCATACCCTCCAGCAATAAGAAGAATAAAGATATTCAGGAATTTCCTTTTGGATGGCTGGGGTGGGACAGCTAGAGCCAGGTTTCGGATGCGAACCTGTCAGGAAGAACAATGTTGGAATCACTCCACCGCGCCATACACTATGGAGCTACCCTTCACCGGTGGCAGATTTTCTGGTGAAGCTGTACGATCCTGAAGCTGAATATACGGCAGAAGACGACGTCATCCAGCTGTACCCACCTACGGTCCAACATGACCAGGCTGTTGCTGAAGACCCGGGATGTATAGATGCCGACCTCTTCAACTTCGATGAACACGCATTCTGCGACATTGCAGGCATACACCCCGAAGTGATGGCATTTGATGAAGTGATCAACTACAGTGTCAGTCAGCTGCAACAACTTTACCGCATAAATACCATCTCAGAGTCAACAGAGGGGAGTTGGCATGACGAAAACGCCCCATACGCACAACTCTGTAGCCTGGAAGGGCCGGATAACGCTGTTACGTCTCACTATGTCAGTCCGGAGCGAGATGCCGCCGACTTTTCGCCTGAAGAGATAGCTCAATTCTCAGTGCAATACCTGGAAATCGTCCCTTGTTCTGTATCCATTTGTCACTGGGGTGTGCATTATTTTGCCGTAGGTTATAACAATACTACAACGTCGGGAGAAAAGCATCTGTACGTGGCAGACAGCAATGTCGGTAAAAAGGCAGAAAAGGCAGTTAGCCGAGATTTCGCTGCCAAATTCCGCGAATTATGGGATAGGGTCCAACATCCGCCCGGGGCCCAGCTGCTTATTTTTTTCAAGGACTATCTCTGTGAACAACAGCAGGATGGCAATAGCTGTGCCTTTTATGCGATCCACAATGCTCACAGACTTGTGCATGCCGCAACTATTGGTAATAACTTTGAGCAGGTTGGTACAAATAACAGCCCGTTCGCCGCGGAATTGGGCCAATTGACTCCACAGAAGATACGAGTATGGCGAACCAAGCTGTTTAAAGCATATCACGAGGTTTGTATATGCCTAGGCTAAGCCGAACGCAATGAGGGTTTTGCTAACTAAGTCTCAATCACAAAGTATCAAAGGCAGAAGGCCTTGCGCACCACATTTGCCGATAATGCCGTGATTTTGGCTACTCCTGGTTACCATCCTCGCCACAACTTTGTTAACCGGTTCAAGTTTACGATGACGCCCCAGGCGCGTGCGGACATAGGTTTTATCTCGAGTGAAACTGGTATCAAAAGGTCAGAGCATGGAGGGTGAGTGGTCTCTCGGAGAATTCCTCTATCTATTGCTGGGTCACTACTGATTTTTCATCGGCATTTTCCAACCAGAATCCCATATTGGCCAGTTTTGATGCGAAAGGAGAAGTTCAACCCAGATTCCGAGTTCGCACGGCTGGTACAAGACTGGCAGAGCGATGATGTAGCAGGCGTCATTATACGGCTTTCGACATCGAATAATCCCTCAGAGGGGGCTATGTACCGAGCTGTAGGCTGGGGCCAGACCGTGTTACTCAGGTGAGTTTATTTTATGACTTGGCGGAGGAATACGCGGCGTGGCATGATTTTGACATTTTGGCATCTCCAGACTGACAAGCGGTTTTTATGATTACATTCTCCTAGTGCCTATCCAGTCAAAAATCGCATGAGTTGGAAAAGACCACCTATAGGAACAGCTGCCAGTGCACAGCGAACAGACAAAGAGGTAGTCCAAATGTGCAAAGCCGAATGTGGGTTATCTCATAATTATTCTTTTTTGAAAGAAACTCATTATTAGTATGTGGACCTGGGGAATGACAGCCACCTGGAATCCCAGATGGGTTCAAGGGTCAGGAAAGTTTGATCCGCCAGCCTATGACGTCTCATAACGCTCCATATAAGAGTGGAATATGATAATAGTGGTCCATACTGACTCTACCCACAGTTGATGCACTCAAGGAAGCGAGTCCAGGCCTGTCGGAAGCCCAGTTGAGATTGCAAAGAGACTTCATTGCTGGTCAAATGTGTCAAGCCACGCCGAAGCTTGCAATTTGCCCTAATAGAGATGGCACAACATGGGCTAAAATGGCGTGGCGAAGAACCGCTCATGACTCCGAACGAGTTGAAGTTAGTATCAATCTGCACAGAATTGAGGATACAATGGAAGGTGCCATGAGGTTGGGAGATTATGCAATCATAACTCTTAAGGGAAGACCAGAAGCCTTACGCTGGGGAAATAAACCCGTTCGTGTAAAACCCGAGGCACACTACATTTGGGCTGGGAAATGGCCACACTTGGTGAAGAATGCCTGGGCGAATGTCAATCTTGCGGATGTACACCCTCCAGATGTTTATCGGCCCCCAGAGATTTGGGATTGGATAGCCGCTCCGGGGGTTCTCTCGGAAGCTTTCCAAAGAACAATTCCAAACGCGGTATTTGAGGAACTAGGGAATTCTCAAATCAATTTTGGCAATGACGAAGTGGCAAATTCAAATGCAGAAAATCTGGCTATGAATTATCGATGGCCTCCAGTCAAGTATGATATACCCCGGGTGAAAGCGGTTAAAGATGTAAAAGGGTTCTTCAACCGTATTGGAACATGCGAAGACTCGGCGGGAAAGGGTAAGGCCTCCACTGGAGTCAACAACAAGGGCTCCACTGGACGCAAACACAAGGCTGTCACTGGAGAGAAAGATAAGGGCTCTACTGGAGACAAAGACAAGGACGCCACTGGGGAGAAAGTTAAGGGCGCCACAAGAGACAACGATGAGGATATCAATACAAGCTCTACCCATGGACATGGAAGTGACAAAGATGAAACCGAAACACGGAAGCAAATATGTCAGTCGCCCACACGGTATTGCTGGAAACGGACCAGGCAAACGGAGCCTGAAAAAGTAGTGATTCCTCCATCCGCAGCAGCTAAAAGAGAAAAGCGAGCTGTCATAGACGGATGGAAACACCAGGGAATAATCCCCCCCCCTAAAAGATTCCGGCCAGTTCAGAATAGGATACCGTTTCCTCCAAAGATGCGCTCACATGCAGATGCCTACCTCACAATAGGCCCACCTCATTCTAGAGCCGCTGAAGATGATGGTCCGTCCCGGGCGCATTTCAAAAACAAGAGGAAAGCTTACTTGGCTAGCTTGCTGCAGAACATGTCAGGTGCATGGACGAAGGACCGAGAAGGTCAAGTAATTCGGGCTTTCCATCCAGGCACTGGTCATTTTCATCATCACCATCGCCCAACCAAAATCATTGAGGACCATCGATGGCGTCTCAATTACTTCGTGCGAATAGAGCCTAACAGGTTTCCTTGGCCCCCTAGTGTTGAGAAAACACTGACTGTAATGATGGATGTCTGTGAAGAGATACGTGAGAGAAAACAAAACAAGGATCCTGCAGATGCAATCGAATGGAGAAACTTTGGTCATTTGCTTGAACTGGGAGACAAAGTCACAATGTTATGGGAGACTACGCCGCTCGAAAGTAGGCAGACGATGCGTTGCTTAAATGGTAAATGTGAGCACATACGGGTCAGTTATCTAGAATTCGAAGGAAAGGCTATAAAAGCCAAGGAATGGAATCTCTTAGAAAGATACCAACGATGGATGTACGGGGCTGAGCAATGTCCTGCTGATTGCCCGCTTCGAGCTTTTGATTGCCCAATCAACTGCGGCCTAGTTCACCGTAACCCTATTGACATCTTTTCTGCGGATTTTGCAGTCCTCGCGGACATAGGGAACCTGCCACTTACTGATACACAAAAATCAAATGTAATTAGGGTGTTGGATGAGACGTATCCATCAAGGTGGTTAGGTCCTCCACCTATTCATTGGATGCCAGTGAGAGCGGATCCTGGTTTTTGGGACCATAGAAATCAGTCATCAACCGCGTTGACCGCACGGATTGATGCTTGTGAGAATAGACTTTTTGAGGTATGGAGACTTCCTTTATCTTAGTTCTTACTAATTTGAACTCTAGTGGGAGGTGCTATCCGACAACGAGCGGCGTGCAATCATGAATATCACAAATATCTATTACGACGACATTAACGACGTAATCGACAACGCCGGGTGGGCAATAATGTCACAAAATGCCCGACGCTTGGCTCGTGAGGAGGAGGAAATCCGGGAAGCTTATCCAAATGATGTCAAACCACCGCAAGTCATCGATAAAGATGTTCTCCTATACATGAGCCGCAAGACAGATCGCATTGAAGAGGACTACCCACCTAGCAAGCGAAGACTGACTACACATGAGTTTTACTTGCAGAAGATACCGAAAGTCACTATAGTAGACTTTGAAAATAGGCTAACTTTCAGATATTTGAGAGAGTTTTGGTAGTTGCTGTGGGCCTGTAATGAGTGGGACTGAGCATTAGAGACTAGAGCTGGAGCGCTATATATTGCGGGTGAGAGTCTGAGATTTATGACATTTACAGAGTTAATAATGCTTCATTCTGCCCTTCCATTGTCTTCTTCAGTTAAATTATCTTTAGACTGACTCGTATATGGATCAATGTACCTTGAAATACCGGAGGTTATATGCCAAGAGATTATCACGTTTGCTTCTCTCATCCTTTCAGCAAGACTGATGGTCTGTAAAGATGCTGGCATGATTGAGGCATAGGACATTTTTTGGATAGAGTCATTACGATAGGGATTTCTAAATTTTACGATCAGTAGATAACGTGCACTATCATACTCAATTCTCCAATCAGAAACTAGACTGAAAGAAATTATTCCATACATTGCAACGAAACTAGTCTACTTTCTAAATGCATTGTGCTATTACTTCTAATAAGTAGCTATCCAGCACTTGGGCTCCTGAGCACTGACTGGAATTCTTATTGTTGCCTACCCGGCGAGTGTTTCACAAAGTAATGGTTTGGAGGGATGTATGTGAGGTGCAGTTGACCATTGACCATTGTATGAAGCTAGCCTATACGGTAGCTATTGATGATAAAATAAACGGGAAAATCCTCTGAAAAGACATCGGGTAGCAGTAAAACCTCTGAAATAGACATCATGCAGCCTAAGCCTGGGCAGGAGCCCCGATAGTATTCATGCCCCATTTATGGATCTCAAAGACAACCCCGGTTTAACTTTTCAGTAAGTATCAAGACCACTTAGGCATGCCTTCAATAACAAGCTATGTCCCCATTTACGTCCATGCATATGCTGACTTAAGCTGGTACCTTTTTTATTGTACACTTCTGCGTATTGGAGTGAGTGATATAGTGTCATCATTCACATTGTGCCAACCAAACTAATTCATATTCAAGCTCCTGGCTTTGGAGAGTGCTCTCAGGCCCTCAGCGGTGGCTATTTCCGGAGTCAGGGCTATTTGTCCTAGGATGAATTGGAGGTTGGCCTTTGCATCAACATTCTCATTGCCTGAGATACCTGTTAATCCACGGTGTCGTAGTCTGCCAATAGTTCTACAATTGCCTCGAGACTATAACCATTGAACGCAAGTTCCTTTTGATATTCACCATACCGATCCTCGAAGCCTCGTATTCTTACAGTAGGGTTTTTTGGCTCCATACAAAACTCGTTGGCACAGTCGCCGCACTATACGACCAGTAAGACCCTCAGGGAATTCAGGGTAATTAGTGAGTATTGATGAACATATTCTCATATACACCAATCATGAAATTATTACTGTGAAAGCTACTGAGCGTGGATAAAGCAGTCTCGGTAGCTTGTCATAATACCCCGAAGGTGTTGTGAATAACTCTCGCTAGTACTCATGAAGGGTCACGGGAGTAAGCAACCAAAAGAAGGCAATTGGGAATGCAAGAAGAAAAACCAGGGTTCCGGATTAAGGCAATTGGGAAAAGGCTGTGAAGGATAAAAGAGCCGGAAAGTACGCAGGAAAACATCTCTTTGGAAGTAGAGCACTAGGACCATAAGCAATAAGCCTTATAGCGATATCTAGATAGCTTTGATTATTTTGAATATACCGAACTCTTCTCTCCTCAAGATTCCTCCGCTTAATAACCTCGTAATCTTACAGAAGGGGGGTTGCACACGAGTACTGAGTACCTTTTTAAAAAAAATTGGACTAAGTCACTCATATATCAATTCTCATGAGGTGTATAGTAGTGTAAGGAAGCATGGTGGGAGATAAGAAAATAGAACGGGTTGTAGTGATAGAGGACATGGAGGCGGCGATGGAGAAGAAGCAGAGGAAGAAGAAATGGAGGCGGCGATGGAGAAGAAGCAGAGGAAGAAGAAGAAAGCAGCCAAAGATCAAGAAAACGCCGGAAGACAGAGCACCGGTAAAAACCAAACGGAAAAAGACATCGTCACGGTGGACTCAAAACTAGAACAAGGATAGAGTCCAAGAATGGAGAGTGTGGCTCCGGTTATACCCCCCTTGAGAAGATGGCTCCCAGTTGACGCATATGATTTTGACAGAGGTTGGGTGAGGGCGGAGGTGGAGGTGGCCTCGGACTCCACATCTGGGCACGACCGCCCGAGCCAAGGCACCAATCGTCTAGGCACTAGGTTCTAAATTAAACTCCCTTGAAATGAGGCTCGTGACTTATATGACCAATGAGCTTATACGCTAGATGCTGTCTTTCACTTATCATGACGGTGATGGTGCCCCGCTTGAGTAGTCCTATTAGTCTCGCTGGAGCAAAAGGGTAACAATATGCTACACTCAATTTAAGCAAGCGGATTTCAACATCGCTATACCGAGTACAAATATAGAGAATAGGAGAATGCATATACACGAACATAGAGTTCACTACTGGACTATCACCATTCACCACGACTACCGCTACTACCACTACAGCACGCAAGATGTCGGAAGCTATGATACCAATCTCTACAGATGCTTTGCACTACCGTACTCTATTGTTTGAGCTCAGTAAACCAGTTACTATTCCTGCTGAAAAGTTTGATGAGATATGGCTGTATGTAGACTCAGTTTACGCATCACTTTCAGGGGAAGTGCTTCAATGCAAGTCCGGAAATGCCAGTGTTGGCTTTGAAAATCAACAAAATAAAGTCACTAAAGGCAAGATCATCAAAAGGTGGAACAGCAGTATTCGGGATCATAAGCATCTATGTCATGGATCAAAGTCTCATGACCTATTGATGGTATAGCAGTTACAATTCAGCGGCTTGATGAGCATACCCATACTCATGTATTGAGGAGAGCTTTTAAAGCTCCATAGGCAATACTAGTCAAAGTACTGACTACGGCACTGTGAGATACATACTTAATGAGGTATGTAAGACTATAGGTACTGTTCGGGTTGAAGAGGAGGGTGGCAAGCGGAATGCTAGAAGAATGAATAGTGTTATTCGAGTACAAGCGTGTGTTGAGCAGCTGCAACAACAGCTCTATACAATACCTAAGTCAATGGATCATCTTCAACTGGAAGATACAGTACAAGAGTAAAAAGTAGAGGAATGGGTGAATCATGTACAGGCAATATTAGGTAGTCTGACCAGTTTGTGTGCTGAGGATATTACTAGTAAAAAAGTTGTTGATAAAATTGATTGTGTTTGCATACTGCGTATGCCTTCTCCTATTCTCTATATTTGTATTCGGTACGGAGGCGCACACCAAAAGTCTTTTCCACCTGCCTATTTGGGCAGACTGCATATGCGGGCATATCCATACATATGCACACAGATGCATGCAGGTGATCCAGTATATATGCACAGGTAAATTCGCATATGCGCTTCCGTAATTGGAATGCCCGCTTATGCTCAGATACATGCAATATATGCGGGCATTCCAATTACGGAAGCGCATATGCGAATTTACCTGTGCATATATACTGGATCACCTGCATGCATCTGTGTGCATATGTATGGATATGCCCGCATATGCAGTCTGCCCAAATAGGCAGGTGGAAAAGACTTTTGGTGTGCGCCTCCGTATGGCGGTGTTGAAATCCACTTGCTTATATTGAGTGTAGCATATAGTTACCCTTGCTCCAGTGATACTATAATAGGGACCCCTGTCGGCGGGCTTGAAGCGCTTCCCGCTAGGCTCAACCTTCGTCTTTCGTGCCAGAGGGTCTTGGCATGAGACTAGCTTCGTCTAGACTCTGACCCCGAAAAGGCATGAATTCATAGATATAGAGAGACCGAAAAGCCATGAATTCATACATATAGAGAGACCCCGAAAAGTCATTGAGCTGGTAAAGCTCTTGCTTTGCCGGTAAACTTCTTGCTTTGCTATGAACCTCTCCTTTTGCTCATTGAGCCGGTAAAGCTCTTCCTTTGCTATGAACCTCTTCTTTTGCTCATTGAGCTGGTAAACCTCTTGCTTTGCTATGAACCTCTCCTTTTGCTCGTTGAGCCGGTAAACCTCTTGCTTTGCCTTAAACCTCTTGCTTTTGCTATGAACCTCTCCTTTTGCTAATTGAGCCGGTAAAGCTCTTGCTTTGCTATGAACCTCTCCTTTTGCTCGTTGAGCCGGTAAACCTGCTCTCTCGCTCGCTGAGCTTTCCATTTGAGAACACCCAAATCTATAGGTTTGAACTCATAACACACGCCTACTGTGCCCTCTGGTCGTATATCCTGCATCTGCATTGGTACAAGTAGATAACCTAGCGACCCGCCCCTTACAGGTTTAAGGAACATCAGAAACTTATTTATTTGCGCACAGTAAAAGACTCAATTTTGTGTACGTACCTATGTGTACGTACGCATACCCAAACAAGTACCTCATTCACCTCGAAAAGCATGATCGGCAATCTTCCGCAGTCCTAAGATAATAACATGCACATATTATCTCACACAGGAATATACAACTTCCAAATTCCCCTTATCATAATCACCCCTAGCAGACATCTTATTGTCTTTTGCAGTTGGTATCTTGGGCTCGCACTACAGGAAAGACACACGGTCGTAGTTATTCTGATTGGATGATGTACATGAAATAGATGTTGTGGTTTGTTGTTTATTGCTACTTAGAGTTCGCATACAAATGGTTGCTACATACAATTTTCACTAGCAAAACTAGCCCATACAATTAAAACAAGGTTTTGGACCAGACGCTCTACGAGCGGCTTGTGCCAACCATTATGGGAACGATGGTTCAGCAAAGAGTAGGGTGGTCTTTCAGATCTATCTACTTCGCTCCCAGCTTTATAGTACATATCCCCTGCCTTAGTGTTCGTTTCCTTATCTAGTAATCCTGCCCCACACCATCCATACTACCGAAATAAGAAGTCAAAAATTCTAAATACCCATTACGTGCTGCGGTGGGAGACTATCCCACACTTACATACGTAACGTTTCTACGCACATAACTTAGTAGTCTGGTTGGCACAACACCCTCGTAGATAACTTAGGTGAAGTGGTACTTCATCGGCGGCTAGTTTGTTGCTGTTCATAACCACCTGCAACCAGACTGAATCACATATACCCCCTCTTGTTCTCTTGATCTCTTGATCACAAGAGTCCGCCAGTATGCCTGCCTCTTCTCCCGCAGTGGATCCCACTCCTCCAGACCCCTCCGAAACCCCCAACATCCCGTCTGATCTCCCGCCAAACCCCCTGCACTGGAATCGGGAACATGTGAAAGAGTTTCTCCGGGCCAACCAGGAGGAATATGGTCTTGAGGACGAGGATATTGGACCTATTCACATGAACAATATCCGTGGACGTCATTTCCCAAACCTCACCAAAGAAGAGCTTATGACGTCATGCAAGTTGACATTTGGTGGGGCAGTAACGGTGATGGAGCTCATCGCCAAGCTCATCGCCAAGCCACAACAAGGTAAATGGCTCGATCAAGGGGTCAAATACACAGGTATGGTTCAAGTATCTACGATGGAACAAAATAAGCTCTAATATGTGTCAATAGACCTCCATACGGTTGTGCAGCAAGTTTCCACCGAGGTGGAGATGTATTGTGATCCTTCTATTTGTCAAAAATTGCCTTTCATGTTTGTTGGCGCAGTGCCAACTGAACGTTTTGATGTTGGCGAAGATGGCCGATTTGAGTATTACGGTCGGGAGAAATTTCAGGAATTATATGATGCTGCAAAGTCCATGAGGTTTCGAGGAACACGAAAGTATTTCTTGCATGGCACCCTCGGCGCAGGAAAGTCATACCTCCTCGCCGCGCTGGCATGCTTATTGATGAAGGAAGGAATTAAGGTGGTTTACCTGCCGGATTGTCGTGAGATGTTGGCCGACGTATTTGAGTATCTTCGCCAGGCGTTAAGGTTAACCTTCACTGGAAGTGCGCGATACGATGCTATCCTCGCGAGCTGTCAAGATACCAAGGGGTTAATGAAGTTTTGTTCAGCGGCTTCACAGGAAGTTCGCCTTCTATTCATCGTGGACCAGGTCAATGCTTTAGATCCTCAAGATGAAATGACGGACCGTTTTTCGCTAGAGGCGAAGAGGCACGTCAGGACGGTTTTGGATACCATCACCGCCCAACATATGAAAATGACGAGTTCCAGTGGGAACTATGTGCACGCCCTCCATGATAAATATAGACAGACTGGCGAGAAACGGATTCATCTTTATGGTGGACTCACCAAGGTAAAATCAACCAACAAGTACTATCTCCCACTTGATCCTAATGAATAACTTATGGTAGGTTGAAATGCAAAAATGGTGGTTAACGAATCGGCATAAATTGCCATTGCAGCTTCGCAATGAGGATCGAGCGGAGATGGAAGGGATGCTTGGGAATCTACCAATCCTCTTGAACATCCTACTATACGTAAAAATGGACAATCAAGAGGATGAAGACCCTATGGATTATGACCAGCAACTTTCGCAGATCCACGACAAATTGAAGAATTCCCAGCAAGTCAAGGCAATGGTTGCAACCATTCTTGTATTCGCTGAGCGTCAAAGCGAGAAGTTGAGGGATACTCCCCAACTTTTAGTGTATGTCTGGGTGTACCCATGCGATTCTCCAATCCAAGGAAACTAACACTCTTTTCTATAGTTACAGAAAAGCCCTGGGCGCTTGCCTGACGGAGAACGGCATTGCTGAGAGCGCCGAGGCTCTCCTCGACTGGAGACATTTCTATGTCGAGGAGGGTGTCGGAAAGTCAACCTGTGGCGTTGCAAGAAAGGTGGCGGCTGGGTTTCTCCGGCAAGTGTCCGCTGGGAGTACCTTTTTGACTCCCAAGTGGTATAACAGCTTGAGGCTAGCTGGATCAAATCCCTCGGTACTTGGGTTCTTCACAGAGCAGATGCTCCTCAGTTGGATCTCTCAGGTGGGGTGTCCCAATGTCGGGCCCAGCTTCGCAAGGCCACCAAGAGTGGTAGTTTTTTCGGGAAAACTACCACAAATAAGCCTTGATGTTGGCTTCTCATTGTACATTCCAACTGCTTTCAATTTCCGGGCAGTAGATGCAATTATGGTGTCGATCAACGACACCAGGACAGAGGCGATTGTAGTTGGCATGCAAATCACGCTGTCCACAAGCCATTCTGATTCCGAGACCACCTTCTTTCAGAACTGGCAATGGTGGCAATTGGTGGTTGATTGTCCTAAAGTCAGTTTTGGCTTTCTTTGGGTGCTGGAGGAGACGACTGGGAAGGTGGGGATGGAGGATATCCCCATGGGTGAGAGGACATTGCGGGGGGTCAAAAAAGTTTGGCACCCACCTTTTACAAGGATCCACATATCTGTGGAGAATATCAGTCAGGATATTGGCGCCAAATTGCGCGCTGCTCGTGCCAACCACGCATTGAACGACGAACTTCCTATCTGACGTCGCTTTCTGTAGCCAAACAAGGGAGTTGTTGAATGAAGGATGGGAGAATGAGGAGGTTTTGTTTGAAAAGTACGGATATAGAGTCATAATGATATGAATGAGCGAGATGAATGAGTAGTGTAATAAGATATCGGTGGAGAGAGCACTTGTACATACTGCGTAATCTGTCGAAAGGGATCCCGGTCAATGCTTTGGCTTAAACATTTTCTCAATATGATTTTCACTCCCGTGCTCGAAACTGATTTTGGTCGAAGTATGTAAGGCAATTCTGTTGGTTGTCTCGAAAGTTGACTGGGGATCTATTTCGACAGATTATGCAGTATTGTTGTTGATGCAACTGGACTTTGTCGCCGGGCATGTAGTGCTAATTGCAACCAGACTAATTGGTCTGGTTGCACAAGTGCTATTGCATAAGTAGCATTTAGCTATTGCAAACAAACTGTTGGTCAATGTTGTACAATAGAGGTATTCTGCAACTTTTTTCTCACCCTTGGTTGCGTGATTTCTACCTATACATATAAGGTGCAGTTACCTTGGCTAGTTACACGTATATAATATTAGTGTGTTAGAGGTGAGCTAGTGATCACAGTGATATCTGTCGCAATCAGTACCACAGAACTCAGAAATAAAAACCCCCAGCCGAACTTCAGTTGCTAGCTATATTTAATTCTAATTCTGCCTAAATTATGCAATAGGATGTGAGTTTAAGCAGAATTAGTACTAGATATAGCAATCGACATTAGTTCAACTGGGAGTCTTATATCTGAGTTCTTACGGTACCCTTGAAATAAGAGGTCATGAATAGTAATAATAACAGTGAATTGATAGATAAATAGCTAATAAAGGGATACTTCACCGGATATATGCGAGTATGCATAAATGACTATGAGCTAGTATGAATGTATGAGAGAGCATGTAGATATGAAAAGAAGTATATGTAATGATCAAGAATATGAGACATTCGAGTATATGAGACATTCCTCCAATTCCCCTCTACCTTTAGAGTCACAACAAAGTGCTCTATATACATGAAGGGATAATGCAGGTAGCTATTGCTATTACAGGTAAGTATTGCTGGTATATGTATACTAGAGTGATATGAATTCGTCATATCTTATAAGATATGTAAGGTATATGATATGAGTGACATCACACCACAATATTATAGACTTGCTACCTATGATATATATTGGAGTAACTCATATACTTTTCGGGTCTCTCTATATGTATGAATTCATGGCTCTTTGGTCTCTCTATATATATGTTATTCATGCCTTTTCGGGGTCTCTCTATATGCGGATCCTGTATCTCAAAAAATGTTACTTTCCGGGCCTGCGCCACTCTCCCAAGACCTACGATTACGAATTTCTCATTTGTTTCCTCCATCCTCACCATTGCTATTTTTTCTGCACATGTTAGTATCTCGAGATAACTGCCCTTCAGGGTACTGTACATGGCTTGGAATACAGCCCATGTCATGTGCTGTTGAAGTGCTGAAATTGATAGGCACAACCCCGTGCATGTACTGAAACAAGAGCTTATATTTGTTGCCCAGTAATGCAGCTGTCAGATGACTTGTTTCTAAAGCTAGAAGAAGGTGCTGAAGAGTGCCGATTGCTTCATCATACATTATCTCCACTATTTTAATAGTACCAACAAGATATCAAAGCTGCAATTCGGCGCCTGGCTTCGTGTGCAGAGTGCAGTCTGGTTTTAAGACAGCACTATTAAGTTGAATTTTCCAGGTCCAAGCACCGACATTCATAGGCGAAGTGACATGACGGATGGACCTAGAGGACGAAGATGTATAACTATATATGCAAGGAGTAAACAAAAAGAATGATATCAAATGGTCACCTGATATCTCCTGATATACATAGGAACAAAAATTCTAAAAGTTATACCGGCTGTTATTGTGATCATATGAATTTTGAATGTCCTTCGTGAGACATCCCATGCCTTGGATCACTTTTGGAGTGGGAAATCAGAATTCTTCGGGGAATTTAACCGACTTTTTAGGATGCTACGAAATCGCAAGGGAAAAGCAAACAGCACTAAACTTCTGGTTGTCCCCAACCTAGACAACAAACCAAGGTATAAAACCCCGGATCCTACGCCACTACCAACACCTGGTCCTACACCCAGCATAGAATTGCCTAAAATCTTCAAGAAGAGATTTGGGGGCATGCTCAATGAGAGCAATTCGATAACACCAAAGAGTTGGTGGTGATGGAAGCGGAGATGATGGAGGAAGAGGATGAGGAGTCAGTGAGGCCATGGATCAATAAAGGAAATCCAGTGGGTTTTCTTGACATAGATTATGAGGAGTTGATTGATGAATGGGGAGCGGGTTTGAGGTTGAACAAGTGTGTGGAGATGAGGGTGGAAGAGTGGAATTCTTTTTGTTAGAATATACGATGTGTTTCTTGAACCTTACGGCTTATGAGACAGATCATGACATTTTTCTAACAATTCTTGAAGAAGCTGGTGAAGTTGACGGGGAGCGAAGGCAACAGTTAGCTAACTCGTTCAAAGCGGCCTGTGATGAAATAGAGAAGTATCAGGATCATGTTGATAACTATGAGTGCAGACTGGAGGAGAAGGAAAAGACAATCGCTATTTTAAAGGAAGAACTCTCTGAGATGAAACAGACAGTAGTCTTTTTTGTAAAACAGGAGAGGTGTACAGAGAGCGGGAGAAGAAGCAGGGAAAGGAGTTAGGGGACATCGAGGGTAAGTGGAAGGCATGGGCTGAAGAGGAGGCACAGGTGAGGGCTGGGAAGGTAGTGGCTTAAGAGCGGAAGAAATGGCAGGCACAGGGGAAGGCACTACCGGTTGAGATGGTATCAATCACAACTCAGTCAAACCAGGCAGCAGTAGAGGCAGAGAGAAGATACAGGTGGAAGCTGCAGTACAGACAGAGGTGGGGATCGAGAGAGGAGATGATGGAAAGAAGAGGGGGGCAAGAGACATTGAGGACGTTGAGATGAAGGATAAGTCGGACATGTATGAAGACCTATCCAGGTATGAGGAAGAGAATGAGGCCCCGGTAGCAGCACCTCCAACTACCAAAACAGGCTGTACCACGTTCAGCTGCAAGAGCTGGTAAGAATTCCCGACCAGCCGAAACACCCCCACAAACCACATCATCTAGCAAGGCGATAGTGATTCACAGGGTCCCCTGCCAGAGACCCATTGCAGATGTTATACAGGATGTAGTTTTGTTTTATATATTCTTACATTGGAGAATCTAAAAATTACTCTGATGATACCAACCGGCCTTGGTGCTTTTTATATGAAGAGAGGGGATGTTTCTGCTTTATACCCTCCATGAGGGTGCTGTCCGAGCTGGGAGATGAAGTCTGTCCAGAATACTCCGTTGGAGGGGTTATGCCAACCAGACTACCAGAATAAGTCTTGGAGAATTTATATTGGGACTCATTGCTCTTGTTTGATATGTCTAGGATGAGGCTTTAGGGATTCCATGGGAAATAACATCTATCCTGGGTTGAGGGGTTGGAAGGGCCAAGGCTGGAAGTGTCAACTTCCTAACTTGGTTCCCCCCTCGGAAAAATCCTCGCTACGAGAGGCCGGTGCCTGCCAGTCTAAAACCTCAAGGGATTAGATTCTCGAGAGACCGGACTGAAAATTCGATTTACAAGTGCAGTCGGAAAAGCAGCGTGAATATTGGTTCAAGTAGGGCTCACGGTGTGTTCTTGGTTAAGTCGGATTGGTGTGATTTGATTTATTTAGAGTTGCGTGATATTACTGGTCTGGTTGTACGGCGTATCCGGTATTCGGAAGATAGATCCTTCTCAGTACACACGGTATACAAGTACCGCACCTAACTACGTATATACTTAGTAAGGATTACTAGTATCATAAAGCACCTTCTGCCCTGCAACTCATGCCTATCCAATAATATATATAATTTTGTTACTTGTACGCCTAAATTGGATGTAAAGCGTTGCATATCTCGTAATTGCCAATTGCCAAGACAACAAGGTAGCGAAATGACGTTGCGCCGGTCACCCGAGTTCTCGTGCCTAAGTCTTGTGCTCACCTGTGTGCCCGTCGCGTTTGCTTGGACCTGAGGGGGGTTGCATTTTGAAGAGTATCTACAGTTACTTCCTTTACTCCTTCACTCGTTGATATTTCCTTGACACAACTGCGACGAACGCTGTCGCCTGGAGCAGAGAAGGATAGATCAAGCATTTAAGGACACGCTTCGCTAAAGCTGGCAGTTGTGGTGAGTTACATACATATTTGCTTTCTTTCTTTCATGCGGGCTTTCCTTCTTTTGCATCTAGTCGTGATGAGGGGCTCCAGCCAGCAGTGCGTGCCTCGCAACCCTCTCGCACCGATTTATATTGGGACGATCTTGGAGGCGACATAAACATGCTGCCAGAGTCCTAGCTGTGGGTATCTACACCTAAGGGTGCCCATTTACATCGCCTTCTCTGCAGCACCTACAACTACCCACCCCCCGTCAGCCAATACATACTCTACACTATGGGCAAATCTCGCAATACCAAAATGCCTCCCCTCCCTAGTATCCTGGCTTGGCTTGCTGACTCCATCGACACCCTGTTTTCCTTCATCTTACCTGATTCTTGTACATCGCGGAAGATCTTTCCCTACCCACACTTACTCTATTTTGGTCCTCTTTACTTTAGGACCGCAAGATGGAATGTTTGATATTAACATGGTGCATGACTTTTTGGCATGGCACGACAGAATTCGGATATGAGATATTCGGATATGAGATATTCCTCTTTGCCACTAACCCCTGGCTTGGGAGAAGATCTGTCGAGTTGTGATGGAGGTGCAGAAGAAGCTGGAAGCTCAACTACAAGCTTACGCTTGGCCCAGTCAGGGCAAAAACTTAGAGCAAATTCATATGATCTCGAGGATATAAAGTTGGAGGAATTCGGTAAGTCCTGTTCAGTTTCTCCTCTCTTCCTTTCGTGACTAACCTGTCAGCGTAGAGCCACCACGATTGCTCAAAATGAAGATCTTAGGATCTTCATTACTTCTGCTTACACTCGCTGCAATTAGTCTATTCACTCTTTCGGCTTCATCGCATAGTTTCGCCCACGACCGTCAGTTGTCCTCCCCACCCCCACCAAACCCCGATAAACCCGAAGAGTCAGCGAACCTATCTGTGTGGGATGCGGACACATGGACTTTGACAACTACCTCCTTCATCCCTAACCGATATCAAGTGCAGCCTTATGTAGCGAATGGATACCACGGCTCGCGCCTTCCAGCAGAGGGAATGGGATTCTGGATTGACCGCAATCTTACGGGGAAGTGGCAGCCTATGAATGGTTGGCCATTGGACAATCTTCGTCAAACTGTCACTACCATTTCAGGGTTCTGGGATAGCCAAGAGAATACAACTGGCACAAACTTTCCTGAATTATTGAAGGAAGGTGGGGAGAGTGTGATTTCGGGAATTCCGGCTTGGAGCCCGTTCTTTGTTACAAGCGAGAGGGGTCATACATATGCCCCCGGCGTGGACAATTCCACAATCAGCAGCTTTAGACAATCGCTATCTTTGAAGAATGGTGTTGTCGAGACGGAGGTTACGTGGAGTCCGGAAGGAGAGCCAACTTGCAAGCTTAAATATACGGTCGTAGCGCATCGAAAGAGGATAAATCTAGGAATGGTCAAGTTGGAGGTTAGCTGTGCTAAGGCTACGAGGCTTACTATCACGGATATCCTTGATGGGCAAGGCGCGCAGAGGACTACATTTGGCGGTAAGGGATTTGTGGACGATGGAGCTACGATCTGGACGAGTGTCAAGCCACTAGGGATCTCAAACGTCACTGCCTATCAGTTCTCTACTGTGGACATCGTGGGCGTTTCTGCTAGGGACCTATCCACTCGTTCAAATGCGGAGTTCAGGCCGTATGTATCTAAGAACGAGAGCACCAGTGCACAGGAGTGGAATCTCACGGTGGATGGACAGAAGTCAGTGATATTGGTCAAATATGTAGGAATTGCGTCTTCGGATGCATTCCCTGATGCCATGGGTGTTGCGGAGACGGCCGCGGTGGGGGCAAAGGAGTACGGATGGAAGAAATTGATGAGGGAGCATGATGCTGCATGGGGGGAGTTGTGGGACAGTAGTGATGTTGTAGTGCCGGGGGATGAGGAGTTGCAGATTGCGTTGAGGGCGAGTCTGTATCATTTGCTTGCGAATATTAGGGGTGGAAGTGAGGGGGCGGGAATTGGGGATAATAGTATCAGCGTTGGTGGGCTGTCAAGTGATAGTTATGCGGGATGTGAGTTTGCTCCTTCAGCTTCACAGGAATATTTGTGATATCCAATGTTCTAACGCATTTTCGGAAGTTGTTTTCTGGGATGCCGATCTCTGGATGTACCCAGGGCTATTGGTCCTCCACCCCGACCATGCCTCCGCAATAAACAACTACCGACTCCGTCTCCTTCCACAAGCGCTCGATAATGCAAAGAAATACGATAAGCCCGGCGCATTATATCCATGGACGTCTGCGAGGTTTGGGAACTGTACTGGCACTGGACCATGCGTGGATTATCAGTATCATGTGAATAGTGATATTGCACATTCGCAGTGGAATTACTACCTCTCTACAGGGGATAGGGTTTGGTTAAAGGAGAAGGGGTGGCCGATTATTAAGGAGGTGGCGAATATGTGGGAAGGGAGGGTTACGAGGAATGCGTCCACGAATGGGCAGTACTGGGTTTATAATATGACTGATCCCGTGAGTATGCCCAGCCCTCTGAAGGAATGATGTAGGGAAGCTAACTTGATTATTTGCCTAGGATGAATATGCAAACCATATCACTAATGGAGCGTTCACGAATGCGGGTGTTATCGTCATCATGGATCTCGCCATGTCCGCCTCGGAGCTTGTCGGGGAGAAATATCCTGACAAGTGGAAGGAAATTGCGGAGAATATGGTGGTGCCGTATGACGCAGACGCAAACATCGTGGTCGAGTTCCAAGGAATGAACGGAAGCGTCGAGATCAAGCAGGCGGATGTAGTTCTCATGAACTATCCCCTTGAGTGGAGATATAATGAGTCTCAGGCACTCGGGGATATGAACTTCGTAAGTCCCCAACGTCCATCGTTAACATCTCCTGACATCCACACTCCGGCATATAGTATGCCCGAGCGCAATCACCCGACGGCCCCGCCATGACCTGGGCTATCTTCGCCATCAACTCCGCAGAGCTAGAGCCATATGGATGCAGTGCATACACCTACATGCTCTACGGCTCGCAACCTTACCTCCGTGAACCATACTACCAGTTCTCGGAACAGATCATTGATGATTACTTCTCCAACGGAGGCACAAACCCCGCATTCACCTTCCTCACTGGCCACGGTGGATTCTTGCAAGTTGCCACGCACGGGTTCACGGGGTTCAGACATAGAGAAGATGCGTTCTACCTCGACCCGTCGATCACTCCTCAATTCACAAAGGGCTTGGAAGTCAATGGAATGAAATTTCACGGAGGCATTTTTGATGTCAGCATTGGCCTTGAAGTAACGACTATCTCCCGCAGGAAGTCCGGTAATAAGAAGAAAGATTCTCGCGGGCTAAGAGTCCGTCTAGGGAAGAGGAATAAGAATGCGGGGGATTACTTCCTTAAAGCCGGGGAGAAGTTGGTGGTACCTACGTTCCGTGCGGATCTAGCTGGTCAGACGATCCCAGGGAATTTAGCACAGTGTAGGCCAATTGTTAGCAACGATGGGCATGTTCCAGGCCAGTACCCTGTTGGTGCAGTAGACGGGTCCAACGCCACAACATGGCAGCCCATCACCGATAGGCCTGCGGCATTGACGATCGACCTTGGCGAGATAAAATCTATCAAGGGAGCAGAACTCAACTGGGCGAGGATCCCCCCGAATAAGTTTAGCATATTTGCTAGCACGGCGGGGAAGCCAGATGAGGGCGATCAGGGGTGGGTGAAAGTGTTTGAGACGGACAATGTTGAGATTAATGATCCGTGGAGTAAGGATGATGCGTTGGAGATTAGGAATAGAGTAGGGAATACGACAAGTGTGAATCTTGCGGGGAAGGTATTTCAAGGGAGGTGGGTTAGGTTGGTGGTCGAGGGGAGTAAAAGTTTGAAGAAGGGGGTGGGGGCGCAGGTGGCCGAGTTTGCGGTGTTGTCATAGGGAGGGGGTTGGGAGTGAAGTTAAGTGCAGTTTAACGGAATTCTGACGGAGATACCCGATATATATGTATGATATTTGTGCGTATTATTGACTCGATTTCGGTTTGGCGAGCTGGGGGCCCTGTTATATTAGACCATACTCTGTGGACGCCGTTGTTGCGGTGTGCCTATATTAGCCTAGCATTGCATAAATCTCTAATTGAACACCATTTCCTCAGAGTGGAGGCTTGGGAGATTTCTTTGTCTCTATTCATCAATTGTGGCACCAAAAATAATCTCCAACGAGCAAAAGGAACAAAGAGATTCTCGCCTGATAATTTTGTCCTAATCAAGACTTTGCGACCATACCAGATAAACCTCGAGCTCTTGAGGGTGAACCATTACCAATTGAAAGAAAAAAAACTAAAGCAATTCTATAACTAGAAAAGCGTGAAAGTATATCTCATAAAATAAATATTCATCTATTCTCTCTAGGAAAATTACTGTACGAGTGGAATTAGGCCCAAACATAGGGGCATCTTACATGCGCAGAGAAACCGCAGCTAATAGCATCATACGTTTTGCTATTGATAGAGTAAACGGGTGGTGGAGGTGATACGCTCAATATACTTCCGAATAATAGAGTGCGGTGGGGTTTCAGTTCAAGGGGTTATAGATCCATTCATCTCCTCATTTCTCCTCTTCATCACCAGTGTCAAATGCCCGATGGCTTCCTAAATCCCCACAAGCTTGGCCTACTCATTCTGAGCCGCAGCTGGTATGGGAGCGGCTCGGGGTGGTCGTGTTGAGAATAACCTCCTCCAGAACTCCGGTGGGTCGAGCGGCCTTGAACCGCCATTTATCCGTGGGTAGACATCGGAGAAGAAGTAGTACACTGATTGATGTACTTCCATGTTAGTTTCCCTCTCTTGCCATCAACTTCCCGCAAAGGAATGTGCAACTCACCATGCCCTACCGCGATCCCCAACAAATCATCCTTTGGCAATGTGTTATGTAGAAGTACGCTAAAGCCCAGTAATACCCATGGCAAATACGGGGCGTTGAAGACAAACAACCCCAAGAAACTCAGTCGTATTGCCGGATTTCTCCTTGCCCATATGTACACCAGGGAGAAGCTCAGCGGAGATCCCAAGAATGGCATGCCGGTGAGTGGCGAGAGGGCAATTAGGGTGACGGCGGAGTATAAGATGAGCCAGGCAAAGTCTGCCGTACTTCCATGGTAGTGTGATTCTTCAAGCATGCGGGAGTATCGTGCCATGAAGAATATGTGGAACATAAAATCAAGGGAAAGAGGCCCGAAGTAGAGGAAAGTGGTGATGAGCCGCCAGTACTATGGGAACAGTTAGTAAGGGGGATGGAGGTAGTAAATTGTAGCTGAGGCTGCCGATTCCTACCTGCTGTTTTCCCCATACTGTCTGAAAGCTGAGAAAGAGCTGAAATGGGTTGACGAGGTTGCATTGGCACAGGACAGAAGTCGCCACGACTGCTGTTGTCCACCACCGAGTCACCACCGGGACGTCAAAGAACCACTGTTCTAATGGCGCAGCCATATGTCAATATGGAAGGAGTGGCGTGCCCACAGATACTTGTATGTAACCTCCCAAACGGTTCTGAGATTCGAACACTCGTCTAAAGTACGTTAGGATAAAGAGCGGCACATAAACCTGGGATGCAAGGAATGATGGAGTAGAAACTGGCGATATGGTGAAAGACCGCTGTATGCCACAATATCAATGTATGTTTACCGCTGTCCTCAAACGAGCAGGGCTACTGTAAGGGCAATGTGGCTTTACTTAGCTCGCAACAAATTGGATTCCACACTTCATTTATCCCTGACGATGACTAGTTACTCTATTCTTGGCACCAGTATCACTTTTTCCCACCACATTTAACGGGTGTGGCTGGAGCGATGAGCTGCAAAAGCAGATACAACGTCATGTTATGTACCTACTTATGTATGTTACCGGTACTGGTGCCTGCATGGGCTTGGCATGCGTAAAATAATTTCTTTGTTCCTGCAACGGTGGCATTAAGTTGTCGTGTGCCACAGCCACACACGTAATTGCCATCATAACTCTTTTTCAGCAGGTTATGAGCCCTATACAAGGACCTTCCGTATAGAACTTGCAATCGTTAATGTACTGTATGTTCAAATTACGTCCTGAGAAGATGAACTCGAAAACTCTCCTCGCCAAAGAACTCAAAAACTGGACCAATTAATCACGATAATATCGAGCTGCGGAGGGTCCAATGAACTATGAAGGATGGTCATCTCAGATGACCATGGTATTCGATTCTATGAATGAAAATTTCAAAATTACAGATCACCAGATGCGGATCTCAAGGAAGCTTATTACTGGGATCACAGACAGGGTGGAACGGTCTATGTTGTATATCTGATAACACAAAGGGCAAACCATTATCCCAATTAATGGGTGAGATTATGAGCTGACTGACCCAAATCGTCAAAAATTTAGAGCATCCCTAGAATACGCGCAAACGGAGATTTTCTTCTAGCTACTTGCCATGAGGGTAAGTAATGCCTCTGGCCCGGAATCAACAGTGCAACAAGACTAGAGAGAATCAGCCAACCCAACAATTCTTGACCTACTTTCGTTCAGTTTAGCCAATGGCTATTTCATGTGTATTTTTTACATGCAGTTATAGCTCGATATTCTCTGCTCTGGATAGTAAGGGAAATACCGTATTATGCCACAAATATAAACGCAGAAGTGACCTTAATGCCGCGCCAAGCCTCCACAAACTCCGCTAAAGCACTGGCCTTTTTCTTGCTGGTCGATTGAACAAGAGCTGTCAAGTCAATTGCATTATTATTCAGCCCGAATTGCTTCCCGAAGCACAGTGACTCACCCTGCCCCGTCCTGTGTAAGCTCCGTCGTTAATAAAGTTGGGATAGCAGACTTTCCTCACCTTTACCATTCATTTGATTTCCCATCCTCTACAATCAGAATGCCTGCACGAGAACAAGTCTCCTACTTCGGAGCTGGTCCCGCACGCCTCCCAACCTCCGTCCTAGCCAATGCCTCTGCGGCCCTCCTGAACTACAATAATACTGGTCTCGGTATAGCCGAGCACTCCCACCGTTCTGCACTTTCTAGCAACATCCTCACCCAAGCCGCCCAATACTTCAAGACGCTTCTCAATATTCCCAATGATGACTCCTACACCGTAATCTTCATGCAAGGAGGTGGTACCACACAATTCAGCTCTGTAGTATACAACCTTGTTGGCTATTGGGTCGAGAGGAGGCTGAGAAAGCATGGAGGAGATTTGGAAAAAGTTCGAGCGGACCTGAAAGACATGAAGTGTGAGTATCTGCTTACGGGAGGATGGAGTTTGAAGGCTAGCCAAGAGGCGGCAAGATTGTTGGGAGATGAGCATGTATCCATTGTAATCGATGCAAGGAAGGCTAATGGGGGAAAATGGGGAATTATTCCGGAGGAGAAGGATTGGAGCTTGGTGGAGAAGAAGGACTCTGCTCTGGCCTATTTTTGTGACAACGAGACTGTTGATGGTGTCGAGTTCCCCTCATTCCCAAATGCCCTGGAATCAGCAGAAGGGGAGGAAGATGAAAGACTGGTGATTGGAGATATGTCGTCCAACATCCTCTCCCGTCCGGTAGACGCCAAGAAATATGCAGTCATATTCGTAAGTTTCCACTGCTATTTGCTATTGACATAGCTAATCACCGTCGTAGGCTGGTGCCCAAAAGAATATTGGTACGACTGGCATCACCATCGTTCTTATCCGCAAATCCATCCTGGACTGCCAACCCAGCCCTGTCACCCTACGTGCTCTCAACCTCCCCATCCCTCCTATCATGATGCACTACCCAACACTTGCCTCCAGCTCCTCCCTTTACAATACTCTCCCCATCTTCGATGTCTACATCGCCGGCGAGGTTATGTCCCAGCTCTTGACTTCCGGTGGTGTCGCCGCCATCGCTGCTGCTGCTGAACGTAAATCTTCTTCTGTCTACGAAGTCATTGACAAGAACCCCACTGTCTTCACACCAGTTATCACTGATACCAGGGTTCGCTCTAGAATGAACGTGTGTTTCCGCCTTGTCAAGGGCAAGGACGGTAGGGATCTAGAGAAGCAATTTTTCGAGGAGGCAGAAAAGAAGGGCTTATTGGGAATTAAAGGTCACAGGAGTGTTGGAGGGGGGAGGATCAGCTGTTACAATGCAGTGGGAGAGGAGGAGGTTGCCAAGTTGGTGGCCTTCATGAAGGAATTTGCTACCAAACAAGGACACACATATTTGACGTTAAATTAGGGACCTTGGGATTATGCAAGGGTCAATGATTATCCTCCGTCAATGGGGTGAGGCCGGAGGTATTGGTGCAATGAAGGATGATGGGTATGAAAATTCATATACGGCGTTTCAACACAGGGAGGAGGGTACTTGCGTTTTGGGCAGTTTTGGTATTACTGTTGGTGGTGTTGGTATCTATGGCCAGAAGGTCCTACTCAACTAGACATCAAAAGTTTCCTATATGTCTTGAGTGAATAATTTATCTTGTGTACGATAATGAGAAGCATATTCCAAATGTATAGCTTAAGTTTGATTTGATACTCACAGATGTAACTGACAGTTGGTATCCATTGATGTTCGGACACTTGGCTTGCAACGCAGCCCTGCCTGACGACGAAATCAACCACAGCTCAACGCCATGCCCTCCAAAAAAAAAAAGATCGTAAGGAGTTATCTTCAAACTCCACGAATGGTACCCTGAGTTAGAAGAGATGGCAAGTGGGATGAAGGAGCTATAGAACAGGCTATTACTCACTGCTGGCAGCACTTAGATCCAGTGCACCTGAGGAAGCTTGCCCGGGAGGCGCCCCATCGAGTTCAGGCTGTCATTGATGCTAGGCACTGGTATACCAAGTATCAGGAAGTGAAATGGTTTCTCCTATACCTTAGCTTTCATTTGATTCCTTACTTATAGCAATTGAAAAATTATTGGTTGCGTTGTGAATTTTTGAGGTCAAGGCGATATAGTCGGTTGTCATACAAGTGTCCGGAGACTTCTGGAGCCCTCACTGTAGTACCGCTGGAGATTTTTTTTTGGGAAAAAAAAGAGTACTGGTCAAGCATTACCCTGAGATGCGAGCGAGAGAATATTAGTTTAAGAATGGGAGTTTGCCCCTCTCTTTTTTTGATCCAAGTTGCCAGTGTGAGGTGTAGGCAGAGTTTCAATTATCTCGTTTAGACTCCGAAACTGAGGCTCTGCTTTCCTCAGCCTACCATTCTGCTTTTCTGTCATGACTTTTCTTGCTACATACAGGTGCGTTGCTGGTAGTGGCTATTGGTGACATAAAAGGGAAAACTATATCAAATATAATTCTATCCCGAAAAACCACTTACAATTCTCTATGAATAAGGTGAAAAAATCCCGGAAATAGTAAACCTTGGGTTACGGAAAAAAAAAACCAATTCTTCAACTAACTAAGGAAAAATTATATATCCAATAATTTATTTCAGTTGAGTTTTGGAAATCAGAACCCCTGAGCACCCAACACTTTTTGTTGGCTTCAGATGTACATATCCTGAAGCTAGAAGCTTAAACGGACTACATAAACCTCCCACAGATGCATAAACCCCTCGCTTCTTCTCTCAACAAAACTTCCTTTCATCTGAGTTTCATACCGCCACTACAATACATAACAACATGCGACGGCCCAACTCAGCAATGGAAAGGTAAAATCACACTTCCGGGTTTGTGCACTGGCCTACTAGATGATTGAAAATACCCTGCTATAGTTCAGGGGGCACATTCTGCGCTACCTCACCTAAAGTAATCCCCGGGTGAATGTGAGCCTAAACGCCAGGGCGTAGAGGAGCATCATGATACTCTAATTTGGAATGTCCAAAGAAGGTCGCCAGGGTCTGCATACAGGGGAGGACAAAAGGTGGTCCAACGGCTTGTGCCGAAGAGTAGATGGTGTGAGAATCATTGGAGTTTCGGACAGCATACGATCTAGCCTATAAGAACGACGAGACACACAACTCAAGTCACTCACAGCCTTACTCTTAATATACATGAATTCAGTAAGTTACATTAGAACGACGGGTGGCAATTTGAGAAGAGGTAATCCAGTAGAGCAAAGGAGAAAGCGGTGCAGAGCATTAGTCGACATCGGGCTCCACCCTGTCGACGGTAACATTCCTAATAATTTTTGACATATAAAGATTTAAATGTTTACCTTCAGGAAAGTTAACAGAAAAGTACCTACTGGGCAAGACATATATACATACTGTCCTACAACCAGACTAGACATACTGTACATAGATATGTAGATAGCAAAGTATCAAGGTAAACTGTAGGTATCTACTGTACATACATAAGTGTTGGCCAAGGCTCCGACAGCTGGGTACTTACATAAATACGCATATGGGGCGAACAACAAAACGCCAACGCATACTTACAGGAGGTACTGCCAAAGGCATGCGGCATGCGTTTGGAATCAAAATGAAAACTTGTCTACGCTGCGGCCTACCAGAGAACAGTTCATGCCATAAACAATCTGATGGCAATGGTTGGCCCAATACATTCCCACCATCTGTTGGTGGGCTCCCGGGTAGGCACCTTGCCTCAGGCTACTGTGCTTAAATTGATTTTTGCATGATCCACCAAACAGGTGGTCCTTGCCTTTATCCGAGCCCATCGCAGGCTAATTCTATTATTTCTAGTAACTCCATAGAAGATACCTAACGAAAGTACCTACTTTGCCAAGTAAACTTAGGCACGATGATATAATGAGTTTGGGCACTGGAGCGGACCCTAATAATAATATTGGAGGATAAGTATGTATGTGGGCGGGACGACATGTTCCAAAGAGGTTTGACGTTACACATCTCCATGCATATATATTTAAGGTGCGGGTGTCACATCAACCTACGTCGTGGCAGTTGGTTGGTGATGCACACAAGCTGTTGTTGGCTCACTACTTTTTTTCATGGAACGTAGGCAGGGTCTGAAATATAAGGCGTACCTATATAGTCGGTACTTGAATTCAAGATCCGCTGGGCCCTGATTGTTTACATTCTTTTGAAATTTTATCAGCCACTGTGTAACAACATCTCCCGCGCTGATAGTTTATAATGTCACAGTCGGAACAACAGTCTACTTCTGCCGTGGTAATACATCTTCCGCAATATACCATTAAAGCGCCTTGGCCCCTGCCATACGCCCCCCTCACGACAATCTTTACACCGCCTACCCAATGCAAGGATAAATGGACTCTTATTTCCGAAAATACCGACTCTCCTACGACTTCCATAGGTCAATACCTCGATTTGTTGGATACCAATGATGCGACATGTCTTCCTCCGGGGTATGGTCGTGATGTATGGAGCGCCACATTCAGCCCAGGGATCTATTGTCCGAGCGGATATGAAATAGCAGCTACAGGGACAGAGGTTTACACTGCTCTTTGGGAGAAAGAAATATATCATTCTCCAGCTGAGAGGAGCGTAGTGTGCTGTCTGAGGTACGCCCTTTATAAAGGCTCAATTTTATAATATAAACATACTGATAATGTGGGCCCCAGGGGTTTCGACTACACAAAGCTCAAAGACCAAGATGTTTGTGTTTCTGCCTATAGTCACTCAACATCGGTATTCACCAAAGACTATGTGACTGCGAGTAATCAATTCGTATATACCCAGATGACTGAGGTCGGTGCAGGGATTGCAATCGGGCATCCCATCCACTTACGGCACAATGACGAACAGTTCAGGGCCCTCTTCACTGGGATACCAACCGATTTTGTAAATAGTTCAGCAAAGTCTAGGGGGCTTAGCACTGGAGCAATCGCTGGGATCGCCGCCGGATGTGGTGTCGTGGGCCTAGTTGTCATTGGGTTCACAATTTGGTTCATCCTACGGCACAGGCGAAGACGGAATGAGCAAGCGAAATCGGAAGTCCCCCCCCCGCTGGCGGCGTCGTCAGAGCCCCCATCACCGCCGGCTGCGGAGTGGGCTTCGAAGGAAGCAGCTGTGACGTCGACACGAAAGTCAAGTCGAAGCCGTCGGGAGCAAGGGGAGCACAGCCGGCGTCATCATGACCGGAGCTAAACTTTTGTTCAAATCATCCGGTAGCTCTGTGAATATTACCCAGTTGTCTAGACGAAGAGTAGCTGGACTGCAATAGCTCTTGGTATGCCAAGTTTAGGGGGGGTCTGGGTTGATAACTTGTACGGAATATATGATATAGGATACAACAGAGAGAGGTCTTATATATAAAGTTAGCTATATTTTTGATTTCTTTATTTTCTTTTCTTCAATTGGTGCCTGGGAACTTTTCAGTTGATTCTCTTCATATAGATACCAGCGAAGATACTTAATTCTATGTACAACATTAGAAATCCAAGTATCTACCAGTAGAGTCTTCTTCCGTCTGCCACAGCCCCGAAAGTTGATATCTGGGAACCCACACACCATAAAGGTTTGTATTTTCGGTCCCCATCAGGGATATGTATAAAGACCTACCCACTTAAAAGGACTTTTAGTCTTAATACTTTCTTTCTTTTTTCTTATTATATAACCAAAGCAAATACTTGACTTGGATTATAGAATAAGTATGCGATGACCAGCTAATACTATTATCTGTCTGTATAGCTACTGATATTATTAAACATTGCAGAAGTTGAAAGAATATAATCTAATCCAGTCTATACCTAAGTTGCAAAATAAATATGAGCTTGACATGTTTAATTATATGTATCGATGTTAACACTAGATATCAGTATCTAAGCCTAATGTCAAAATCCTTATAGGCCAAGAGATCATGCAGGCTGGAGATTCTCTTATCATAGACTATGAATGATCTTTTGCAACTCAAAATAACTGTTTAGCTCCTTCTTATAATAACAGCTGAACAGTCCCTTAATCTATAGTAGCCAGGGTCTAGGTTAAGTTGCACTCAGTCATTTTCACTATCTATATTTCAACTAGACTAAATTTATCTTTATCAGTTTCTACACATCATCTTCCAGTTGATCCTAAAGGATGAGGTTTTTTTTTTTTTTTTTTTTGAAATCTGTACGCTTATGGAGCCTAAGGCTATGAAGCGGCCCCGATCCCTCATCTTAAAAGACTCGGTACACCCTCGGAACAACGGGCTACATAAACGTCCTGCCTCCCGAGCCAAAGAAACAATATAACCGAAATAACCCCTGCCTCCCCCTCCATGCCCCCTTTTCCAGCCACCCCCCTGTAGATATGCCTCCCCCGCCATGCTCCTGCCAGCCCTTCCCCTAATTACTAAGCAGATTCGTATGCCCCCCCCACTGCCCCCCTTCTGTCTCTCAGGTTAGGTCAAGATTCGAGAAAAACGTCTCCACCAAGTCTACTGTTCACTCTTCCCCCCCGTCTTTTATCTTCTTCAACCACCTCCTCCGGTCATCCATCTCCTCCCACGTCCCCCACCTTCTCCCAATCTCCTCCTCCCGTGGACACACCAGGGCTACATGCCTGCCTGTCTCCACCTCTCTTCCACATGTCCTACACATTGGGTCCACTGAATCATCCAGCTTGTTCCGCCAGCTCTGAAGATTCCCTTTGCCCGTTCTGCAGTGGACGTATCTGACTCTTGCCCTCCTTTCCCACCTGACTACTCTCTCTCCCCCACTGCCTCGCACCTTCCTTTCTGCCTCTCTCATCCTCTTCCACTCCTGCCTCACTCCCCCCTCTGTAATTTGTAACTCCCCTTCTACTATTCTATCTGCTCCCTCCTTTGCCAACCTGTCCGCCCTCTCATTCCCTGGGATCCCCACATGGGCCTTCACCCATCCCAGCCTAACTGCCCTCTCCCCTAACTCCTCTTGCCTTTCCTTGATTGCTCGGATCAGCTTTCCCAAGTCCGCTGTCCTATACTTCCCCTGCCTCCCCGCCTCCACTACTGCTGCAATTGCCGCCTGGGAATCTGTTAGAACCAGCACCTTCCAGTGTCCCGGCGCCCTCTCGACTGCGTTACGTAGCCCTGCTATCTCTCCGTCCCACACTGTAGCCATCCTCCCTAGGCCTACACACCCCTTGACTACCCCCCCTTCCGAGCACTACCCTCCTCCTACCCTCCCTTCCTTGCTCATGCTCCCATCCGTGTATATCACTACTCCCTCCCCCTTGGCCTCCTCAATTTTCTTGACCCATTCTTTTGCCTTGGCCCCACTTGTTAATCCCAAGTCAGTTACTGGCACCACCACCTTCTCCGTCCCCCCCCCCAAGCTTATTTTCTCGCCCCCTTCCTCCACTAGCCTCCCCACCCTGCTCAGAATCGCCGACATTACTGACGTAAAGCCGTCTTCTTCCAGATGAGGCTCCCCGAAGTCCTTCCAGTCCCGACCCTCCTCCCTTTGCCCCACCCACAGGTCTCCCAGGGCCCTAGTGTCCCTCATCATCTTCGCTCCCAGCCTCGCCTGTGCCGCATCCAGTACCATCCGTGGTGATTCCACCCCGGCGATCTGACTCACCAGCTCCCTTCTTGACCCCTGTACCGCATTCACGCACTTCTTTAACGCCTGGTACTGCAGCTTCTCAAACTCCTCCTCCCAACCATTCTGTCCTCTCCACGCTACCTCCATCCCCCACATCGCTACTGCCCTGATCATTCCTGTATAGATCATCCTCCAGCTCGCTGCACTTAACCCCCAATTCGCATTTCCTAACCCGCTCATGCTCCCCAACAGCCTCTTTGCCTTGCCTAACCTTTCTTTCCAGTGCTCCTTAAAGCTCAGGCTCTCATCTAGCACTATCCCTACCCACTTGACCGTCTTTACCTCCTTCTTCTTCCTTCTTCTGCTCCGCCTCAACACCATCCGCTCGTGTTTGCTATCTTCTAGAGGCAGATGATTCCTTTCCGCTACCCTGTGTACTGCCTCGTCTGCCCTTTCCAGCGTCAGTTCCATATCTAACCCCACATTCGTCCTGTCCCAGATGCATATATCCAGGTGCAAATCATCTACATATGATGGCAGCTCATTATCCCATGGCCCTGCTGCCCCTCTCACTGCCTAAAGGATGAGGTTAATTCGGTAAAAATGCAAGAGTGGGTACAACTCTTTTTTTCGCTACAAACAAATAAATAAAATAAAGCAATCCATTAAACTGAATATTCTTTTGTAGTAAAACGCCAAACCTCCCTCTATCCCGATGTACCTTATGCAGAAACTGAAACCTTCCATTGCAGAGTAATAGCTTTTCCTCGAAGACTACCATTAGATGGTGAATAATTACTTCCATATACTGACTGCCATAGTATAATCATATCACTTACCTCCAGTGATCATTTTGAGTCTGTCGGATTCTTTACTTAAATTGGTCCTTATCAACTCATACATCCCACCCTCCCATGCATCCACCTGCCTTTGAATTACTCCAACTGTTTTAATCACTTGCTTGAAGTTGTCCTCAATTTGATAACGCATTCTTTGCAAATCTTATCACTTTTCTCAATTATCTTCTTGCAGCATGACATCCATTTTCTGATTTGAATAGTTGTAGCCGAACCCAGAAGCTTGAAAAGTACTATTCATAAAGAACATCTTCATCAGCTGATTACTGTACTATTTCTTTCATTCAAGTATATGTACCTTTAGATGGCATTATATCAACGAATGAAACTGTAACTTCTATTGTCTCATAGAGTGCTAACCCACCGCACGAGTATTAACTAAATCACTCATATCTGAATAATTAAGGAATCACAAGAACTCATCATCTAAATAGTCTTCTACTGTAATGATAGCTGTTCGCTTCCTTTTTCGTCCTGAATATACTAACCTTTTCTGGTCTAGTTACAACTATTAGGGTCTAGTTTAAAAGTTAGCGGGCTGAAGTGGCTGGAACTCTATGTTAGGTGATTAATCTGGTTGTACTACCCCTTATAGATGAATACCTATGTGGTTGCCTTTCATAGCAGCTGCTATGAAATGGGGATGCTTTGTGGATAGGTGTTTCATGAAGGTGTTGTACCAACTAGACTAGGTGTTTTATACGTATAATAGTAAAGAAAAAGAAGCCAATTTTTCTCCTTTACCCTGCATCAGTTGGATTACTCGTGCCGAGCCAATGAGCCGACGGCTACCTCGCCAAGGCTTCTTGCCTTAGAGTAATTGCCGGAAGCCTACTAACCTATACTCACATGTCTCCCAAGGATATGCACCAGGTGCAAGATGTGCCACGGCCTCGTCCCACCCATTCTGGAGACCTGGGAGCTCTAACCCGTCTTTTTTATTCAATCCTGAAGAGATGTGTCGTTACCTTCCTACAACTGAGGTACGCTATATTGAATCAAGTGAACCAATGATTCAGGATGTATGAACAAATATGTATAATAAATGTCTATAGTATTTCTGAATATTTATATACATGAAAGCAAATGCAATTGGAGACAGTATTATTATAAACCGGGCCAGTTCCTACCTCCCCATATCCCTAGCAAACTCCTGACTATAGTGCCTAGCGCCTATATAGGTCTGCGAATGATGGTAGTAAGACAATACTACAGCTTAGACTAGCCTGGCGCATAGACATGGCAATGTTCATGATGGATTCAAGGTAGGCTAGACGGCAGAGGTATGGGAAGCTGGGTAGTGCAGGCATAGCAGGCTGGATAGTGGAGGCATGGCATGCTTGACAGTAGAGGCAAGCCAGCTTAGATAGTAGAGGCAAGGCACTGTTGACGGCGGAGGTATGGCAGGCTAGACGGCGGAGGTATGGCAGGCTGGATAGTGGAGGCAAGCTAGCCTAGACAGCGGAGGCATGGCACTATCTCGATGGTAGAGGCATGGTACTCTCTCGACACTGGAGGCATAGCACTGTCGACGGTCTTAACGAATTAGCTGCAATCCGTGAATAACGGTATATCAATATCTCACCTTAATTAACTGAACTTGCTTATATTATGGTGAGATTGCTCTACTATGCATGCACATATTGGAGGCCTAGTGTAGTCAATATTGGAGATAGGTCAATATTGGAGGTATGGCAGTATCACAGTAAAGAATCCTGTAATTGTACACATATAGCAGGCCTGGCAATGCTCTCACCTAGATCGCATACAGTTCATGACTTGTGTCATGAAAATCCAGATGCTGGGGAGGGAGAGCTCATTGGAAAGGTGTGCCTCGTGTGCCAGCGCAGCTGCTGTAATTTGGTGTGGCTGGCTTGGTGGTAGTCTGGCTTGCAAGGCAAAATAATTGCAGTAGAGGTGGATTACCTAAGTGTGAGCTGCGTATGCTTGGTATGCATTTGCTGGGTATGCTGAGATGCTGGGTTATGCTGCTACGCGTGGTGTGCTGGGCGCATCCAGTAGAGGTGGATTACCTGAGTGTGTGCTTGGTATGCATGTGCTAGGTATACTGGCTATGCTTGGTATGCTGCTGCGCGTGGTTGTGCCGATGTACTAGGGGTCTATGCCGTGTCAGTGATGTATGCGCATCCAGCTCTGTAGAGGTGGATTACGGTACCTAAGCATGCTGGCTGCTGCGCTGCAAAGTTGGTAAGAAACCAGCCTATTGGTAAGAAAGTTTAGTGAAGTCTGGTTGGGTTTAGTGTTGCTTTAGTGCTGTCGGATGTGATGAGAGTCTGCATGATGTCTATTTCAAAGGTTTTCCCCTTAAAGTATAGGATAGGTCCTCTTGGACACCTTCTAGAACGGGTGTGTCACTTCCATCGTCATCAAAAGCCCAATCGCCCATTTCTGGTGTGATGGATGCTCCCGCTGCTCTCACTACCCTCATTACAGCTGCATGTAGAACCAGCAGGTCTGGATGAGGCAAGGGATAATCTCCTTGTCAAATTTTCCCAACAATACCCGGCAGGAATTTACAAAGGATGTGTGGATTTAGGTATCGCACCCAAAAGATACGGGTTTGACTCTTTGGCTGGTGGTTGGCACATGGTGGTTGGACCGGATATGCATATCAGGGACGGAGTAAAAGATGCAATAACCAAGTTACATAGCCATGGATACGTACATGGTGACATACGAGAAGTGAATATTATAGTTTGTGGACCCGCTGGACTGTGTGTTGATTTAGTTGATTGGGACTGGGCTGGTGTGGATGGAACAGTTAAATACCCAATATCACTCAACCCCGACATACCTCGGTGCCAGGATGCAATCAAGAAAGAACTTGATATGTTTATGTTTGACCAATTGTTTGCTAGCTAGTAGATCTAGCGGCTGTAGCAAGGGAGCTCTGGTTTTCTGGCAGGATATTGACTATCAAGGAAAGACACATAGTTAGACGTCAGTGTGATCATAATATAGGAAACCGGGGACAAAGCCAGCAAGCGACCTTCACACTGGGAATTGAGTCTGACCTCACTTTGTGATTCATTTTATCATAAAAAAAATACTCATGGTCAGAACTAGGCTACGGTTCATAGAAAGAACTACAAAACCAAAGTTTACCTAGTCTGGTTGGCACAACCCCCATAGACAAAGTTTACCATCTTCTAATGCCTTACTTTTGCCGAATGTTATTGGGTTACTGCGACCTTGGTTTTCCATGCCAACAGCGAAGTCCCTGCGAGATACAATGGGGGAGGGGTTGAGAGGGAAGGGCGAGAGGGGGAGTAGTGGCAGGGGAGGGGTTGAGAGGGGGAGGTAAAGGGAAGTATGGAGGGGGGTCGTGGGGAGTAGGTGAGGGAGAGGGAGGCCGGGGGGCCCATTGGAGGTTTGAGACCCTGGATATGATTTCGTGCATTTCTGCTGTGGTGGTGACCACGCAATAAAGTCTCCCACCGTAGCACGCAATGGGTATTTAGAATTTTTGACTTCTTGTTTCGGTAGTGTTGGATAGTTGCCTTTTTGAGAAATCACACAGGTAGTTCCTTTTCCTCTACGAGGGTCTGATCGAGACTAACCGCAGCACTAAACTGGCAATCTGCGATCGAGACTATCTGCAATTTGTTACTTGGTTACCTTTTTGGGAAGTCACACTAGACAGCCCCGATTTGGTCCCTTCCTTTCTGGTCTCGCAGACTACCGGTACTATTTGAGGAAATGTAGTTGACGCACTAAAAGTTTGGGTTAGCTTCAGAGGCCGGGCTTGGCAGAAACTTGAGTGATGATCTGTTTCAGTATACATATAATTCTGTCCTGTCAGTCTCGCATAGGACGCTCATATAGAATACATGTTGCCCACAACGAACAGTGAGTTGAGCTTTATTCTATGTGTATCCCTTTTACTGTAGTTAGAGGGGCTAGTGCAAGCCAGACTACCCTTTTACATAGTCTTCAGTATCATATCGTTTTATCTCGTCGTCTCGATTTTCGTATACTATTGTCGGAAAACGTTCAGCATTTTAACAACGTCATCTATGGAAGTGGGGATCAACCAACTCGATCATTTCTACTACGGGCTTACGGGCAAGAGTGTGAAGACTACCTAACCAGCCTTCTAACAAAAGATATGTGGATATCTTGTTAGGCAGCGGAAGTGGTCCTAGCGAGGCAGCGGCGGCGAGCACGAGTGCACAGCAGATCTCTAGTAATAAACCTACTGGAGCGGATGGTAATACGCGAAGTGGGTAATAGAACTAAAGGAATAATCATGCGAGTGCGAGCGAGGCGAATTGAAGACTTGCTTAATTATCGATAAAATACAGTTCCGGAGAGATGTGTATGCGATGATATAGCAATGATAATATCAGTGCGATAATAATGACATAGGTAGAGAAATGATGTTGATAGATGATTTCGCCGGATATCCTGAGAATTCAGGGTAACGGGTGATCCGTAGCGCGGGTTGTTCCGGATGTGCGTTCCAACACCTTCTACGATGCAAGAACCCAGACGAGGAGCGAGTATCGAACCAGTTACTGATACCCTTCCTCTGCACAGGCAACGTAACTCCACTGCACCTCTCATAGTCGACAATCATCTTTTGATATCTGGCCCCGATGCACTTGCTTAGTTAGCCAGCCGGAGGCTAGGGAGAGTGAGATCGATTTTAGAAGTGAAGCTGTTGCGGTTAATGCAGGTGTTAAGATGGGCATGCATGGAGGCTCCAGCGTCACTCCCATGGATGTTGACAATACAAGAACTGGAGGCGCTAGGGGAAAGGAACAAATATGCTATCGCCTTGAGCATGTGTGCGAGTACAAGTATGGAGAGGATGCAGTATCTACATCTATGAGAGTCCTGGCAACCCCAGCAAACAATAGCCAACGGTCGACCAGCACCTATTCTGAGAACAGGCGGGAAGAGGTGCAGCGAGCAGGTTACAGAGGTTTGTCTTTTCAATGTGATGGAACAAGGAAAGACATAGCGACCTTGGTCCATGTCTTTACCGATTTCCAAGAGAAGCCAGAGGGGAACCTGCCAGCTGAAAATGGTCCGTGTTTGCAAGACATTTCTCCAACGATGGGAACTTTTGACTTCCCCAATCCGGGGTTGGAGATTGGGCGCAGAGAATCTTTGCTTTATCGATTGTTCGTCGCCGAGCCCGGATTATATCACATAGAACCCATTCCGGCTCTCCTGCCTTCATTCCCTACAAACATCCTTGAGCGTGCTCTGCACGATGCAGGGATAAGTATGCATACAGAATACGCAGTAGATGTCCCTGCAGTCACAGAGGGTATCATGGACATGGTAAGCAGAACTCATTTCTGCCCTAGAGAGTAGTGTGCTAATATCTGGATTCATAGGGGGTAATGGACTTTCCGTTGTTCTGGCTGGCAGACTATCGGAACAAGGACCTCAACGCGTGCAGGAATCTTATCTCAAACATGTTCTGTAAAGTCAGTGGTAATTTATATAAGTTTCAAAATATCTAGTGGCAATACAAACGTTTTCTCCCTCCAGAAGCAGTCGTGGATATGGCAAGTTCATATATTTACAGGCTTTATATGTGCATGGCATTCATGCCTTTGCGGCCTATACATATGCATGGAAAAATGGCGTCAGGACGCCGGCTTGCGTTGAGCTGGCGGCCAGAGCACGGGACGCACAGGACGCAAGCTCGCGTCCAGACGCCAATTTTATCTTGCTGATGTGGTCCCTATCAATCTCACATATTTCCTTCAAGTTTTTATAAAATAGGTTTCTATGGTATTAGGGTGGTATTTAGGGTGGTATTCAAGGTAGTATATGGAATAGTATTTGGAGTGTTGGTTATTTTCGTGCGATATATCTCTCATGAGTGCGAATGATTCCTCATCTCGGCAGTCTAAGCAATACCCATCTTTCTCTCTCTTTACCACTTTCCCACGCCTGACCAATCTTCTACTGTTTATCTCATGTTGAGTCACAAATCGATAGCAGTGATGCAGCACATAGACGACATATTATGTCTGACCTGCTGGGATATTTCTGTAGGTCTCCGCCTTTTTATTTCCCATATGGAGCTGCAATGGGGGTCCTGGATTTGTTCCAGTGTAACATCCTTTTAAGAATGTTATACCGGAGAGACATATCAGCTTCTATGTATACCGTTGCACGGGTCCAATTCACCACGACGTTACCTGCGAGGTCAAAGACTGCGACGTCCAACCTTATAGTTGCCTTACGCATTCTACTCCCATCAGCGAGCTCGTACTCAACGTAACGAGTGCGAGCTAGGCGGCCTAGACGCATCTTGTCCTCCATTGTAATTGAGGGTCAATAGACCCCGTATCAAATATATGTACATTCACTTGTAACTCTCCGGTTGTGATGACTTGGGTTCTGCTAAAGAATATATATTTCAGTACAAAATCTTATAATACTTGAATTCCGAACAGAGCTACCTATCATTGTCTCACGCGGAAGGTTTGATTTTAAACATCTACAAACACAAATGATAAAGTCAGGATATGAGACTGATATACTTACCCTGAACTGGTCATCTTCACCCACCGCTACGGTCACCTTTGTTGAAACGGGGTAATAGGATAACGCGGGCTGAAGGGCTGAAGGACCGATACCGCATGACGGGGCGGAAGGATCGCTATGTTCAGGGTTATTAATGATGGGTATTTAAGAGCGAAGGATTTCCTTACTTTCATATATTATCTTAAGGAAGCAGCTTCTTTCATAGTATACGAATATACTCCTCTCTCTCTCTCTCTCTCGCATACGAAGAACAATTTCTTCATGGTAGCAACACCAACACCGATCGATATAATCTATTAAGCTTGCGAACAAGCTCGATTCGTTCCATCACTCATATGAACAATACAGACCCAACCACCACTATGTCGGACTCTATGTTCAAACCTCCAAAAGTCGCCCGACCTCTCAAAGATCAAGACAACTATCACTCCTGGGTCACAAGTATGGCCAGGATCCTTCGACTCTCCAACCTAGCACCTGTCGTAACAGGAACCGAGACCGCTCAACCAACAATTGCTACGGACGCATGGAAAACCAAGTGCGACAAGGCACTTGTCACCATTATTGCCAATTATGAAGAAGAAGCACAGACGCTTATCGAAGCATGTGATACTCCAGCCGATGCCTGGAAAATACTGAAAGAACACTATGAGAGGAGAACAAGGACGCACCTATCTGCTCTTCTGCTTAATATCACAGCTTTACGCTTCGACGACAGAAAAAGCACCATCACCGACCACATCACTGCCTTCGAAGGCAAGTGGAACCTACTTCGATATACAGTAAACTCCCGTTACAAGCATACCCGATATAAGCATATATTCGTTATAAGCATACCCCCTCCGGTCCCCCCATACAAAATGGTAGATTTAAGGCATAAATTCACCCATTCGCATATGCATACCACTTTCTCGCTTAGTCACCTTATAACGAATGTACGCTAGCAGGGGTTCTTATCGATAAGAAATCACCAAGCGGGGTAAATATCCTAATATTCTGAATAGTCTTACAGCAAATCAAACTCCACGGTCCCTACCAACCTCCGCAACAGCTGGTTGAATCTACGGAAATCGAGGACGAAATCTATGACTGCATACGTGTTGCTCATCCAGGTCTAACCATTATCCGTGGCCAATTGCACTCCACCTTTATCAATCCTGCCTCTGAAGTTGTCGACGATGGGCCGAAGATATTGAAGACCGCATAATTAATACCTATGCACCGGCTGAGAATGAAGATCCAGTATCCGAGCCACCTCCTGCACTCCCGGTTCCCCATCAAGTAGCTATTGACGCTTTAGAAACACTTCTTCTCTATTCTCTGCAGACCGATAGAAATACAAGGCAGTTGGAGGATATATTGCAAAGGGAGAAGCGTCGAATTGAGGGCTATTTGTATCAAGAAAAGGCCAAACAAACGCAGCGGAGGATCACAGAGTTCTTACATCAACCCTAGTACTCATTTCCTGTCTTTTTTGTCCATTTCGTCATGTATGTAATTTTCTCCCGGTATAAGCATATATTCGTTATAAGCATACTATCTCCGGTCCCGACCGTATGCTTGTAACGGGAGTTTACTGTTACAGCCTCAGCCACAGCAGGAACCGACACCTTAGCTGCAGGCATCAAGAACTTTATTAACACCGATGCATAGAAAGCAACTATGTTGCTTGCCACACTCCCGCGATTCCAGAACTACCAGAATATTATCGATAATATCACTGCCTCAACCATCGATCCCTCATATGCAACTGTAGTTCTAAGACTCAAAGAACTATCAGAGCGATCCAAGACCTCCCAACAGCGAGAAAAACAGGAACCACCTTCAGTATTCGCTACAATTACCAAGAACTGCCCATATTGCTGATCCAAAAGATGGCCGGGAATATCCCACAATGAATCAGAATATCGAACTAAGAAGAGAGATCAGAACCAGGCACGATCATATATTACAACCACAGCGACCTCTCTAGCAGGTACAGCACCACCAGCTGATGAGTGGTCAGCCCTGAATTATGCTATCGATACAAATACCGAATTAGATAAGGAAGGCTGGTGGATCAACTCATGCTCATCAGTTCACATTACCAATGACATCAATGACCTTATTAAACTTGAACCATGGAGGCAACCTGTTAGGACTAGCACAGGGCCTATTCACTCATCTCATAAAGGAACAGCTACAACTCATGATCTAACTCTCCAATCTGTCCTCTATATTGCTAATTTTCTAAAGAAAATCATTAGCTTCTCTGCACTTGCCAGGGATGGCTGGTCTCTTCTCCTATATGAAGGAAAAGGTGAACTTAAGAAAAAGAAGAACTCGATCCTAGTTGAATAGCAAGGAAGTTTATATAGGTTAAAATAAGTGGAGGCAAATCTAACTGAAATAGAGTGGCATGAAAGATATAGTTACCTCCTCTTTAGAGTATTTACTTATATTCCTGAAGCTCCCCAACATCTGCGTAGTTCTTCAATACAATATGAATAATGTATTAAAGAAAAAATGACCAAACCTACAATACACTCATATGGGATTTAGATGACTTGAGTTGGAGAATTACTACATACAGATCTATGTGGACCATTTCTAGTAGCTGAAATCTAGTAGTGTCAGTACATGCTTATCCTAGTAGATGATTTCTCCCGATTTATTATAACAAGAGCTATTTAGAGAAAGGCTGAAGCAGCAGCTGCCTTACAAGAAATGATGCCAGTACTCGAAATGTTGGCTAATTGTAAAATACAAGCTCTAAAAACTGACTAGGGTAGAGAATTCAACTCAAAGGAATTCCTCTAGTAGCTCCAAGTGTATAGAACTGGCCTAAAGCCAATAGTACCTCATCACAGTGAGACGAATACAGTAGCTGAAAGAGCCAATTGAACTATTATAACTATGATCAGAGCAAATCTTGGGAATCTTCTAAAAGGCCTATAGTCATTAGCTATAGACTATAGTATATTCATCAAGAACCGCTTACCTACAATAACCTTATAAGGAAAGGCACTACTAGAAATCATCTTCCCAGCTAGAGATATTAAGCATAAGAGACTGAGATTCTGCCCATTTGGACAGCTAGTATACATCCACACCTATCATGATGGAAAGCTAGAAAGTAGGGCTACTAAAGCCAAGGTAGTCAGATTCACCCCATCTTATGGTATCTATAAGGTCATGATAATTGCCACTAGAAAAATCACTACTGCAAAAAACCCTATACCAATTCGAGAAGATACATCAGCAAAAAATATATTTCCGTCCTGTGCATCTGACGTTCGCAACGCATGGGATGATAACTCTAAATCTTGACGCACAAGACATTTGCGTCGGTATCTGGACGCAATCGATATTGTGTACGTGCTTGGGATGTGCTGGACGTTGCGTCTGCGCCTGGGACGTGCTGGCAGTTGCATCCGCGCCTAGGACGCCCTGGATGTTGTGCGTGCGCCTGGGACGCACTAGGCGTTTTGCCTACACCTGGGATGCAATGGGGGCGTACGCCAACACCTGGGACGCAATGGGGGGCCCCGCCCTTGCCTGAGATGCTCTTGATATTGTGCCCACGCCTAGGACGCAATAGGGGTGTATGCCAACACCTGGGACGCAATGGAGGGCCCCGCCGTTGCCTGAGATGCTCTAGATATTGTGCCCACGCCTGGGACGCAGGCCTTTTGATGCCTCTTATTTGTGACGGCTTACTACATAGTATATTGGGTTACTGATCCATGGGCCCTAATTGCTCTCTTCCACAATTCATAGCTGCTGATAGCGTACATAATCATTGTATTCGCCAATTATTATTGTACAAAAGTATTGAGAAATAGATATAGACATGAAACATGGTCCCTCATACACTTACTAGTCCCTCATACACTTGCTGAGACATCCGCTCTAGTACTCTAACACTTGCTCCAATGCTCGCTCCAATGCTAGCTCCAATGCTCGCTCCAATGGTTGCTCCAATGCTTGCTCTAATGCTCGCTCCAATAATCGCTCCAATGCTCGCTCCAATACTTGCTCCAATACTTCACTCTAATGCCCGCTCTAATACTCGCTCCAATACTTGCTCTAATGCTCGCTCTAATACTCGCTGTAATATGCCTTGGAAATCCTAATAATAAGGGTCAGCTATTTGAGTTCATCTTGGAGGCCTAGCAATGCTCCTACCTATGCCATGCGAAGTTGCTGGGTCACCCAGGGAATTCTATAACGGATGTTAGCGTTGCATGGTCATATGAAATAATACTACTACCTATACCGATCAAAGTTTTTATTTGCACTGGGAATCCTGTTATATAGAAGGGAAAGCGAAGTATATATACAAGAATCCCTTGTGGTTGAGGCCGCTAAGACCATCAATGAGCTAGACAGGGCGATAACGAAAACGAGAATCAATAGAAGTGGCCCGGCTATCCTACGCACACTTGAGGATAACTGAGATACCAAGTATGATAAGAGTCGTGCTAGAAGTGGACCCATATCCCAAGCACGCTAGAGAATAACTGAGGTACAGCGCTCTGTGCCGTGTTAGCCAGCCTACTATGCCTGCGCTGGTAATAGTCATATTGGGAAATTGTAGCCTGTGCTGTTCACGATATGTGTGGACTTCAACCTGGGCAAGATCGAGGAACATATATATTGTAGGAACTCAAGCATTCGTGGCTTATATATATTGTAGGAACTCATGCATTCGTGGCTAATACATATATATACGAGAAACTCATCCGTTCGGGGCTTATCCATATATATGCGATGAGTTTCTCGCATATATATGGATAAGCCCTAAATACATGAGTTTCTCGTATATATATGGATAAGCCCCGAACGCATGAGTTTCTTGTATATATATGGATAAGCCGCGAATACATGGATTTCTCGTATATATATGGATAAGCCCCGAACACATGAGTTTCTCGCATATATATGGATAAGCCCGGACGCATGAGTTTCTCATATATATATGGATAAGCCATGAAAGCATGGATTTCTCGTATATATATGGATAAGCCCCGAACGCATGAGTTTCTCGTATATATATGGATAAGCCCCGAACGCATGAGTTTCTCGCATATATATTGATAAGCCCCGAACGCATGAGTTTCTCGTATATATATGTATTAGCCGCGAATGCATGAGTTCCTACAATATATATAAGCCGCAAATGCCTGAGTTCCTACAATATATATGTTCCTCGATCTCGCCCAGGTTGAAGTCCACACATATCGTGAACAGCACAGGCTACGATTTCCCAATATGACTATTACCAGCGCAGGCATAGTAGGCTGGCTAACACGGCACAGGGTGCTGTGCCTCAGTTATTCTCTAGCGTGCTTGGGATATGGGCCCACTTCTGGCGCGACTCTTATCATACTTGGTATCTCAGTTATCCTCAAGTGTGCATAGGATAGCCGGGCCACTTCTATTGATTCTCGTTTTCGTTATCGCCCTGTCTAGCTCATTGACGGCCTTAGCGGCCTCAACCACAAGGGATTCTTGTATATATACTTCGTTTCCCTTCTATATAACAGGATTCCTAGCACAAATAAAAACTTTGATCGGTATAGGTAGTAGTATTATTTCATATGACCACGCAACGCTAACATCCGTTATAGAATTCCCTGGGTGACCCAGCAACTTCGCATGGCATAGGTAGGAGTATTGCTAGGCCTCCAAGATGAACTCAAATAGCTGACCCTTATTATTAGGATTCCAAGGCATATTACAGTGAGTATTAGAGCGAGCATTAGAGCAAGTATTGGAGCGAGCATTGGAGCGAGTATTGGAGCGAGCATTAAAGCAAGTATTGGAGCGAGCATTGGAGCGAGTATTGGAGCGAGCATTAGAGAAAGCATTGGAGCAACTATTGGAGCGAGCATTGGAGCGAGTATTGGAGCCAGTATTAGAGTAATGGGGGACCATGTTTCATGTATATATCTATTTCTGAATACTTTTGTATATAATAATTGGCGAATACAATGGATATTTCTGCAGCATGGGAACTACAATAGATATAGGTTGCACAAGAATACTCTAGGTTCAATATATGTGCCCAAGCTCGCGCTAAAATTCTTTGAAAATTCATGTTGTAAATGATATCCAGGAAGTAACAAAGATAGACCAGATCGTCCGGCAGAAGGTGTACAAATTATTTACGTCGGGCGGAAGGCATACAGCGAATTTATGTTGGGCAGAAGGCGTACAGCTAATTTACGTCCGACGGCTTTTGCGGTCCCTGGTTCCGTCAGACTCATAGTGCGATACAGCAGCACGTCCAGCCGCACAAGACGCACAGGATGCAAACTCGCATTCGGACGCATGGATGGTACATTTGATGCCAATTTTTTCTTGCTGATGTACCTTACCTATACTAACCATCACCCAAGTACTGATCAAAGAATCTAATCCAATACCTCGACCAAAGACCCCCGATCAGTAGATACTACTAGGAAGCTTTCCAGAAAGTGCTCAGAAAACTGCTCCATCTAGACCCCCTTAAGAAGTACTAACTCTATCTCTATTATAGAATACTACTCAGATTCCTCAAGAAACTCAGAGACCATTACCACCAATATCACCATGGCGCAAATATGCAGATAGATAGCCAGATGCACTACAAGAAATGAGAGCTAAGCGAGAAGCAAATGAACAGCTACTAGGAGAATAGCAGGCACCAGCAGTATCAAGTCCACCGAGTATTCAGAAACCTAGGAGAAGTCAAAGAACAACAGCTGGAAAAGCAGCACTAAGACTTACGGAAGATCCAGTATAGCTTGGAATACAAGCACCTAGTACCAGCCCTAAAGAAACTCATCTAACTATGACCGAAGTACTCTCTACCTCTCAAGTAGCAAAACAGGAAGCAGCAAAGGCCTGAGAACTAGAGCTAACAAAAGATATGTTGGAATATCTTATTAGGCAGCAGAAGTGATTCTAGCGAGGTGGCAGTGATAGTGGTGGCGATAGCAATAGTGAACACGGGTGCATAGCAGATTTGTAGTAATATACCTACTGGAGCGGATAGTAAAATGCAAAGTGGACAATAGAACTAAGAGTAGAACAATAGGAGTGAGAATAAGGTGAATTGAAGACTTGCTTGATTATTGATAAAATATAGGTCTGGAGTGGTATCTATATACATGGAATTTCAGGGTAAATGACAAGTGCAAGAATGTATTAATTAACCAATGAAAATCAAGGAAATGTGTGACGACTGACAACCAAGTAGCAACCAGAGTTTGACTCAACCCGGGTGGCAACCAGATTATACGCAAATAATTAATAATAATGATTGCATATGTTCGAATATAAGATAATTGCACATGCAATTGTATGACTCTTGCATTCAGCTGAAAAATAGTAGTTGATGGTATTGGCAGTTGTCAGCAGTGGCAGTCCTTTTACTAGATACCGGGTATGCTACATTCCAATACGGGTATGCTAGATATGTGTTCCAACACTCTCTCTTAGATGGCACAGCCGAGTTGTTTAGTAAACTTGGTATGTTTTTGAGTGTCTAAAGGCTTGGTGAAAATATCAGCTGGGTTTTAAGTAGTTTCTATATATTCAATAGAAAACTTGTTATTTAGGAGACATTCCTGAACATAGTGGTAGTGTATATCGATGTGTTTTGAATGCTGTAAAATAATAGTATGGTGGGAAAGGTCTATGGTAGTAGTATTATCGTACTTCAAGGTAACTAGTACCTTAATATTGAGTTCCTTCATTCCAATGATATACCAGCTAGCCTGTCTAGCAGTTACAGATAGAGCCATATATTCCGCTTCTGTTGTAGAGGTTGAGACGGAATGCTACTTGTTAGATCACCAGGAAATAAGACAGGAATCTAATAGGAAACAATAGCCTTGCCATAGGTGCCGGGTATCCCAACAATTGCCATAACTAGCATCAGAAAAACCAATAAGAGACAAAGGACCAGGAATGCAGGAATAAGAGAGATCAAGAGAATGAGTTTCAGAAAGATAACGAAATACCCGTTTAATAGCTTGATGATAAGATGCTAGAGGATATGAACAAAACTGAGAGAGGATAGAGATAGCATGAGCAAGATCAAGGTGAGTACAAGTGACTAAATATATGAGAGACCCAAGTTTTTATTGATAGAGAGTAGTATCAACAGCAGGTTCATCAGGTAATGCCTTGAAGAGTTTAATATGAGGATCCAGTAGTATTTTGACTGGATTAAGATTCTGTATATTAAAGTGTTCAAGTAGTTGGTCAATGTATAGTTGCTGTTTAAGCATGATGCCTTTTGAAGATTGCTAAACTTCAAATCCAAGTAACCTATGAAGGGGACCTTTAACCGATATAGTAAACTAAGCTTTGAGACCAGTTACTAGAGTGTCAAGGTTCTATTTAACTCCAACAATAGTTAAATCATCAACATATACTACAATAATAGTTTTCCGACCATTATTAAAATATATAAAAATGCATGGATCAAAGTGTAGTGGTTTGAACCCTATAGAAGTAAGTACAGAAGATAGTTTTTTATACCATTTAAGTGGTACTTGCTTCAACCCATAGAGGGCTTTCTTGAGAAGAAGAACTTTATTATCAAGACCAATACTTGGGGAGGGTATCATCCAGATTTCTTCTTTCAAGTCTCCATTTAAGAATGCTGTTTTAATATCAAGTTGCTCAAGAAAGAGGCCTAGGTTCATGGCAAGGGTAATGACAAGACGTAGAGAATCGTATCGGGTTACCGGTGCGAATGTCTCTTTATAATCAATACCAGTAATTTGTGAATAGCTCTTGACAACAAGCCTTGCCTTATAGTACTCAACTGATCTATTAGTATTTAACTTCACTATAAAAACCCAATGAGAATTGATAGCCTTTCTACCAGTAGGTAGATCCTTCTTATTATATATTTTCCAAATGCCAGCATCCTAAATTAATTGGTATTCTGCCATTATAGCTTCTTGCCATATATCCGAGTCAAGAGATGACATAGCTGCCTTATAAGTCAACGGTTCCTGAGCAATAAAGCTCTTACCTCTACTATATCAATCAGGTTTCTTAGACTCTCTCTGAAATCATCTAGTTTTTTAAGATGGAGTATGAGTAGATGATTCTGCAGTAGCTATTTCTGTACGGAGTTAGTTTAATACATCATTATGAATAGGAGATTGAATAGTATCTTTATGAGTGCACCACCAGTCATCTGTTTGATCTAAGATATTAGAGGCAGGATTGACAGTATTTAACTACTCAATATATTTATCAGGATCATCAAGTTCTTCAAAAACCCGAGATTTTAAGGAAGATGGACTAGGAGTTGAGGGTAACTGATTTGAGGGTAATTAAGTTGAGGGTAACTGAGTTGAGGGTAACTAAGTTGAGGGTAATATATTGGAAGGACTTTTTGCTTGTGGAGTTAAAGAAGATATAGAGTTAATGGTCGAGGTAATATAATTGTCATCTTCAAATGCTCCAGGCATAGTAAAAGTAGTAGGACTTGTTAGTTGTGAGGTTGAATATATAGATGGTACTGGTAAGAATGGTACTGCCTGAGTTGAAGGTAACTCAGGAGGTATAACAGCAGAAGATGATATTGATACTGAAGCTAGTGGATCAGACTCAATAGAAGTGGATGGTATATAATCTGTAGGTATAAACCAGACATTTCCAATACAAGCTATATCAACTCTTCTCTTAGATAAAATAAAAACTCAGACTAAAGATTTACCAATAAATCTGATTAAGTGACCTTTAAGTGCTCGTAGCTCCAGTTTAGATCCAGGACCCTACTATGGTTCAGGAATAGTAACATAGAACCGTTACGTAGCACTTAGTATAGAATAGTTGAAGGTGTCTTATAGAAGGTCATTTGTTGTACATAGCCTCATAAGGTGTCTTCCCTTATAGAACTGAATGAGGTAGTCGATTTCATAAGTAGGTAGCCTAGTTAAAAGCTTCAGCCCACAGGAATTTTAGAGCATATATGAGAGCAGTTCGAAACATGTTTGCAATGGTGAGGGTGAACCATTCTGCAACACCATTCAATTATGGACTATAAGCAGGAGTAACTTGATGTTCTATACCTTTAGATGAACAGTAAGTATTCCATTCATTATTAATATATTCACCTCCTCTATCTGATCTAATAATGCGTGGATATCTACTTGTTCGATTAGAAACAAGTTCACAGAACTCCTTGAGGTACTTTACAGCTTCTGATTTTTTCTTTAAAAAATAAATGTGAGTATATCGAGTTGCATCATCAATAAAAGTTATATAGTAGAGGGAACCGTCTAAAGATTGTACTGAGAAGGAACCAGCAAGATCTGTATGTACTAGATTAAAAGGTACCTTACTGCATTCATTGGTTGGAGCAGGGGCAATGTTTTTAGTATTGCTGTGAGCACAAGTTTCATAGAAAAACTTGTGAGGGGGTAGAGGAATAAGGTTGCCATCTGAATACCATTCAATAGCATGAGACCAAGTTTGTAGAGAGCTATGTTCAAGAGCTTCATACCAAAACTGAACAGAAGTATGAGCTTTACTATACTTTACTTGAGCTGGTAGTTCATATAAGTTTGAACTAGTAGATCGAGCTATAAACAGATGCGTCCCATTCTTCAAACTAATCTTAATCCAATCATCTTCTCCAACTATCCTACACTTTCTTGCAATATATTTCCAGGAAACCAAAGATGTACCCTTGCAAGCCTACTAGTGAGCAGCTACCGTCTAGTGCACACCCCTGCAAACCCCTCTGCAACAGCATTTCCAGCCACAACTCGTGATATTTTATGAGCATTGTATTTCTAGCTAAATGCATATCTATGGAAAAGAGTATGCTCTACAACATGGTTATGCTCACATCCCACCAAGGTCAACTGAAGACTCAATATTCCCCTTTCCAATATAAGCTCCCCGTAGACCCACCCCCACCCCCTTAATGCCCCTTATAGGCCAGGTATCTAGCGGGTGAGCTTATGACGACTAGAAGGCCATTTCTTGGTATCTATATTTATGTCAAAATAGCCTCTAGGGCAGCAGCCCCTAATATAACTAAATTGTATACAGCTAACAACAATGCTCCAAATGAACTATTTTCAGAATTAACTAATTTACTTTATTTATGGTAGTCTGAACCCTCGACCTTTCCCCTCTGTAGCCTTCCCCTCTACAGCATTCTCAATCACTACGGGGAGGTCGCCAATAGCTTTTAGAAGTTCCAATACTTATTATTCGAAGTACCCATACCCCCCTTTGGCGTTCATGAATCGCTTCTATCTAGAAGGTTTGCCGGCCTCCTCCAGGGATATTTATAGTAACCTAGAGTCCAACCCTTCTAACCTAGCTGCCCTATAGTCTAATTAGCTGCCCTAGATTTCCAGTATCTATTCCAGTGTCAGTCTAGTGCATCTAATCTAAGATCTAGCCTAGCATCCTATTTAGTGTCCAACCTAGTATCCGTTCAGTCTGTCCAACCTAGTGTCCATCCAACCTAGTATCTGTCTAACCTTATACCCAACCTAGCATTAATTGAATCCCTTCACATTATTAGTCTCGATCAAGAAAACACATTATGGTCGCTTTGATAACAATAGTATGCTGGCCTTTCTCTAGCCAACCAGACTAGCCTTTCTTAGGGTATTTTAAATCCTTATAGTAACCGTGCACCCAGTGCAAGTATTACCAATACCCGCGCAAGGTGCTAGCAGAGCAGTGGTACCGAGAATGCCCTGGAGGAGAGCTTCAAGTTAGATCGAGGTGGATTGAGGAGGGCATTATAGAGCTCTCAGAAGTAATTATTTGGTGAGAAGATTAGTACTATGAATTGTGACCTCTAGTTTTGCCATTTTGCATATTCCACCTTCAATACCAGCGGCAACAGATGCTAGGTAAAGGTCTCCTAGTAGTTATGAGCCCATTCATGCGATATTCGGCCTATAGAGGGAGTAGAGAGAGAGGGTAGATATTGGAGGGTAGCTCTTGAAGGAGGGTATTGGAGATCTCAAAATCATTGAAGACCTATCCATAGTAACTGAGAATGCCTTAGAGGGAAAGGTTGCAGAGGGGGAGGGTCAAGAGTTCAGACTACCATAAATAAAGTAAATTAGTTAATTCTAAAAATAGTTCATTTTGGAGCATTGTTGTTGCCTGTTGTAACAAGGCTCGAGGGGCTGGTGTGACCAAGGGGTACGAGCGGAGCGGGGCAGGAGTGGGGTAGAAGGCAGAGGCGAAGGCAGAGGCGAAGGCAGAGGCGAAGGCAGAGGCGAAGGCAGAGGCGAAGGCAGAGGCGAAGGCGAAGGCAAGGGGGTGCACGAGGGAGGTGCACCAGCGTGGGAGGGAAGCAAGATCCTGTATTTGGTATACAAGACGTTGGATAGGGATCCAACGAGAGGGCGGAGAGAGCAAGCTATATATACAGGCTTCCTTCCTGGCCAAGGCCATCGGAAGGAATAAGGTTCGGAAGGAATAAGGTTCCCGAGACCCCTTATCTCGGGAGCCGAGATAACAACGAGATAACAACGCTATCACCTGAGTTCGCAGGTGATGCCAGAAAGGAACAATGAATAACAACAACGAGGTCAGACTAGGCTGGGAAGGGACGGTTGTGATACTATCCCCCCTTTAGGCTCGGAGCCCCAGCGATGAAAGGTAAGGCGAAAGGCAAGGCGGAAAACAAACAAAGGCAAGGCGAAAGGCAAGGCGAAAAACAAACAAAACAGGCGAGTGCAACCAATAACTAATAACCCAACCCTAACGCCAGAAGCAGGTAAAACAACGTAAGGACAAGGCAGGGCATTATTCAGTGGGCCGAGGCTTCCGTGGATAACGTTGGTGGAACAGGTTGACTAGGTTCTGTGCATTTTCCAGGTCCTCTGCGGGTTGCCAGGTGGTTTCCTCATCCCCCAACCATTTGACCTTGTACTGCAGATGCTCATACCTCTTCCGCGAGTCCAGTACTTCTTCCACCTCCCATTCTTCTTCACCTTCGATAACCATGGGAGGCAGTGGAGGGTGTTTCTGTCCTGGAAGAGGGTCGTCCGCGGCAGGCTCGATCTCGGAGACATGAACAACTGGGTGGTGTTTGATGTCTTTGGGGAACCTCAGGTGGTAGGCATGAGTGCCCACAGCGGCCAACACCTCAAATGGACCCAGGAACTTGTGGTCGAGCTTGTGGGAGGGCCGTTCTGTTCGGAAGTGCTGGCTGGAGAGCCATACCTTGTCGCCTGGCTGATATCGGGGGGCCGGCAACCGTGATCCGTTGGCATACTCGGCTTGCCTGGCCTGCGCATATCCCAGCTCAGCTTTCAGGGTGGAGTGGAGCTCGGCAATTCCAGCTGCGAACTCCTTGGCCGGGGCGTCATTTTTGGCTTTTTGTAGGGGCACCAGGGCATCCACGAACCGGGGGTGCCAACCATAATTGGCCAGGAAGGGGGAGGTTTTCGAGGATTCCGAGAACTGGTTGTTGGCGGTGAATTCGCAGGTAGCCAGCAACGAAACCCAGTTATCCTGCTGGTAATTGGCAAAGGCCCGCAGATATTGCTCTATAATGGCATTCATCCTCTCCGATTGGCCGTCCGTCTGGGGGTGATATGCTGTTGACAAACGCACTTTAATCCCTAGAAGCTCGCAGAAGGCTCTCCAAAAGTCCGAGGTGAACTGCGGGCCACGGTCGGACACAATGGATTCGGGGAGCCCGTGATACCGGAACACGTGGTTGAGGTAGAGGTTGGCCAGCTCCTTAGCAGAACAGGTATCCCAACAAGGTACGACATGCCTCATCTTTGTCAACCGGTCTACCACCATCAGGATGGCGTTGAACCCCAAGTCTTCCGGCAATCCCGTCACGAAATCCATAGTAAGGTGCAGCCAGGGCCGAGCCGGAATCTCCAGAGGTTTCAGGGTCCCGTACGGGGCATGGCGGATAGGCTTAGCATGCTTGCAGACATGGCAGTTCTGTATGTACCGCTCCACGTCCTTCCGCTGGTCAATCCAGGTATATTCCCTAGCCAGAAGCTCTAACGTCTTGGCCACTCCAGGGTGGCCCGCCACCAGGATATCGTGGTGTTCCTCGATCAGCCTCAGGCGTAACCCTCCTCCTTCTGGTATATAGAGCTGTTCCCGGTGGTATAGGAGGCCTTCCTGGACGGTGCACTCGGCCAGGGAGATTTTGGGGTGGCGGCGCTAGCCAGAATCCACTGCGGCGATAATTTCCTTGGCCAGGAGGTCATCCTCGGATGCCTGTCTCACCAGTTGTCGGAGGTCAGCTCTCGCCTCCGCCTCCGCATTAGCCTCAGCTTCAGCCTCCGCTTCAGCTTCCGCATCAGCCTCCGCTTCAGCTTCCGCATCAGCCTCCGCTTCAGCTTCCGCATCAGCCTCAGCATCAGCAAGGACATTGGCCGCCAGATCAAGGTTTTCGGGCTTCAATACCACCTGATTTTGGTATTTTAGCCTTTCATCCCCCCTCTTAGGGAGATCTCCTGATCTCCTAGTCAAGGCGTCCGGTTTCCCCCCAGCCTTTCCCGGCCGGTATTTGATCTTGAAATTGAACCGAGATAAGAACTCCGACCACCTGGCCTGCCGTCGGTTAAGCAGTTTGGTGGTGGTGAAATACTCGAGCCTTGTCCCGCTGGTCCAGGACATGTAAAAGGTCCAGGAGACGCTCAACGGTCCACCAAAGGAGTAGGGGGTCGGTAAACTGGAACATGACGTCTACGGGTATGGAGAAGGCGCTCAGGTCATGAAGGAGGTGGAGGGTAAGAAGAAGTGGTAGCTACTGGTGCCCCCCTCCACCCCCCACAAAACCAGGACCTTCTCCCAGGAGGCGCCTCCCGAGCTAGAGCCTCTGTATCTGTTGACCCACCGCAAACTACAGAGACCCCTTGGAGTCCGCCATCCGTACTCACGGGTGTCGCCGGTTGTGGAGTTTACCTGGGTCCTTGAACACCAGCTCGAACGCCCTCCCGGCAAGACAAGCCTTCACGGCCGACCTCTCGGTATGGAACAGCGGACCGACCATAGACCCCCGACCGTCGGCACTAGGTAACCGTATGAGTCGAACGGACCGAACGCGTATAGGGTCGAGCCGAAAGTCCCATGCCACCTCAAGTCGCTAAAGTTGGCGCTTGAGGAATCGACCCCCCACCCGAAAAACGTCCCCGCGGTCCCGTAGGTGCTTGGCCCCCACGGTTGGCATCAATCGGTCCTTTCCGCTCCAAAACCTCCTAAGGCTCTTGACCAACAAACGCCGTTTGAGCGTCCATCGGTCGTTGCTTTGGGTCAATAGGACGACCATTAACTGTTTCCGGGCGTCTATAACGAGGTATTACCGCAAGTAGGAGAGGCTAACCGGCAGACAGACCCCCACTATACGACAACTGTTTGCGTGAAATTAGGGATCTTCGAGCGTCTTCCGAGAGGTTTTCAGGCTCCACTTGACTCCCGATGCCAGTCTATGTTACCTAAGCCCCTCGGGCACTATGGCCTTGTGTAACAACTCCATCTCCAACCGGTCGAGGACTCGTCTTGTCCATAGGGCTATTCCATGCTGTATGGAGTAGAAGTAGTCGGCCAGATAGTGATAATTCTACCGCAACTTAGGGCTCAGAAGGCCGTTAGGGCAGTGCTTTAGGTACCAGTCCACGTCGGTACCGGCTAGGCCCTATAGGTCCCCGAAGTCTCACGGTATACCCCGCACCGCTTGCCCGAACCGTGCAAATGTGTGTACCGTTAAGGCATACATGGCGAGGTGCAGGAAGGCGACCAGTTAGGTTCATATGAGGGACCGGTCTTCGAGATTGCAGAACCGATGAGGTCCCACTTGACGATGGTCCGGCAACACCACAAGGAACTAGTTAGCTTCCGCGTCGAGAGGAAGACCGTGTATGTCGGCAAGCTCCACCATCTCCTCCGGAAGGACCTGCCATGTGAGCCGATCCCTCTAGAACCCCACCGCCGCGACCGGTCTTAGGTGACGCCGCTATTAAAGGAACCGGTCCCCCAGTAGGAGCATACGGACAGAGTGGTCACCAGGTCCTCACAGTCAACAAGCTATGGTTACGAAGGCGGAGACAAAGGCACCCTTAGGACAGAGTCGGACTACGAAGGCCGTAGTCGGAGATCGGACACCGGAAGAAGTAGTCGTTCCTGTAACGGGCCGACTCACGTTAATGCTCTAAATACTGTTTCTTGACTACCGGTAACACGCTCGAAAGCTCCTTACCTCCGGTGTAGACCTCAGTCGGTTCCCCTAATAGCTCCACAACAGGCTAGTATTCTTGGAA
>ML121552.1:153698-169334 GCA_003788615.2 Terfezia boudieri ATCC MYA-4762 | reverse complement strand
TATTCTTGAATATATATCTATATATAAATGTATTAATATATAAATATATATATATATATGAAGATATATGAATATATATATAAATATATCCGAATGTGGTTTTGAGAAAAGGAGGAAGGCCAAACCCTTATAACATATACGTTATGGATATGTGGATACGTTCAACCGTAATAAGTCGAGGTTTGCCCAAGATTATTATTACGTAAAATATGGTCGGTATATCGCTAAACAAAATGGAAATGAAAACGAGTTATTCTTTCTACTCCTCTCTCAAAAAACATTATAAAAGTTCCATATATATAAAGAAATAATATGAATAGCAATTGCTATTACAAGTAAGTATTGTAATAAAGCAAGTATATACTAGAGTTATATAAAGTTATATAGTATATTACTACAATCAATATATATATAAGTACAATGTTAGTATATATAAATGGCATATCACTACAACGTTATATATCATATTAGCTTATATTAGTCTTATAACTGCATGTACCGAGGCTTACACCAAAACTCTTTTCCTCCTTCCGGTTTGGGAATATTGTATATGCAATACCTATACACCTATGCAAGTTGGCATTATTCAGCTCCAAACGGGTTCTAATAATAATGCATTTTATACCAGCCATATAGCGATCTCGCCTCCTATCCCAAGTAGCTTCTTTGGGTGTAGAACGTCTTCATTGTCTCTATGTTGGCCTATGCAGTATCTTCTAAAGTATGCCAAGGCTACTTCACCTATATAAAGTAACTTGATGTATACAACTCTAATGCAGTAGGCTTGGCATATTTTACTGACCATATTATGAATATAATAAGCCATTTAGGTTATATTTAAATATAGATATTTAGGTAGTCTGGTTATATTCAGGGCAGAGTATATACATGGTAAAACTCATTAGTATATAGCTGCATTGCTATTGTAACCTGTTTTTGGAGCTGAATAATGCCAGGCTGCATGCAGTGCATAGGCATTGCATATGCAAGTTTCCCAAACTGGAAGAAGAAAAAGACTTTTGGTGTGAGCCTCCGTACTTTTCAACATATTCTTAGGTATAGATTAGTTACTTTAAGACATCAACGTCAGCTGATATTAACCACGTGTGCGTCAGCTGACCGCCAAGTGACGTCGAGATGGCATTTAAAATTGCCGAGAAATGCCCGTTTAAACGCCGTAGTTTAACCGGTCGCAAATGGGGGTATTCAACCCTGAAATTATTCTGACCGATCAGAAAGTCGTTTAGGTTTTTGAATTAAAAAATCAGGTTTGAATACCCCTACAGCTTCTTAAAGCAGAGGAAACAAAGCGGGAACGGTTACGGAAGGCATTGTGCAAGGAAATCAGGAAGTATGGCAAAGAGAGAGCGAAAGCTAACAAGGAGAAGGCAAAAACATTGCGCCAATTGGAGGAAATAGAACGAGCGGAAAAAGAAGCAGATCGTAGAGTTGAAATGATGTAGTTAGAGCCAGTCGGAGTGCCTGGGAGTGTAGGTTAGCAATAGTAAATTAAGGATTCAGCAATAACAACCACATGGAGAGAGTAAGCAGTTAGCACCATTGAATAGAGCAGAAACAGATGATTCCAATGGTGTAAGAATTATCCAAATCAGTCCAGTGGTTGTTGAGATAATGTGGAGTTGTAGGTTACCAAACCAAATTCCGATAAATTTGGTGGTTGAGCTGCAGCGAGTGAAAACGAAGGCGCTAAGGGGAACCCCTGTTAGGCACGAGTAGGTGGCCTGATAAGTGACCCGGCCTAGTTTGAGCATAAGGTGATGGGCTTTATAGCTATCTCACCAGCCTCTGACGGCAGAGGCGTTATACACAAATACACTGTACTACCTACATAGGTGTCTTTGAATAAACAATAAAACCGGCATTCATGAGGTAAGATAGCATCTGGTGCGGATTCTCTGGAATCATAAGTTCATAAGCGTATAGCGAATTCGAAACAGGAAAACTTCTCTGGTCTCTGATTGCAAAATATTAATACTTATTTCTGCTTTACGGCCCTGAGAGTTGCTGTCAATTTACCAACCTGAAATTACGGGGCCTGGTCAATTCCTGCCTATGTCCTGTACTTTTTGAAGATTATCTTAAGTGGAAGTAGAGTATCTCTCAGCTGACTCTAGGCCTTTTGGCCTTGGTACCGTAATTCAATGAAGGTGTAATACCGCTATACTACGTCATGGCTCGCTTTACGTCATGGGCTACCAAATTCTCTTATCAAGCTCTGCTACATACCAAAGCAACAAGAATAGTTCGCCTACAATCTTCTAACCACGATATATCTTGATCTGAGTTTTAAATTTAGTTAATTGTCCACCAGAAAATTAGAGACAAGGTAATATACCCTATGACTGACCACGGCTCGACATAGCGGACACTTCATTGTGTCCGGTACCCGCCCCTCCCGCACAAGCACACTCCAGGTCAGCGCTCTTTCGCTGATCCCCATAATATTACAGCATTCCTAGAGACAGGCACTTGAATTAGTCTTTGAGAGCAAACTATTGCATGTGGGAAGTCACGTCAATGACGTCGACCACTACGCACCAGACAAAGGACCAAATGATGACAGGGCATAAGCACTGTATCTGCTACTGCGTTATAGCAAATTATGCATGCCGAATAAGGACGAAAAGTCTGATCCGACTTTGATTCTGAGGCTGTCCTCCCACCCCATGTGCAGTCCCCAATTGTTGATCCCACAACTGCACCACTATAGCTAGCCCCATTGACTCTACCTGCCCGTAATAACCTGTCCCAAATTTTATGCACACTATCCAAGGCGGTTCTGATTGTCTCGTAGTTTTGCTGTTCGTTCTCAGAAGTGGATCGGCTGTAACTTTCGAGTAGAACTGAAGTTTCTTCCGCAAGCTTGCGCGTAGCCGTGGCAAGATCGGGGTGTAGAGGCTGGGCAGGAGCAGCTGTGGGGATTGCTAAGGGGGGCTCGTGTAGAGGTGTAATGTGATGTCCGAGTTGAGCTGCCGGCGCAGCTGTAGGGAGGGCAGGGAAATCATTTCTGTTGCCGCCGTCGGCGCATGAAACTTGGATCCGATAGCGATACGCGAAATTACGGATATCAACATAGTCACCATCATCATCATCGAGGTTATCTCCATCGTCATCACTGATGCTAAATTCTGATTCAGAAAGAAGATCATCGACGTGGTGGCTATTGGAATTCATCCTAGAAGGCGACTGCTCTACACGTAATGCCGGCCTTTGGCGACGTCGACAACCTATGTTCGCGGGTACGTTGACGAGCGATGCACTACCTGGGGGGTGACGCTGATGCTCAGGACGTGTTCTTGCTGGTACAGCCCCAATTGTACTACTAAAAGCGGTTGAGCGGCTGGCTTCACCAGGGCGTGTGAGCTGTGAACCCATGGACACGTGCGAACCCGATCCGTTTGTACGCGAGGTCGTGTAGGTATTCGCTGTCGTCGCCGCCGAGACTCTAGTATTCCGTAGTGTCTGAGGCATATGTAGTCTAGAAGATGCTGTGGGTGGTGCTCGCCCGTGCACTGGAGCAGTTTCCGACGATACATAACGCTTTTGCGTTCGAGCCTCGATTCCAATACCCTGCCAAGTCACGGGAAGCTCAGAACTCGTAGAAAAGCAGGTTGCAGGGGGCAAGCTATAGCTGGGAATCTGCAAGTACAGAAGCTCTTCGAAGGCAGTCTCGGGATTACGGTTGGGGCACCATCCAAAAATGCGCTCCCAGGTAGCGTCTGACCTGATGGAAGTGTAGTGTTTGCGGAGATGAGTTTCTAGGGACAATTGGAGCGAGCGAAGGTGCTCAGTATAAGTATATGGGCTGGCAATGAAGAGGAATGTGAAGAAAGAACGAATACAACGACTGAGATTTTCAATAAGGGCAGGGTCAGGCTCAGTTGTACATGTGGTGACAATAGGGCCTATTGACGCTCTGAGTGGTAGGGCGGGAGTTAGACCAGCAGCTGGCCGGATCTGATCATAAGAACTTCCAACTTCGCCCCAGGATGTCAATCGTAAAGTTGATCGCGAAGTGGTTGTAGAAGGCCCGGCTCCAGGAGGCTGAGCGGTTGCTTTTCCCTGTGTCTTGTTGGGGCGTGAGGGCATGGCTTGAAATGGGTATGTATATGTCCGCGGAGTGGGTGTAGCTCGAATCACCAGCGAATGACACAAAATATGTACAAATTCTTCATGGTAGGTGAATGCCGAGGCATAGAAAATTGGAGGCCTGATGGATGTGTGCGGGAAATTGGACAGCTTCCTGCATGCGGTGTTTCACACACAGAGTACATTCCTATTTTGGAATATGGGCTTGGTATGCATTAGTCATTGCATATGCCGAATGCATACTATACATACACGTATGCAACTAACCTCGCTGGCGTGGGTCAAGTCTCATCCGGCTTCTTAACAAACAGTAATTACATATCAAATGCGCTAAATCCATTAGTCTGGTAGTGGAGGACTTTCAAATTAAGGGCTTGGCAGTACTCTGTATATGCGCATACTTTGTTGCATATCTCCATATTCGCTTTGCGTACAAGTATGTATGTACAAAATCCCTGCATCGGGGCTAGCTAGGCCTCCACTGATATACCTCCAGGTATGGCTCTCGTTCATCGAGCCATCATTCCTTCGCTCAAACGCTATGTTCGACAATCGAGAAAAAAGAAGAGGGAGAAAAGCAGGGGACGGTGTCATTTATCTAGTATCATACTTGTATATTATATGTATATGTAGCCTTCAATCCACCCGGGTATCCGGGTGGCGACCCCTAAAGTTGCGCACACGAGTACTGAGTCCCAAGGAGAAAAAAAAAGGACAACTAACTCGTTTTCAGGCGGTGGTCTTGTGATCTAGGCAATTGCTGTTATTCAACAGCAACTGGGAATTACCCCCAGACACATCCGGAATCTTCACAACGAAGGGGGTGGCAGCCTGGTACCCCGCAGCATTGAAGCAGTACAAAGATCGCTCCGGAAACCGTAGTGGAGCAGGCTGTAGTAGATGCAGTCGGGAAAAAACAATTGCTCAACTTGCCTTGCAGTTTATTGTCTCTTCTGAAAGCACTCTGTGTGAGCCGGGAGTGCATTCTGTACAGATAGTACTGTAGATAGCCAATAATGTTGCGGTGCATATGACAAGCAACCAGACTACGTAAGGTACAGAGGCTTAGTCTGGTTCAGAGGCTCACATTTCCTCCTTCCGGTTTGGGAATCTTGCATACATATACAATGCCTGTGCTCCGCATGCATCTTGGCATTATTCAGCTCCAAAACGGGTTGCTATGGCAATGCAGCCATGCTAGTCTCATGCCAAGACCCTCCTGCCAAGGCAGAGCGGCTTGCGCCTGTTGAAACGTGTGCTACCATCTAGTGTGCGCTTCACGTTACTACCTGCTTTGCGGTATCTATACCTGCTTTGTGGTATCTCACAATACCTGCTTTGCGGTATCTAACAATACCTGCTTTGTGGTATCTCACAATACCTGCTTTGCGGTATCTACCAATACCCAATGCCACTCACGTAATTACCATTACTTGCTTTCCTTAGGCATTTACTGCGTTCTCTTTCTCTGCATATTTGTGTATATATAGAGTTGGGAAAACACCCTTCGGAGTATAGAGGAACAGGCGAACACGCACGCACATATTCTCATATACCGTACTCATATCTGCATTCTCATATACATTCATACATACTCTCACGTTCGTACGTTTACTCACGTACACTTACATACGTGACACTCACGTACTGTTCATTCTCTCGGTCACACATACCTTACGTATATATCTCAGGTGAAGTGGTCCTTTATTGGCCATTCATCTATCCACCGTTGCGAATGGTTGCTACCCATAACCTTGTCATTCCAACAGGTTATGAGCCCGGAGCAGGCTCGCGATAGATATTCACCTAGCGATAACAACAATTCGACCGATTCAACCAACTCCACAATGCAGAACATCGAAGGGGAGTCCAGCAATGCTGCTACTTCCAAGCTGCTACTTTCTCGCTATCCTCTATTCCTGTTGTCCAAAGAATTCTGTTCTGCTGAGGTAAAATTCAGCAACATTGAACCGCTAACAGGACAATACTAAGCAGCAATCACCATCTAATCAAGGTCTGATTGTTTTTTTTTTTTTTTTTTTTAAATACTCATTACTCCTATTCAGTCCCAGTGAGGGGACTATGAGGAGCCCCCCGGAAGCCCGGGAGGATTCAGAGGAAGGCAAGTTAATCTGCCAGCCCCGCCGCGCGCAAGACGACTAAATACAATATGCAACACAGGAAGCGAACCGACACGAGACAAGTACTGAGTAAGAAGTAAAGTCCATATAAGCATTGTGTAGAACGACCTGAAAACTGTGAAAACCAAGGAGATTCGTTGGGCGCAGACCCCCATGCTGTCATTAACCGGCTATGTGCCAGATGGCCTTGAAGGGCCTGACTGAGATCTGCGCAAAAGTGTATGTCACCGTCTTCCTATACCCTTAAGCACCCCTTCCGTACAGCTTCGTATATAGAAAGGCGAAGAAAGCCTCCACTGTCTCCTACTCCTCCTCCTCGCCCTCTTCTTTTGCCCATATAGGGCGATCGATGTCCTCCCATCTTTCTATCCTCCCCATGTGATGTCGCTGCGTGTCGTAGAGCGGACAGTTGAAGACGACGTGAGACCCGTCCTCTGTGTGATAACCGCATTGACATGATCCCGTGTCAGCCTTGCCAATCCGATGGAGCCAGTACCTCTGAGGGCCCCTGTCCGTGCGAAGCCATGTGTATGCCGACAGCGCATGGCGGTTCCACTCACACCGCCTTACGCCGAAGCCGGGAGCGGTCCTGCTTTTAGCGCGGATGGATCTGGAAGCCTGTCTCATCCCCCCCTCCGTAACCGTGGGTTCTTGGCCGGTAAACTGCCCCCGAGCAGATGCAAATGCGGCGAGTTCGTCCGCCTCCTCGTTACCCTTAATACCAATGTGGGAGCGAACCCATGATACTGATGTGTCGTAGTGGTTGTCATGGCGCTCTGCTAGGAGCTCCCCTATCTCTATCTCAATGCCGCTCCTCGGCGGCCTTCCCTGGGATATCTCCATGGCGGATGAGATGGCCGCGGTTGAATTAGAGAGAATGGCCACCATGGGTGAGTCTCTGTGTGTCCGTAACGCGAGGGCGACACCCTCCCTCTCCCCGTCAGCGACTGTTGCCTCCTCTCCGAGATAGGAGCTTGCCCTCAAGGTCGGGTTCCCTCTCCTGTCCTCTGATACCATTGCTGCCGCTGCGTGGCCTTGTCTCCCTGTGCCGTCAGTATAACACACCCGCCATCCCTCATCCAACAGGCCTCCTATCTTTGCTGCCCAGCCCCCCTTGGCGTTCGAATACGGGTCTGACGGTTCGTATAGGGTGTTGAGTACTAGGCTGCTGGGGTCGGAGTATTCGCTGTTGCCCCAGCTCAGATTGGATGACTCGAACGATGTAGCGGCTTGGAATATCCTGTTTGGTGTGCTGTTGTTATTAGAGAAGGGTGAAGCGATCACTTCTCTTATCTCTGTGTGTCCGGTTTGAACTGCTCGAGCTGCCCAGCAGGTCCGGATATCGGAGAGCTTGACTCTCAGAGGTTCAACATTAGCAATTAGGCCGAGCTTTTCCATCGAACTCCCCTGGTAGGCACCGCAGATTTTGCGTAGCGCCCTGTATTCCAGGAGCTCCATACCGGAGATGTTACTATCGTCTCCCCACAGCTCCGCCCCCCATAAGAAGATAGGACGAACCAGGCCTGTATACATTGCTCTCAGGGCCCGAGGTGACATGCCCTTGTTGCTGTTGCCTAAGCGAAGAAGGACGTCCATGGCTGCTTTGGCTTTATCCGTTCTGGCCGAGATGTGTTTCTTGAATTGGAGTTTATTGTCCACGATGATCCCAAGAGTCTTGATGTGCGTATTATGGCGGCCTCCGAAATCCAACCTGGCATTTTTAGAGGCATCCCATTCCAGGCTGTCCTCTTCCGCGGCCCTTACTAGGCACTCATCGACTTTGTCGACCACTGTGTTGTGTTCTGACCTTGTGTAGGTGGACGATGTAATGACCAGAGGGTTGACATCATCAGCGTAACTGAAAAGGAATATCCGAGGGGGGGGGAGGATCCTGTTGACTCGGAGAGTGTATGGCCTTGAGATGTGTATCTCGTTGCACAGTCTCGTGGCTTGTGTGAGTGTTCTTGCTATGAAAATCAGAAACAACACTGGGCTTAGTGGGCTGCCTTGCAGAGTGCCCTCGTCTAGCGAGCCCTTTCCTCTAACCTGATTATCCCAGATGATATTAAAGGTCCTGGCACCGAGAAAGGAGTAGACGAACTTAGTGATAATGTCGTTGACCCGGATGGTGTTCAGTGCTTCCATGACTCCCTTCCTCCTCACCCTGTTAAAGGCTGAGACAATATCTTTGCCCAAGAGGGTGGCGTGGTCTCCCGCTGCGAGAGCCTCCTCCGCTTTGGACACTGTTAGCATCATGCTATCTATTGTCGATCTATGCTTGTGAGAGCCAAACTGAAGCGGGTGGAAGAGGGGGGTTATTCTTTGGAGTTGGTCCGCCACCACTTTCTCCCCTAACTTTCCCGTGCAATTAGACAAAACAATTGGTCTCCAGCCCTTGACGAGGCTGTGGTCCTTGTTCGCCTTGGGAATCATAACACAGGACATGTCTCTCCACTCCGGGGGTACTGGGCCTCCCTCTATCGTCCTAGCAATATCGTTCAGGACATGTTGGCCTAGGTGTGTATCCTTGATGAGCTTAAGGAGGCGATATGAGATACCGTCTGGTCCTGGTGCTGAGTTATTGTGTGTCTTTTGAAGAGCCTGTGTAATGCGTCGGATATTCTCTGGCGACGCTGTTCCGTATGGTATCGGTGATTGAGCCACTGGTGGCTGGGGTTCTGGCTGTTGAACTGTGATGAAGTTGTGTTGCTGGAAAGCCCTGCACTTCTCTTGGTCCGTCCCTGAGACTGTGCCATCCTGGCCCTTCAGGTCTCCACACGTTGCCCTGGTCCTGAAGGGGTCCTTGGCGATCCTGACGACGTCCCACGGATGTCTGTCCCCCTGTTCCCTAAGAAACTTGTCCCAGCACGCGCTCTTCTTTTTCCGGAAGGTCTGATTGTGTTCGCTTTCATAACTGATTCAACTGATCTTTCCGAGAACATGGATATAGATCAGGCTCATGAAAATTGAGCACATCAAGCATTAATAATGGAACTGTAAATGTTGGAGGAGATAATACTCTTCCAATGGAAGGAATTGGCTCAGTTCTTCTGAATTGCCTTCTTCCCAATAATGTTCCCAACCTCCTAATAAGAGCTTCGAACCTGCTCGTAATAAGAACTTCGAACTCGCTCCTAATAAGAGCTTCGAACCCGCTCCTAATAAAAGGTTCGAACTCGCTTCTAATAAGAGCTTCGAACCCGCTCCTAATAAAAGCTTCGAACCTGCTTCTTCTACATCGAACAAAAGCTTCGAACTCGCTTCTAATAAGAGCTTCGAACCCGCTCCTAATAAGGGCTTCGAACCCGCTTCTTCTACCAAACGTGTTGGAACATGGGTAATGGGATGACGTGGGCATAAGGGCGAACGTGTGAAGGGCACAAAAAGGTGAACACGCGAAGTGCGAACTGTGCGGTGGATATGTCAGTGGGATATTTAAGGTCGACGGGTTTCCTTACTTTTATGTATGAATTAATCAAGTATGTTCTGTCCCATTAGCCAAGATTACATCTTGGCCAAGTGGCCGATCTGTTGGCCAAATAGACACTATTGGCAGTTGGATCATCCCATACGCAAAGTGCACTAAGGCCCCGCTCTATTCGCCAAGATTACGCTAATTCAGTGTTGCATGCATCAATGTCAACATATGTACAATGTAACGTTGCATTCAAACATCCACAGTATATACAAAACAAATGACCACGCCAACGAATAAACAAACACGAGTAGAATTATCACCACACTAGCAAACAAACCAAAATTTTAATGTGAAAAATTAAAAAAAAAAAAAAAACAGAAAAAAATACAGAATGCACCAGGGAAAAGTTAATGAAATAAAATAAAAAACTCAAAATATAACGCAACGGGAATTATTTTCAAAAATTAAAAAAAACCGCGAGCTTATTTATATCCTGTTCGGTAGGTAGTGACTACTAAATTGTTCAATTTTACCACCATTGCTTTACCCCCTTACCCTGAGGGTTTCTATTAAGGAAGGATAAGAAGGGCAGGTACTTGTCATACCATTCGTAGTTCAGTGGGAATGACAGTGGGAATTAACAGAAGGCAGCAAAAGTAAAGGATATATATACGGAGGTATAGCTGGTTTGCATCATCCCGTTCTTCCCGCTAGCAGAAGTATATATGCGAAGGGAAAAAAGACTTCTGAATTGGCGAGTTCTGAAAAACACCTGTGTGGTAGATATGAAAAAATAACGCCACTATGTGGCTGGGTGCTTGCATGTCAAGCTGAGGATGAGGCGAATATTGTATATATTGCATACTGAATATTAAGCTAGGGAAGAAGTGAATATCTGGTATATTACAGGCTGAATATTGAGCTAGGGAAAAGGCAAATATTGGGTATATCGCATCCTGAATATCGAGCTGGGAAAGAAGCGAATATTTTATATATTGCAAGCTGAATATCGAGCTAGAGAAGAAATAAATATTTAGTATATTGTAGGCTGAATATTGAGCTGGGGAAGAAGTGAAGTGGCTATATTGGAGTTAGCGAGTTCATAGTAAACATGATGGATATGAAAAAATAATGCTGCCATAGTCAAGCTGGGGACAGAGCAAATATTGGGTATATCGCATGCTAAATATTGAGGTGGGGAAGAAGCGAGTATTTGGTATGTTGCAGGCTGAATATCGAGCTGGGGAAGAAGCGAATATTTGGTATATTGCAGGCTGAATATTGAGCTGGGGAAGAAGTGAATTGGCTATATTGGAGTTGGCGAGTTCATGGGTAAACATAGTGGATATGAAAAAATAAAGCCGCCATAGTCAAGCTGGGGACAGGGCGAATATTGTGTATATCGCATACTGAATATCGAGCTGGAGAAGAGGTGAATATTAGGTATATCACATGCTGAATATCGAGGCCAGGAAGAGGCGAATATTGGGAATATCGTATACTGAATATTGAGCTGGGGAAGAGGCGAATATTGGGTATATCGTATACTGAATATTGAGCTGGGGAAGAAGTGAATATTTGGTATATTGCAGGCTAAATATTAAAAAGTGAATTGGCTATATTGGAGTTGGTGAGTTTAGGGTAAATATAGTGGATCTGAAAAAATAAGGCCGCTATATAGCTGGGTACTTATATGTTAAGCTGGGAACGGGATGAATATTGTGTATATTGCCAGCTGAATATCGAGCTAGGGAAGAGGCAAATATTAGGTATATTGCATGCCTAATATCGAGCTGGAGAAGAGATAAATAATATGTATATTACAGGCTGAATATCGAGCTGGGGAAGAGGGCAATATTGGGAATATGACATGCTGAATATTGAGCTGGGGAAGAGGCAAATATTGGGTATATCATATGCTGAATATCTAGCTGGGGAAGAAACGAATATTTGGTATATTGCAGGCTAAATATAGAGAAGCAAATTGGCTATATTAGAGTTAGTGAGTTCAGGGTAAACATGGTAGATATGAAAAAATAACACTGCCATAGTCAAGTTAGGGACGGGGCGAATATTGTGTATATCACATGCTGAACATTGAGCTGAGGAAGAGGCAAATATGGGGTATGTCACATGCTGAATATTGAGCTAGGGACCGGGTGAATATTATATATATTGCAGGCTGAATATCGAGCCCAAGAAGAGGTGAATATTAAGCTAGAGAAGAGGCGAATATTGGGTATATTGCAGGCTGAATATCGAGCTGGAGAACAAGCGAATATTGGGTATATCATATGTTGAATATCAAGCTGGAGACGGGGTGAATATTATGTATATTGCAGGCTGAATATCGAGTTCGGGAAGAGGTAAATATTGGGAATATCGCATGCTAAATATCGAGCTAGGGAAGAGGTGAATATTAGGTATGTCATATGCTGAATATGGAGCTGGGAAAGAAGCAAATATTTGGTATATTGCAGGCTGAATATTGAGCTGGGGAAGAAGAAAATATTTAGTATGTTACAGGCTGAATATCGAGCTGGAGAAGAAGTGAATTGGCTATATTGGAGTTGACGAGTTCTGGGTAAACATGGTAGATATGAAAAAATAATACTGCTATAGTCAAGCTAGGGACGGGGCGAATATTATATATATTGCATACTGAATATTGAGCTAGGGAAGAGGTGAATATTGGGTATATCGCATACTGAATATTGAGCTGGAGACTGGGTGAATATTATGTATATTGCAGGCTGAATATCGAGCCCAGGAAGAGGTGAATATTGGGAATATTACATGCTGAATATCGAGCTAGGAAAGAGGCGAATATTGGGTATATCGTATGCTGAATATCGAGCTGGAAAGAGGCGAATATTAGGTATATTGCATACTAAATATCGAGCTGGGGACTGAATGAATATTATGTATATTGCAGGCTGAATATCGAGCCTGGGAAGAGTCGAATATTAGGAATATCGCATGCTGAATATTGAGCTGGGGAAGAAGTGAATATTAGGTATATCACATGCTGAATATCAAGCTGGGAAGAGGCGAATATTAGATATATTGCATGCTGAATATTGAACTAGGGAGGAAGCTAATATTAGATATATTCCAAGCTGAATATCGAGCTGGGGAAGAAGGGAATATTAGCTATATTAGAGTTGGCAAGTTCAGGGTAAACACATGTGTGGTAGATAAGAAAAAATAACGCCGCGACATGGCTCTGTGCTTGTACGTCAAGTTGGACACGAGGCTGAATATTGAGCTGGAGACGGGGTGAATATTATGTATATTGCAGGCTGAATATTGAGCTGGGCAAGAAGTAAATATTAGATATATTGTAGTTAGTGAGTTCAGGGGAAACACGTATATGGTGGATATATAAAAATAATATAGTAATATGGCTAGGTGGTTGCATGTCAAGCTAGGGACGGGGCAAATATTAGGTATATCACATGCTGAATATCGAGCTGGGGATGAAATGAATATCATGTATATTGTAGGCTGAATATCGAGCTTGGGAAGAGACGAATATTGGGAATATCGCATGCTGAATATCGAGCTGGAGAAGAGGCGAATATTGGGTATATCGCATGCTGAATATCGAGCTGGGGAAGAAGCGAATATTTGGTATATTACAAGCTGAATATCGAGCTGGAGAAGAAGTGAATTGGCTATATTGGAGTTGGCGAGTTCCTGGTAAACATGGTGGATATGAAAAAATAATGCCACTATAGTCAAGCTGAGGATGGGGCAAATATTATATATATTGCATACTGAATATTGAGCTGGGGAAGAGGTGAATATTGGGTATATCATATGTTAAATATCGAGCTGGGGACTGAGTGAATATTATGTATATTGCAGGCTGAATATCAAGCCTAGGAAGAGGCAAATATTGGAAATATCATATGCTGAATATCTAGCTAGGGAAAAGGTGAATATAGGGTATATCGCATGGTGAATATCAAGCTAGAAAGAGGTGAATATTAGGTATATCGTATGTTGAATATTGAGTTGGGGACCGAGTGAATATTATATATATTGCAGGCTGAATATTGAGCCCGGAAAGAGGTGAATATTGGGAATATCGCATGCTGAATATCGAGTTAGGGAAGAGATAAATATTGGGTATATCGCATAGTAAATATTGAGCTAGGAAGAGGCCAATATTAGGTATATCGCATGCTAAATATCGAGCTGGGGAGGAAGTTAATATTAGGTATATTCTAGGCTAAATATCGAGCTGAGGAAGAAGCGAATATTGGCTATATTGGAGTTGGGGAGTTCAGGGTAAACACGTGTGTGGTGAATAAGAAAAAATAATGCCACCACATGGCTGAGTGCTTGCATGGAAAGCTGGAGACGAGGGGAATATTGTGCATGTCACATGCTGAATATCGAGCTGGAGACAGTGTGAATATTATATATATTGCAAGCTGAATATCGAGCTGGGGAAGAAGCAAATATTAGATATATTGGAGTTGGCGAGTTCAAGGGAAACACACGTATAGTGGATATGTAAAAATAATGCAGTAATATGGCTAGGTGGTTGCATGTCAAGCTGGGGACGGAACAAATATTGGGTATATCGCATGTTAAATATCGAGCTGAGGACAGGATGAATATTATGTATATTGTAGGCTGAATATCAAGCTCAGAAAGAGATGAATATTAGGAATATCGTACATCAGGAACGATTTTCCTGCGCCGCAACACCATCACCAGGCGCCCTGACAATTGCCCTCTGCTACTTGCGCGCCTTAGGCACCTCTGGCGTTTGGTCGCCACGGCGCCAACGTGGCGGTCTGCCGTCCTGGCGTTAACTCCAACGGGGCGCGCCCCAACATACACACCACTAGTCAGGTTGGGACACCAGGCGTCCTGACAATGCCTGGGCCTCATCCATACCCTGAGCACCCTCGCGCCTTCACTATCAGGGCGCCACTGATCTGTTGTACTTATCCTGGACTCTTATCATAGTAGACTATCCCAATGTCCCCTGTCCCATCTCATATGTCCTTAAACGTCAATGTATATTCAATCCTAGTATATTTATTTTCATGGTATCCATAAACAATCACTTCCAATTTTTAGAATGCAACTATTTAATTCTATTCATACAACTCATTCCACGTACTGAAATCTATCCTGTTGTTTACCAACCAGACCCTCCCCTTCTCCAATGGTATCAGATGAGCTATCCTCTCTATATCCGATATTTTTATAAAATGCATATCAAGTTGCCTGTCACTGAATTCCATTCGTATCATCCCTTCTTCACTGTGTGGTCTGCTTGAACCCTTTACCCACATTAACCTCACGTATGCTACCTCATGTTTACCCTGTATCCCGTCCTATACCCTGAAGAGCCCTTCTAACCTCCCCACCGTCCTCCCATCCAGTTTACCATTGGAGTTTTCGTATCTTGGTCTCCGCTGCACCCAAACCCACTCCGCACGTATATCGCCTGTCTTTCGGAATCCCTCATTAGCAGTCCATCGCATGTGGTGTATTTCCATGCCATCCCCCTGAAATTGTAGAACTGGAACTGCAACACTATCGAAGTATTCTCCTTAGTACCTTCCAATGAGCCCAATGTCCCCTCCTATGCCCTCTGAATTACCATTCAACCTCAGGTACTCCTGGAACTTCAACACCAGGTTCGGGATCCTCAGTATACTCGCCAGGGTTGTGAGCGTCACTGGACTAGCACTGTGAGCCTGCTTCCGCCCTCCCAATACCGGAATTCCTGGTTTCGCTTTTTTACCATGGTTGCCTTTCTCTAACGCTGCCACGAGGCTCTTAATATCACTTCCCAGATTTAACTCCTTATCCCACGCACACAAATTCAACTCTAGCATTTTAAATGCACCTTCCCTCACATGACTATCTAGAACCTGCGAACTGGCGTCAATTCTATTCGAGCGGCGATAAGCGTCTTTTAAGGGCTTGTGAAGGGCC
>ML121552.1:102893-134963 GCA_003788615.2 Terfezia boudieri ATCC MYA-4762 | reverse complement strand
GGTATCGCCGGCGCCGTAACCGAGGAGCTAGTTATTCGTCGAACCGTTGAAGGACCACAGGCATTCGTCTCCGTATCACGTCTCCGCACCAAGGTAGAAGGTATCGCCGGCGCCGTAACCGAGGAGCTAGTTATTCGTCGAACCGTTGAAGGACCACAGGCATTCGTCTCCGTATCATGTCTCCGCAACAAGGTAGAAAGGATCGCCGGCGCTGTAACCGAGGAGGTAGTTATTCGTCGAACCGTTGGAGGACCACAGGCACTCGTCTCCGTTACACGTCTCCGCACCAAGGTAGAAGGTATCGCCGGCGCTGTAACCGAGGAGCTAGTTATTCGTCGAACCGTTGAAGGACCACAGGCACTCGTCTCCGTTACACGTCTCCACACCAAGGTAGAGAGAATGGTCGGCTCTGTAACCGAGGAGGTAGTTATTCGTCGAACCGTTGAAGGACCATAGGAGAGACTCTCCGTAACACGTCTCCGCACCAAGGTAGAAGGTATCGCCGGCGCCGTAACCGAGGAGCTAGTTATTCGTCGAACCGTTGAAGGACCACAGACGTTCCTCTCCGTACTATCTTCGTCTCCGTACCACACGTAGAAATCCGGTGCTGCTGTAACCGAGGAGCTAAGTTATTCGTCGAACCGTTGAAGGACCTAGGCATACGTCTCCGTACACGTCTCGCACCAAGGTAGAGAAACGCTCGCTCTGTAACCGAGGAGCTAGTTATTCGTCGAACCGTTGAAGGACCACAGGCACTCGTCTCCGTAACACGTCTCCGCACCAAGGTAGAAGGTATCGGCGCTGTAACCGAGGAGCTAGTTATTCGTCGAACCGTTGAAGGACCATAGGAGAGACTCTCCGTAACACGTCTCCGCACCAAGGTAGAAGGTATCGCCGGCGCGTAACCGAGGAGCTAGTTATTCGTCGAACCGTTGAAGGACCACAGGAGAGACTCTCCGTAACACGTCTCCGCACCAAGGTAGAAGGTATCGCCGGCGCCGTAACCGAGGAGCTAGTTATTCGTCGAACCGTTGAAGGACCAGGCAAGACGTCTCCGTAACACGTCTCCGCACCAAGGTAGAAAGAATCGTCGGCTCTGTAACCGAGGAGACTAGTTATTCGTCGAACCGTTGAAGGAACACAGGCATTAGTCTCCGTTACACGTCTCCGCACCAAGGTAGAGAGAATGTTCGGCTCTGTAACCGAGGAGGTAGTTATTCGTCGAACCGTTGAAGGACCACAGGAAGGTCTCTCCGTTACACGTCTCCGCACCAAGGTAGAAGGCATCGCCGGCGCCGTAACCGAGGAGCTAGTTATTCGTCGAACCGTTGAAGGACCACAGGAGAGACTCTCCGTAACACGTCTCCGCACCAAGGTAGAAGGTATCGCCGGCGCCAGAACCGAGGAGCTAGTTATTCGTCGAACCGTTGAAGGTCAACAACGACAGCTCTTCCCGCTAGTAAATCTCGTTTTCTGTGGGTAACCTGAGGTGACCTTCGTAACCGGAGAAAGAACATATGCCGTACTCAGTGTTATACGTCTCCGCACCTAGGTAGAGAGAATGGTCCGCTCTGTAACCGAGGAGATAGTTATTCGTCGAACCGTTGAAGGAACACAGGCAAGAGTCTCCGTTACACGTCTCCACACCAAGGTAGAGAAAATGGTCGACTCTGTAACCGAGGAGGTAGTTATTCGTCGAACCGTTGAAGGAACACAGGTAAGAGTCTCCGTAACACGTCTCCGCACCAAGGTAGAAGGTATCGCCGGCACCGTAACCGAGGAGCTAGTTACTCGTCGAACCGTTGAGAACCTAGGCAATGCTCGTCCGTAACACGTCTCAGCAACAAGGAACAAGGTTCATACGCCGCGCCGGGGTATTATACCTATACACGTATCCGCACCAACGCTATCGTAAGGTATCGCCGGCGCCGTAACCGAGAAGCTAGTCATTCGTCGAACAGTTGAAAGACCATAGCAATTCAGGCGCGACGTAACAACGTCTCCGCACCAAGTTGTAGAAGGAAACGTCGGCGCTGTAACCGAGGAGCTAGATATTCGGCGAACCGTGAAAGGACCACAGGCCTTAGCCTCCATAATACATCGCCTGCTACTCAAGGTAGAAGGTATCGCCGACGAAGTAACCGAGGACCTAGCTATTCGTCCGAACCGGTGAAAGAACACATATTGGGCAACAATCTCAGTCACACGGCTACAGCACCAATGGTAGACGAAAATGGTCGGCTCTGTAACCGAGGAGACACGTGAACTCGTCCAACCGTTGAAGGAACACAGGGTTAAGAGTCTCCGTAACACGTCTCCGCACCAAGGTAGAAGGCAACGACGGCGCCGTAAAGCGATACCCTATATGAATATCGTAATGGGCGAAAGGTATTGAATATGACCTGGACTGGGTCGATGATGGTTAGAATAACGGTTGAAGATGGAACCATGCCTCTGCACATTGCCTCTGCTTACGGACACCAGGAAGTTGCCAAGCTGCTTATTGATGGAGGAGCCAATGTCTCGGCTGGTAAGAGAGATGGAACCACACCGCTGTACATTGCTTCTCAAAACCGACACCAGGGAGTTGCCAAGCTGCTTATTGATCGAGGAGCCAATGCCGCGGCACCACGCCTCTGCACAATGCCTCTGAGAAAGGACAACAGGAAGTTGCCAAACTCGAGGAGCTAATGTCTCGGCCGCTAGGAAAGGTGGAAGCACATCTCTGTTCTATACTAAATCTGTAGATTGGTCATTTTATCGATGCAGCTTTTTCTTTTTTTTTCTAACCATTTTTGTTTTTTTACTAATTTACCGATTCATTGGCCAATCAGGCGGTATCGGCAGTTAGACCATCCTTACACCAATCGCACGAATACTCCGCTCCATTCACCAATCCCACGATAATTCACATTTTTTTTTTTTTTTTTTAAATACTCGTTACTCTTATTCGGTCCCAGTAAGGGGACCATGAAGAGCCACCCGGAAACCCGATATGCTCCATATACGTTGCATTCAAAACAATAGGGGTTGTCATGTCAAAACTTTGTTCATGTACAAGGATTTTAGTACAAGTCATAAGCTTTTAGTGAGCAGCCTGCCCTCGGTAGTATCAAGGATAGAGAGGACCTGGACAATTGAGGAGAAGGGCGAGGACGATTGAGATGCTGTAGAGGCCTTCTTCGGCTTCCCATATGGAAGGATTACTGGAAAAGGTGGCCCTTAATTTTATTTTTGGAATTACGACGGGTTTGGTTTTTTCGAAACTGTTATTTTTTTATTACATGTTCTTTCATTATGTGAGGGCTTTAGTTAGGCTTCTCTAGGTTTTTTTTTTTTTTTTAATACTTATTACTCCTATGCGGCCCCGTTAGGGGGGCCATGAGGACTTCTCTAGGGGTCATCTGGCATTTGGCCGGTTCATGAAGCATGGGGGCTCCACATCTCTCGATTGTGTTATTTCAGCTTCTAGGTTCTCACACTTTCGTCTCTACTTGCTTGTTTGTGCTTTCGCCTTGTGTCGGACCTGGCAGATTAACTTGCCCTGTTCGTGAATCCAGCCGGGTTTCCCGGTGGCTTCTCATTGTCCCCGCTTACTGGGTTCGAGAAAGAAAAAGAAAAAAAAAAGTGCAAGTCACAGGTTAAGGCCATTTTACTTGATTCAAGCTTTCTTCATATTGCCCTTTTTTTCGGACATTTTTTTAACCTTTCATTTTCAAATACTTGCTCTTAACATGCAATTTATTTGCCTCGTAGTTGGCCCTAAGTTATCCTCTATCCAGGCAATAAATTACTACACCTCCTCTTAAGTCCATGGTCATGGGATTGTACTTCATAGTATTTAGCATATTTGTAATTTGGTTTGTGAGGAATAATGGAATAATAATTATTCAGGCTCATGTGGACGGGGTTATTCAGGCTTATATATAGGACGATCAAATATCTAGGCTGATATAAGGGGATTATTCAGGCTCATATAGACGGGATTATCCAGCCTGGTATAGAGAGATTAACTAGGCTTCTATAGCCCATCCAGTCCCCGGCCGCGCAACTTTTAACAATACTTTCTAGCCAATGCTCGGAGGGATACACTCAATTTAAATTCATAATTATCTTATTTTAAGGTGAAGACTATACAGGGATAATTTCTAAGTGCAATAGAGAGTATAGCAGAAAGCTGAAACTCACAAGCGAAAACAGCTATGAACACAGTTGAATATATTAGAAATATGGTGCTGGGTACCATTTTAAGGGGGTGTGCCACTTACGTATCAACAATACCATCATAACAGATTTCAGATATTTTTACAGTAAAATCAATAGTATTGGCTATGGAGAACAATAATTACTGATTAAAAAAAAATAGGGGTATTCAAAGTTAGTTTTAGAGCCAAAATTCTTGTGCGTTTTTTATGCCCGAAAAAACAGCCTAACTTTGAATACCCCACGAAAAAGGGCGAAAAAAGCCAATGAAAATCAAGGAAATGCAACGACCGACAACCGGGTGGCAACCAGAGTTTGACTCAACCCAACATACGCAAATAATTAATAATAATGATTGCGTATACGATAGTATGACTCTTGCGTTCAGCTGAAAAGTGGTTGTTTCGGCAATATCGGTGGTTGACGGCGTTGGTGGTTACCGGCGACGGCGATCCTTTTGCTGGATAGCGGGTGTGCCGGATGTGCGTTCCAACAATGAGAATATTGAATATAGCCTAAAAGCACTCGGAAAATCCAAATTTCGTATCTACAACCCACCCTGTTTTACCCTGAAGCCTCTACATAGAGCTTTTCTCAAATATTACATGCCCTGACAACAAGCGTGTTTTCTCATATATCTAGCGAGCTGTTTTAGCTTGCGCCAGCAATAGCGAGTTTCTCAATCTCGACCTCACTAAGCCTGTGAGTTCAGGGTAATCTTAGCCCTATAAACCTATGCTCAGCCGCCCCACCAATAGCCAGTTTCTCCTTCTCTAAGCCTGCGAGTTCAGGGTAACTCTAAACCCTATTAACCTGCCCGCCAATAACCAGTTTCTCATATTTCGTGGTGTTTACCCAGGCCCGGTGAGTTTCTCAGATAGTGAGGTCTACAAGCAAGCTTTGAAAGAGGTGAGATTCAAATATATTTGGCTTTTAAGCTATTAATATGCCCCGCACGCCACGAGTTCTATATACATTCAGTAAGGCTCCAACTGGACCTGGGGGTATCCACGTGCGAATTAGCTTGGAAATAGAACTGCTAATTAGCCTGGAAAACACCCGCCAACTCGACGTGGATATCCGCATGCCAATGAGCCCGGAAAACACCCGCCAACTCGACCTGGACATCCGCCTGCCAATAAGTCTGGAAATCCCTCGCCAACTCGACCTGGATATCCCCGTGCGAATGAGCCTGGAAAACACCCTCCAAATGAACCTGAATACCCGCGTGCGAAATAGCCCGGAAATGGACCTGCTAATTAGCCTGAAAAAGACTTGCCAACTTGACCTGGATATTTGCATGTGAATATCTCGGAAATGGACCTGCTAATTAGCCTGAAAAAGACTTGCCAACTTGACCTGGATATTTGCATGTGAATATCTCGCAAATGGACCTGCTAATTAGCCTGGAAAGCACCCGCCAACTTGATCTGGATATCCGCGTATGAATGAGTCTGGAAATGCCCCGCTAGCTCGACCTGGATATCCGCGTGCCAATGAGCTCGGAAATGGGCCTCCTAATTGACCTGGATATCCGCGTGCCGATTTGCACGGAATTGGACCTGCTAATCAACCTGGATACCGGCGTGTGAATGAGTTCGGAAAATGTACCTGCTAATTAGCCTAGAAAGCACCCGCCAGCTCTACATGGATGTCCGCGTGCCTATTAGCCTGGAATGCCCCACGAACTCGACCTGGATATCCGCATATGAATGAGCTCGGAAATAATAGACATCCTAATTGGCGTGGAAAGCACCCGCCGGCTCGACTAGGATATCCCCGTGTGAATGAGCTAGGAAATGGATAGCCTGGAAAGCACCCGCCGACTTGATCTGGATATCCGTGTGCAAATGTGCTCGGAAATGGACCTGATAATTAGCCTGGAAAACACTCGCCAACTTGACCTGAATATCGGCGTGCGAAGAAGTCTGGAAATCGCACTCCAACTCGACCTTGATATCGCGTGCCAATAAGGTGAAATGCCCCGCTAACTCGACCTGGATATCCGCGTGCGAATGAGCCTGGAAAACACCCTCCAAATGAACCTGAATACCTGCGTGCGAAATAGCTCGGAAATGGACCTGCTAATTAGCCTGGAAAACACCCGCCATCTCGACCTGGATATCTGCCTCCTTTCCCACAGAGAACTCAAAATTGGGTAGTGCTCAAGTCTAATATCTCTACACTGCCTAAAGTGTGATGGCCAAAAATATGCCGAATAGAAGAGCAAATGATGAGCCTCTTCTTCTGTCTCGAGATTGTGGTCATAGGCATTCCAAGCACTATCAGAACACAATAGCGAAAAGCAGACCTTTGAGAGTTCCAAGTGAGAGTCAACTTTGGGTAGCTTCTTGTCCAGGTATTCGTGTACCGAAAGATGGGCGAACCGAAAAGTGTTCAACTTGTCGTCCATAATAATGAGGTTTTGGCAAACTGTCAACAATTGCTCCTTAGTTGCTGGCCCAGTTTGAGAGAATCCCCCCGAGCTGTCAATCTCAACCATTATTGCATCCAGCAGAGTTTTAGATGATAGCGGTTCCATTGAACATTGGATCCACCGGAAAGCATTGAGTGCCATTTGGGGAGCACTCCCCTCCTGCGCAAGAATTCCCTCATAGATTTCATCGTATGCAAGTGTTAAAGTTTTCGGAAGAACCGTTAGATTTTGTTTGATATCCTTTTCCCTCCGCATTTTCCGGAGAAAACCAAGATGAAGGGCAGCAAGTTGGAAACTAACAATGTGTCATCAATGAGAAACTTTGAGAAAATCAAAAAAAAATAAAGAGAGGTCAGATTCTAGCGCTAAGAAGAAGGATGAAAGGGGGCAAACGTACTTTCCCTTGCATCGCTGACATAGACTGTTGTAGATTTCTTCTTTGAGCTCATTTGAAACCTTACCATGCAGCAGTAGCCCATCATCAATGAGGCTTTGAACCTGTATCCGTAGAAAGGCATTAATGTCCGAGTCGTCCTTATTGTCATCGGGTTCAAGCTCAATCCTGGGGAAGATTTCAAATTGCATGAGAATATCACTGTCCATTCGAGTTGTCACAAATATCTTGACCACGTTCTTGGAAGCTTTGATAACATTTTTCAGGGACTTTAACAAATGAATCCTCGTGTCATCATCGACTTCATCTATTGCATTGATGCAAATCGTAGTCTGAGGATAAATATCTATGGGCTGAACAAGCAGATCCTGACTTTCTTTTAGGCTGAGCTGGGCTGACTTTTGCCCGTTCCTTTCCCGGTCTCGATAAATATCCACAATGGGCGTCAGCAATCCCTCTTTCGAGCCCTCTTTCGAGCCTGCCTGAGCAAGCTGCTGAATGAGGGTGGACAATATTTTCCTCGGCTCTCTGCGATTTTCCTCGGCTCGATTGCAGTAGAAGTAGGCAAGCTTCCCCTCAGGCATCTTGCGGAAGGAATCGATAACCCTTGATCTGTGACAGCTCATGTTCAATACTTGGGGTTATTTTTCATGTTCAATACTCGGAGTTAGAGCCACAGAGGTGGATATTACTCACGCAATATAAGTTTTACCCGCTCCAGCTGGTTATTCAAGGGTCAATTAGTAAGCCACAAACTAGTGTTAACGTAGGGTCAAGATAGACTTACGGATCCCCCGCAACAATAATAATTTCGAGGCACTTATTGCTTGCCAATTGCGGTACTCCTCCCTTTCAAAGAGCCAGTCATCTGTACCTTTTAAGTGTCCATCGCTAATGCGCGCATGGTGTTCTGTATAGGGGATGTTGGAAATCCATTGTAAAATCTCGGACTTCCGGTTCACTACTTACTATCAATGGGCTTTTAGCAGTCTCAGATAGGACATCAACAACATACCTTCAAGGCTTTTCTCTATGGTATTAAGCTGGGGTCCAAGATATAACATGGTCATCGTAACATTATTCAGCATCTGTTGAAGCCGTTCACATCCTTCACGTGTAGCCACACCCTGCAGCAGTTTTTGAAGCCTGTCAAATCTCGTAGATGCGGCTACAATACCAAGTCATTACAAGTTCTTGAATACTTGTGGAACAATCTTACACTCAGCTTCTGCCATGGCGGCATCGCGCCCAACAGTCTGCTCCAACTCTTCAATCTCCCGGAGTTCATCGGAAATCTTTTCCGTAGTGAAAACTGCCTGAGGATGATTGTCTATAAAATAATTAGCAATAGTAGTATACTAGTATTGTCAGGATTCCCACCATTTAACCTGTGGATAGCGATTGTCACAAATTTCAAAGAGGCCGAGTATTGATCTCTCCAGGTTTTGTGATGCTGTTGTATTTGTATGGAGGTAAAGCAAAATGTAAATGGTGGATCGGTCAATCAGGGATGCCATTTTTTTCAAGCCCAATCAAGATTGCATCCACTGTCCCCTGTTTCTCTAAACATAGCTATAGGTTATGATTGTGAGCAGTATTTCATTTTGGGGTGAAACGGATGGCTCTACCTTGAGAAGAAATCGGAAACCTGCCCATGGTAGCGCAGCATGGACGGGATTGAATTGAATAATGATGTCCCCGATCTCCTTAAACCTGTCCAGCCGATGCAGGATTTTCTTCCCGACATTCTCCAGCACAATTTCGTCGCCCCTAAATTCGATCTTCCACATCTTTTCTTCATTCTCCTTCAGGATGCGTTCCATCATCTTCTTCAACGCAGACGTTATTCCACTGGAGGGAGCTATCCCGACCTCCACAAGCTTTTGGCGCTGCTGTGATGACAGTCTGGGGTCATTAGCGGCTTTGTTCCATAAAGATTGAATTTTGGTATCGTTTATCGCTGGTGTAATGAGCAGTGTACCGTTATTATTATTCTCCGCGAAAGCATTTTGTTGGGACCAATCTAGGTTGCGTGATTCGGACCCAGCTTGCGGAGTTGTTGCGTTGGGGCTGTGGGTGATATTCTCGGTTTATCCGCACCATTCCCGGCACCCGGAGGAACTGGCGAACTGGCAGCGGTATTAGATGTATCCTTCGCGCCGATTTCCTCGTTTTCTGCCTTTCCTGCTGACTCCGGTACCGTTTGAGGGAATTGTGTCGTGGGAGTGGTCGCTGTTGTGGATGCATTGTCCTCAACACCTACCTGTGGAAGCACTGAGGCGCGAGACGGATTTGCTATCGCTAGCGATGAAGCGCTCTGGGATTGCGAAGGTGAAGATAATTTCTCCCAATGTCTACAGGTCTTTTTCCACACTTTTCGCATATTCACCTCGGAAGTGTGCAGGTGCTCTGGTACACAGGAAAACCGAATGTCGGGGATATCGATTGAGTAGTGAGTTCGGTCGTGAAGTCTTTTTCTGGGGAAGACACAAGAATAACTAGCAACAGGTGGCGGACGGAGGCACATTGCGGAGATGGAGATGTACAAGTACCTATTGTAAGCCTGGTGAGGCTGAATGTGTTGTCACGTCACCCTAAATGTCTGCAAAAAAAGCAGATATCGAGACGCAGTAGTGGTGGTCACTTCTTATTTGCAATAACGAAAATTGCAATAACGAAGCGCCTTGGCACCTTGGCGCCCACTATGATTGGCCAGGCTCGTTATTGCAATAACAATAACGAGCCTTAGTCATCAGGCAAACCAACTTCATCGCATGATCCAAGCACCGCAAAATTCAGAGATATATCCGAACACCTCGATCCCCAACGTCCTCGAAAGCGACAATTTCTGGATAGGCCAATCAGGTTCTCTAAGACATCGTTGGTTACATGATGTCGTCCTGCTGAGATGACGAGATATCTCCTGATATAGGTCAAGGAGATCATAGGTTATCTCCAATACCATAGAATCTGAAGAGATTTCATTCTTAGTACTAAGAAGAAGGAGCTCAATGATGTATATGATCTTTCTCAATAAAAGACCACGTTGCGCTGTTCGAGGCATTGGGATTGGCTTAGAGTTGTGGTAGTCTGGCCGGCACGGGTTGTGGGTGTAATTAGAATCATGATAGAATACGCATAGAGGTGGTCACTTGTTAATTACAAATTTTTACAGTTTAGGCTTAGTTTAAACTGCCAAGGCGCTTCATTATTGCAATTTTCGTTATTGCAAATAAGAAGTGACCACCACTAGTGTGTAACAACTGATTGCTATGTGCTTCAGAGGCACCGAGTCTTGTTTGGACCAACTGTGTGTGTGTCAATCCCTATAGACTAGATGCAGTTAGGTACGGTATACGAGGTAGTCCATCCCCTCCCTATGTAGATCACCAGTAATAATGCCAGTTTTTCAACCCTTCTTCCTTCTTATGGTGCCGGCAGTCTAGAGGGTAGGTACCATTCTTGGCAAAATGGGTGATTCGTCCTGAGCCTTAGTCAGCACGGTTTTATTTTTTTATTTATTTTGTGTGACGTGAATAGATTGCCAACCACCTGAACAATGCCTCCGATCAGCAAAAAGAGAAAAGCATGTATCGCTTCCACCGCGAAAGCCTGCGAAGCTCGTAAAGCTCAAAGGTACCTGATGATCATAGTGATATAGAACTTCACTTCGACAGTGAAGAGGAGGACTCGCAGCTTCAAGTTGAGGAGGAACTAGTTATAGAAGGAGATGCTTTGGCACGCTTGATGTATATATAGGAGGCTGTAGTTACTATTCATCATTCTTGTTCTCTATATAATATCTTGTATCATAGCCTTAGTAATACAGACTCTGCCTATCATTTTTGATACTCTAGTCTTTAGTCTTAATTATAGTCTTTATCTATATCATATATACTCTTTGTAGTTACATCTTTAGTTACAACCATAGTTATCAATTTATACTATTATAGTAAGAGAGTTCCTATACTAAAGCTTGTATTAGCACTCAATACTAACTTACTTACTTTTGCACTCTTACTTACTCTTTTACTTACTTTTATAACTTATATAAAATTTAAATTTATTTCCATTTTCTATTTTTTAATATTTTATTTTATTTTATATATTTAATTTATATTACATACTTTATTTATTTTATTATATTTTACTTATTTTATTTTATTTACTTATTATATTTATTTTATTTATTTTATTGGATAACCCCGTCCGCTGGAGCCTGATAATCCCCCTATATCAGCCTGGATAACCCCGTCCGCGGGAGCCTGAATAATCACCCAATATTAGCTTGGATAACCCCGTCCACATCAGCCTGCATAATCACCCAATATTAGCTTGGATAACCCCGTCCGCGCAAGACTGGATAATCCCCCTATGACAGCCTGGATATGCGCTCGCCCTATATATCACCTTGGATAACCCCTTCCACATCAGCCTGAATAATCCCCCTATAACAGCCTGAATATGCGCTCGCCGTATATATCACCCTGGATAACCCCGTCCACATCAGCCTGAATAATCCCCCTATAACACCCTGGATATGCGCTCGCCCTATATATCAAGCTAGATAACCCCGTCCTCCTGAGCCTGGATAATCACGGAATATTAGCTTGGGTAACCCCGTCTGCGTGAGCGTAGATAATCCCCCAGTAGCAGCCTGGATATTCGCTCGCCCGACATGGCAGCCTGGATAATCGCTCGCCCATATAACTGCCTCGATAATCGCTCGTCATATATATTAGCCTGGATAACTCCGTGCACGTGAACCTGGATAATCCTCCTATTTCAACCTGGATATTCGCTCGCCCTATATATCAGCATAGATAATCCGTCCGTGTGAGCCTTGATAATCACCCAATATTAGCCTGGATAACCTCGTCCGCGTGAGCCTGGATAAGTCCCCTGTATCAGCCTGGTTATATAACCTCGTCCGCGTGAGCCTGGCTAATCCCCCTATGTCAGCCTGGATACTTGCTCGCCCTCAGGCTATATATCAGCCTGGATAACCCCGTCCGCGTGAGCCTGGTTAATCCCCCTATACCAGCCTGGATAACCCCGTCCACGTGAGCCTGGTTAATCCCCCTATACCAGTCTGGATATGCGCTCGCCCTATATATCAGCCTGGATAACCCCGTCCACGTGAGTCTGGATAATCCCCATATCAGCCTTCATATTCGCTAGCCCTAAACATCAGCCTGGATAACCCCGTCCGCTGTGCCTAGATAATCCCCTATATCAGCCTGGATATTCCCTGGCCCTATATAGCAGCCTGGATAATCCCCCTATATCAGCCTGGAGAATCCCCCTATATCAGCCTGGATAACCCCGTACGCTGGAGCCTGGATAATCCCCCTATATCACCCTGGATATTCGCTCGCCCTATATATCAGCCTGGATAACCCCGTCCGCTGGAGCCTGATAATCCCCCTGTATCAGCCTGGATATTATTCGGTCGCCTTATATATCAGCCTGGATAACCCCGTCCGCGTGAGCCTGGATAATCCCCCTATATCAGCCTGCGTATTCGCTAGCCCTATATATCAGCCTGGGTAACCCCCGTCCGCCTGTGCCTGGATAATCCCCCTATATCAGCCTGGATAACCGTATCCGCGTGAGCCTGGATAATCCCCCTATATCAGCCTGCGTATTCGCTAGCCCTATATATCAGCCTGGATAACCCCATCCGCGTGAGCCTGGATAATCCCCCTATATCAGCCTGCGTATTCGCTAGCCCTATATATCAGCCTGGGTAACCCCGTCCGCCTGTGCCTGGATAATCCCCCTATATCAGCCTGGGTAACCCCCTCTATGTGAGCCTGGATGATCACCCTATATGAGCTTGGATATTCGATCGCACATATAATGCGGGTGGATGGGGGTAAGATGGGGTGTGCGATGCGCGTAGATGTGGGTAATTAGGGAGAACAATAGAGAATAAGAGTATATGCGGAGCGCTAGTGTTGGTCATTGGGGTGAACAATGGGGTTGTATGTGGGTGATTGGGGTGAACAATAGGGTTGTATGTGGGTGATTGGGGTGAACAATATGGTGAGACGTGGGTGAGACGTGGGTGATTAATTGCGGTGAACAATAGGATTAACCACAGCTGTGTACTGCGTTTGACGCGGGTGATTGGAGTAACACAAGGGGGATTGGTGTGGGCCGAATGCGCAAATCACCCAAAATCAATTTGTATGCGAGGACGCAGGGGTGTGCGGGTGATGCACACTATGACACGGCAAATCACCCACATGTAAAATTTGTATGGGGTGACGCGACGGCGCACCGTCTTCGGAAAGGCTTGCTCCTCTAGACAATTTGGGGCTGTCGAGGCCGGGATAAAGACTGGTCCCCTAGTGGAGGTGTTGACATCAGAGACGGGCCATAGTACCGGTAGTTACCGCTGGAGTCGGGACAGAGGTAGTTAACTAGTCTGGCTAGCACTAGCCTCTCTGTAGTTAACTTAAAGCGGGTTCTGGATTTGACTTTAATATGTATGATGAGGGATCTGCATTATTAGACAGGTTTTGGACCCCTGTAGAATAGCTTGTAACCACAGTAACGCGACTAACTAATGCACCTGCTGGGTTCGTGCTTAAGGATAGCAGGGATTAAAAGATATCCAGACGACAACGATATCCAGACATCTTTTATGGAATTCTTGGCCCTATCTCTAATAACAAACATCTTAAGACCAGTTCTTCTTCTCATAGGTAGAGTCCCAAACTGCGTAACGATCGACACCCACGTGATGATCGGCATGTGTGTACATGAGATTCTCAATATATCCACCAACTCTTTGCAGTATACCTGTCATGAGAATATTGAATATGGCCTAAAAACACTCGAAAAATCTAAATTTCATATCTACAACCCACTCTGGATTACCCTGAAGCTGCTAGAGCCCTCACACCTTCACCGCCCCCTACAAACCCCCCCCGGTACTACAATCTCTTCTCCTACAATAACTACCTACTATCATAATCACTACTAGTAGTCATAAGCTCCTCATAAGTATACTCCATAAGCCCTATTAGTATAGATTTGAGCCGCTCACTATATGTAGAACTGTAGGTGCCAAAAAACAATATTGCCGTTTCTAGCATATACAAATCAGGCACTCGGTATTAAATTTCAAACATTATATGAGCTTCAATTGAGCTATATTCGCAGGATGTCAAACTTAAAGCCTCAAGGTACCTACTTATGTGGCCTTTGAATCTCAAGATACTACTTTACTTTTTTGGCCTTCAGTTCTTTAGCTAACTTGTGGCCATCTCAGTTTCCAGGCTTTTCGGCTTCAGGAGCCTCAGCAGGTGTAATATAAATTGAATGTTAGCACTAGTGGCAGCACTAGTAGTGTATATGGACCGAGTTCAAGTTCGTGCTTGGAATAGAGCTCAAATACGGCTCTTAAATTGGTCAAAACTCAATACTGGAGATAGTAAATCCAGTCAAACTCCTAAACCTTCAAATTGTTTAGCCATCGTATAGAAGTAAAGTGTCGATCACAAAAGGAAATTATGCATTTTTAAACTCTCTAATGAGCCTATATTGAGCATACAATAGTTTATATCACACATGCTGAGGCCCCTGAAGCCGAAAAGCCTGGAAACTGAGATGGCTGCAAGTTAGCTAAAGAACTAAAGGCCAAAAAAGTAAAGTAGTATCTTGAGACTCAAAGGCCACATAGGTAGGTACCTTGAGGCTTTATGTTTGCCATCCTGCGAATATAGCTCAATTGAAGCTCATACAATGTTTGAAATTTAATATCGAGTGCCTGATTTGTATATGCTAGAAACGGCAATATCGTTTTTTGGCATTGTATAGTACCTACAGTTCTACATATAGTGAGCGGCTTAAATCTATACTAATAGGGCTTATGGAGTATACTTATGAGGAGCTTATGACTACTAGTAGTGATTATAATAGTGGGTAGTTATTGCAGAAGGGGAGATCGTAGAACTGGGGGAGGTTGTAGGGGGTGGTGAAGGTGTGAGGGCTCTAGCGGCTTCAGGGTAAATCAGGGTGGGTTGTAGATACGAAATTTAGATTTTTCGAGTGCTTTTAGGCTATATTCAATATTCTCATGACAGGCATACTTGCAAAGAGTTGGTAGATATATTGAGAATCTCATGCATGCAGGAGAACCACATGCCGATCGTCACGTGGGTGTCGATCGTTACGCAGTTTGGTACTCTAATAGGAGCTCGATATTGAGGTGTATCATGATCGGATAAGTCCGTTGTAAGCGCATCAATGTAGCGTGCTCACCCTTTGGTATCAAAGGACGCTGGATTTATGCTTGAAACCTAGTCTCATGGCACATGTGCCAACCTGACTAACCCAACCTGACTAACTTAAAGCACTACTTACTACTTTTGCCCTAGCTTTCCCCTTAACCTTTAATTCAATACATGGGGATCTTGGGAAAATTCTAACGTGGAGTAGACGGGGTTTTGGGGCGCATAAAAACGCTGCTTTTTCCCCAAGTTAGGCCGTTTTTTCCGGCATAAAAAACGCACAAGAATTTTGGCTCTAAAACTAACTTTGAATACCCCTATTGTAATTTAGCGTTGTGGCAAGAAGCTTAGTATATAAAGTATGCTGGGTATTTGAGAGGTAGTAATTAATAGGTGAGGTGGCAGTTAACCTGGTATTACAGTTACCGTACGTCAAGGGTAGGAAAAACCCAAGGAAACTTCACAACGCGATAACATAGCTACCTAAGTAAAATGAATTACATTAAATTGAAGTGATCGTCATATTGACTACTAAATGTTAAAAGGTGCACAATAAGTCTGAGCTGATTGGATAGCGTATAGAATCCAGTTACTGTTTTCGCTTGCCCGTCCACTTGCGGGTTTCTATGGTACCATTCTTGGCAAAATGGGTAATTCGTCCTGAGCCTTAGTCACCACGGTTTTATTTTTTTTTATTTTTTTGTTTGACGCGAATGTGAAGCGGAATAGATTGCCAACCACCCGGAACATTGCCAACCACCCTGAACTACCGGTACATACCCTGAACAATGCCTCCGCTCAGCAAAAAGAGAAAAGCGTGTATTGCTTCCACCGCGAAAGCTCGTAAAGCTCTAAGACAACAGGATTCAGAGGAGGAGTTGGAGCTTGATCATGAGGGGGGTCTTGGGGGTGCAGACTCCGATGTTGCGGATTCAGATGTGGTTGGCTAGGGGACACCATAACTCAGACCACACCTCCGATGGCTCACCCGATCAAGACCACACCTCCGAAAGCTAAGCAGTGTCTCCACCAATACCGACCCCCCCTCCAGTACGCACATATGCGCCGCCGCACACCCAGAAAAATAAACGCAAAGGCAAAGCATCGGCGGGAGCATAAGTATCACATCCACCGCGGATCCATCCCTTGGCGGGAGCACAAGTATCGCCCCCACCACCGAACCGACAAATCGCGCTTGATGTACCGCCTGCGATATACCTAATATTTGTGTCTTCCCCAGCTGGGTATTCAGCATGCGATATACCCAATATTCACGCCTTCCCCAGCTCGATATTCAATCTCGCCAATGCGGAAGTCTTCTTCCCACATTCCACCTTGGGGGATGGAAGGGCCAGTATGGATCAAAAGGGGGGGGGGGGGGTGCATAATGAACTAGCGGCGGAGGGAAGGGGTTGCACGAATTAGCAGCCCGAGGGAAGGGGCAGTACGAACCAGTGGGTAAGCGGGGCAGCACGAATTAGCAGCGGAGGGACGGGGCAGCACAAATAGCGGGGGAGCGAAGGGGCAGGAGAATGGCATAGGACGAACGAGCCACGCCTCCGTGTATATATCTATATCCTGCAGTTTAGGTATCTAACCTTCTCCCAATTATCCCTCATGTCTGACATTGACTTTCTGAACCTCATTTATATATACATCCCCACTCCATTTTGAAATAATAATACCAAGGCAAGTCTCCACACGCTTGTATTGTCACAATCCACTGTCTTATTGCCATCAGCCATTAGAAACCTCCGCTCAAGCTTGCTACAAACCTCCCCCGCTGCTAGTCCTCCTTCCACTGGACCCACCATATTTCTCAACGAAAGATTTCTGTTTGACTTGACTTTATATTTTTTTGCACTATCTGACCATTCTTTCACGCCGCCCGCCTTAATCTAATGCGCCAATAGCTCGAGTCGGACAGGGGGGAGGATTCAAATCCTTGGTATCCAAGGCGGGGGGGGGCGGGGGGCCTCCACACAATGGGGTAGGAGATGCTTCTGTACTACACCCACCACCAACCAGCCTACGACTGGACCTGAGGATTGAGATCAGAGGATGAGATTTTTTTTTTTTTTTTCTCCCACCTACTAGTATTTTTTACGTTTACGCCCCGAGGGGTTTTTTCGTTGTTCTTGTTTCTTTCTTGTTTGGTTTTTTTGTTTCTTCTTGTTCTTTTCTCCACTGTGCAGCGCGTTATGATTTGAAGTTTTTCTCCTCCTGCAATGGGGGGGTGGGTGGGTGCCCCGGGTTCAATCCACCCCCGCGCTATTGCCAGCCGTGGCCCCCCCCCCCCCCCCCCCCTCAATGATTGGGCAAGATAGATATCTGTTGTGAATAACTCTCGCTTGTACCTATGAAGGTTCACGGGAGTAAGCAACCAAAAGAAAGCAATTGGGAGCGCAAGAAGAAGAAACCAGAGTTCCGGATTAAGGCAATTGGGAAAAGACCGCGAAGGATAAAAGAGCCGGAAAGTACGCAGGAAACAGCGCTTTGAGATCAGAGTACTAGAACCATAGCAATAAGCCTATAGCGATCTCTAAGATAACTCTGCAAATATACAATCTTCTCTCTTCACGATTCCTCATATAACCTCGTAATCTTACAATATCAGGCTGAAACTTCCCATTCTTGATATTACGTCGCCTCCTTATACCTAGCAATCCAGTGCCTGCGGAGCCCGCTTCCCTAAACCTGATTTCTATAGCGAATAATATGCCATATATGATCGCTCTATAATAGTAATATACAATTACAAGGGGCCCGCCACGCGCTCCTATTGGTCCTCTGATGCTGTTCCGTAGAATTACAACTCAATACAACTCCTAACTTCAGGGTAACCCTGTGTACTTTCCGAACCCCCGTCCCGCTCCTCTGACATTTGGTTATTATGTGGTCTATCTAACCTAATGTAGGATATTCTTTTTGTTCGCCTACAGTTGGTAGCAACAGGGGGGGGGGCAGGTGTTTGTTAGAATGAATGTACATTCCGTTCATTCAGCCCATGCCTTGCTACCTATACCATATGTAGCCGTCAGCGGCTTGCACATCATATGCGTGCTTCCTGCTTAGCTATACTGCTTGCACATCATATTGCGTACTCACACCTTGCTCGCACTCATATCGTTGCTTCATGCCTAGCTATATGGCATGCAACGGATATATGCTTATCCTTCTTCTTCATGCTTTAAATGTACACTCTTACATGTATATATATCTCGTTCATGTTCCTACTTGTTCGGGTAACAGAAGCAATCACTCCACTCAATACAATACATGCACTCACTGTGTATACGAACATCTTCTTCTCTTCATATTCCTCTCTCCAGTAACCAACTCGCTCTTGACCAACTCGCTCTGTTCGTACTTTCCTTCAGTGGACACTTGGATCTCTCCGCTCACCTGTTGCTATTCCTATTCCTATAGGTTATATCTATAGTGTTGTGCGTTCTTTTAGTGTTGATTTTTATAGTGGAGGTCGGTCTTACGATAGGTCTGGTCTATACCTACGAATCCCCAGAATATGATATATATATATATATATCTCATGTTTTTTTTTTTTTTTTTAAATACTTAATACTCCTATGCAACCCCGTTAGGGGGGCTATGAGGAGCCACGCGGAAACACGGTAGATTCAAGGGAGAGGCAAGTTAATCTGCCAGACCCACGCAAGTACACAAAACAAAAGGAGACTCATGAATGGGATACTCCCATGCTGTCATTAACCGGGAGTGCCGGATGAGCCCGAGGGCCCTGACTGGAGCCCCGAAGAACAAAAGAGTGCCTTACGGCCTGTGAATGTGAAAACCCTGCGCAGGTGAGAAAGAGAAAACTAGAAACCGCTCGCCAGTAGATTGACACTACAAAAAACCCAAACTCGCAGGTGGAAAAGTTGAAACCAAAAACAAAACCCCCTCCCGACAAAAGGATGCCTTACGGCCTGTGAATGGAACTCGTCCGCCTAAAGAAAATAATATAAAGCTCTGGTGATAAAGAAAACAAAACCCATTCCCCGTTTGCTTGGGATAATCATCTGCTCCAGTTATATGTTGTAGTTCGGAAGACATTCCTCCCCATGCGGAGCCCGTACCTAATATTGATCTCTTCTTTCAGTTAGATGACTAGAGACGAAGCTGACTTTCTGGCCCTCCTATCTTCTTGTAGTAGCCAGCGGATACCCAGGATTCCTCGTCGATCCAGCGGCGCATCAAACCGATTCATTCTATTAAAATCAGCAATTCTTAAAGAGGCAATTGCTAGATTTATACCTATTTTGTGCGGCCCATGATATATATCTTACTTATATGAAAATACATACCATTGCTATCCATAGTCATATACCTATATCCCTTTCCAGCTATCATATATAACAGGAAATATATATATATTACAAACTTCAATATATACATATTCATATATATTTGGCAGTCAGTATAGTACCTAGGTATAGTAAAATTCCTGTTGTAAGTATTATACTATAGAAGGATAATAGCAACTGTACAGTAAGTTAAGACAAAGAGGCAGTCGGAATAACAACCCTGAATGGAAACTTCCGTATCATACTGTACTGTATTGGGAATAAATAGAACTAACAGTTGTGCCTCCTACAAGATCAACCTGTATCACTCACATGCTAAAAGCTGTTTTGGGCAGCTACTGCTGATATACTAATAAGTAAAGGAGTGTGATCTAGGTAGAGGACTTATGGGTGGACTGAGCTCATTATTCAGCCTGTAGTATACACAATATTTACATGTTCCCAAGCTGGATAAACAACTAGTAATATTCGTGCCTTTCCGACTCAGCCTACAATATACCCCATATTTGCCCCTTCTCCAGCTGGATATTTGGCCAGTGGCGGGTTTACCCTGAACTTGCCAACTTCCCATATTTGATCTTTCTCTAGCTAGATATTCAGCCTGCGATATATGTATTATTTATCTCTTCCCCAGCTGGATATATAGCCTGCGATATATCCAGTATTCACTAGTGGGGGAGGTAATGGACAGCATTAGCCAGTAGGAGAGGTAATGGACAGCATTAGCCAGGAGGGGAGCTAAGGGACAGCATTAGCCAGCAGGGGAGGTAATGGACAGCATTAGCCAGTAGGGGAGGTAATGGACAGCATTAGCCAGGAGGGGAGCTAAGGGACAGCATTAGCCAGCAGGGGAGGTAATGGACAGCATTAGCCAGTAGGGGAGGTAATGGACAGCATTAGCCAGGAGGGGAGCTAAGGGACGGCATTAGCCAGCAGGGGAGGTAAGGGACAGCTTTAGCCATTGGATCATGTTTACCCTGAACTGGCCAACCCTGATATATCCAATATTTATGCATTCACTATCTTGGTGTACCACCTGCAATATATGTAATATTCGCCCTTTCTCTAGCTGGATATTTAGCCTGCAGTGTATCTACCATGTTTACCCTGAACTGGCTAACCCCGATATATCCAATATTCACATATTTACTAGCTTGATGTACTCCTGCAATATACTCAATCTTACCACTATGGAAGTCTTCTTTCCCTCATTCCATATAAGAGGAGAGAAGAGTCTAATATAGACTCTGAATTGCAGGCTCATGTAGATTGGGCGAGGGGCAGCACGAACTAGCAGCAGAGAGAAGGCACGAACTAGTAGCAAAGGGGGCAGTATAACTTAGCAGTAGAGGGAAGGGGCAGGAGAAAGAGTAGGATAAACTAGCTGCACTTCCATGTATATATATATCCTCTAGTTTAGCTACCTTCTGTTAATTAAGTAAGCTTTCATAATAAGATTATCTTGGGCCTACTTATCCATATGCCTATATTCTATATTTACTGCGAATCCCGATAAGACCTAGCTTGCGTTCTGGGGTTTTTTCTTTTCTTTTTGATTTTATTTATATTTTGCCTGTTACATGCTGTTTTTTAATTTATTTCGATTTATTTTTTAGGTTAATATTATTGGTTTGTTTACTGGTGTGGTAATAATTAACTCGTATTTTTGTATGCAATGTGGATGGTGATAATTATTTTGTATGCAACGTTTATAGAGCATTTCGTTCGACTGGTGCATGCTACGGTGAAAAGGTGAATGGGCTTGGCCCACTGCTGCATGGGCAGGACAGTAGTGCCACTTCTAGGTGGGTCGACCCACCCAGCTATAGCGGCCCATTGCTTTGTGGGCTTCAAAGCTGTATGGGTCAGAACACATCCATGTGACACGGCATAACTTCACCCTTCACTTCACACGGCACCCTTCACAACGGACGGCACTCACCCAACCTCTCTCTCTACGCCGCCTTCTTCGCCTCTTCTCCTCTACACCCCTTCCTCCACTACCTGAGTTATGTAGGCTGTGAATTTCATCGAAGTTGGCCTCCGGCCTCGTATGTTTCCTCCCCCTCTTTTCTTCACTGCGGTTTATCTAATTCCTCCCAAGTATTGCGCCCCCCCCAGCAGACGGGCCCTTTCCTGTCTTAGACAGGGGCGCCTGTACATGGGAAGTTAAAGGAGGCCTCTCAATATGTGTGAAAACAATGTATGATTTCGCGGTCTCTTAACATGCATGAAAACCATGCTTTCGCGGCCTCTATACAGGGGTGATATTCATGCTTTGGTGGCAAGAGGATACGAGACTCATTTGGACGCTCATTTTGATGCAGGCTGTTTTGCTTGCGATGTTGTAACGTAGGTAGATAGGTTTTGCTGAAGCGGTGGCGGCAGCGACATGCTCCGGACGCACCCATGGTACTGACTGTCTCAGGACACACTGTGACGCACCGACAGGGTCAGGATGTATCCTGACGGACTGACAGCCTCAGGACGCCCCTGACGTCCCTGAAGTACCTAGTGGGGTTCAGGTGAGGAAAATTCGGTTTTAATCTGTATTGGGCCCCTACCCAATACTTACAGTTCTTTTTTTCTTTTGTCTTGTGTGTTTCAACTCCTTTCTATTGTCTTTGCATACCATTTGCAGTACTCACATTGTACTTGGCATATATATGAATACCAGAGAGAGTTTGTATTCATAGCCAGAGCATACGATTGTGCTAACATGTTGCTTCGGTAGTTGGTACTATTGTTGCCGGGGGCGGGGGGTGCGCATTATTTTGCGAGCAAAGGAACTGGGTCACTGGACTGAGGCAGTGGAGGGGCTTTGTATATTTAAATTACAATGGCAATCGCCTGGCTTCCCCAACTGGTATGGCCTCTCGTCATAAGCTATGGAATTTGAACACGAGTACTGATTTGATTTTGAAAGAAAAAAGAAAAAAGAAAAAAAAACTAGCATTGCCTAACAAACTGCGGATGACAATTCTACACATAGTAGTACCTAATGCCTTTTTTTTTTTTTCTTTTAAAGTCTATACGCCGATTCGACCTATGTCATGGGGCGGCCCCGTTCCCTCACCTTTAAAGACTCACTACACCCACGGAACAACAGGAAGAAGCTACGTACAACTGTATGCCACCAACGTAATGAAACTGTGGAAGACCCGCATCACCACACATCCTCAAACCTCACCTCCGGCCTCTTCTTTTCTCGTTCAAAATCATACACCTCTACTGGCAGCCTGCGTCCTCTAATCTTCATCCCCGTCTGACCGCCCTGTGTAGTGAAAGAGACCGGAATATTTAGGAACACTACTACCGAGCTGGTAGTCTTGCCTATTCTCCTATGCCCTCCAGTACCTAATGCCTAGTCTGCCTTTATGGCTCCAATATCCATCTTGGTGTGGGCTGCAGGGTAACACAATTGCTCTCGCCAGTCCCAATCCGAAATCTCTGTATATACATGACATGGATGCATGCATCTATTTGCGGCCTGTCTCCCATCAGAACTCCAGTCAGCATAGGTACTAGCAAAATTCGGAGGGACTTGAAGTCACTCGAACTCCTCCTCCTCCTCCTCCTCCTCCTCCTCCTCCTCCTCCTTCTCCTAAACTAGTGGGAGACAGGAATTACACATGGAGGCTGCGGTAAATAAAAGAGAAACTTATCAAGGCAAAAGAAATCGTAGAAAATAGAAGAGAAAAAAATAAAACTTTCTTCTCTCTCGCTTCTGATCTGATGATAGTGGGGGGGCTCATTCAAATGAGCCTTTGCTGTATATATTAGAAAAAAACCCGATAGAAGGCCCCGCCTGTTCCATCCTTCCCCCTTATGTACTGCCGTTTTGCCGAAGGAGGAGGAGGGGAAGAGCTCAGAAGAATATTTTGTTTTCTGTAGATAATATATTGCAAGTAGTAAGAGTATATTGTCGTATACTAATTAAGAAAGAGAGAGAAATACAGTATACTCTCGATCATAACAATATCGTCCGGCGGGGGGGAGAGTAATATTCTTATGTCAAATATTATTCTTTTATCTCAAATTTCAGGGTAACTACAGACTACAGACTACAGACTACAGATGTGTACATCAAAGTAAGGGAACCTCACAATCTCAAGCCCAAGTAATACCCCGCTCAATATGCCAGCATGACCTACTGGTTACTACTGCTGCATGTCTTATATGTAGCTGCAGGCTGCCTTTGAATATTATGCAGGGGGGTCGCGATAACCTTTCCGGATTTCACGTATCCCAATGCTAGTGGAAACTTCTGTATACAACAAAGGTGATATCATCATTGTCTCACCGAACCCAATACATGATAATAGCAGATCCTAATTCCATCACATACATCCTATTTTTGATTCCTCTTGGGTGAGTAATTCCCTTCGAGAGCCTGGCCAGGCAGTGGATATTATAATACTGTAGAGAGATAGATTCGTTATATTTCCTAACCATATGAACTCGTCAAGTAAAGAATGTGGGCTTAACTTACAAACGGCTCGGCGGGAGGCGGGGCCTTAAATTGAGAAGTCCTTGTATATAACGATACTTTAAAATATGACATATATTGTATTAAACGTGTTCCGGAACGCCATCATCAGTGGTATAATTGATATGCAACACAATCTCCTCCCCCTCCCCCCCCCTCCCCAAGCATAAATCGTAGTATAATTAAATAGCCCTCTTTCTTCAGTTGGTAATAATATCTCCCTTGTGCATCATTAGTAGATTCATTACTTTCATCCACCACCACCACCTCCTCCTCATTATCTAAACTTCTCAAGGTCAGAACTTTTTCATCCTCTGGATCGGTTGGCAGGCTCGGAGGTTGGGGCTTGAGCGAGGCTCAGGAGGTAGTTGCCACACTGTATAGTTAGATGATTCCTTTCAATATGGGATCTCAGAAGTCTGCAGTGCCCCATAGTGATTCCCATATTTGCGAAATGAGCGGAGTCTAAGCGGTGTTATACATGGAGGGAGGATAAGCTTGAGCTTACAATCATATCACGGGTTTTGCAGAAACCGACTCCCTCCATGTTGGGGAAGACGTATATTCTCCATCCAATTATCCAAGGTTTTCTGAAATGGTGTATGAATCGACACATCTCAGAAACCCTTAACCACCGTCAGCGTAACCTGCCGTCATTCCATTATCCTTGTACCAACAGGCTCTTGCTCATCCAAAGCGTAGGAGCTTGGAGGTGATCTTGATGCACCGTTTCTGCTGTGTGGCCACATCCGCACGATGTGGTGTCTGCTTTTCCGTTGTGGTGGGTATTGAAGGGTTATGAGCAACGTAATAAGACAATGTAAATCAAGTAGGTTCAATGAAGAAGACCTCAATATATTAAAGCGTTATATGTTCAAGCGCATAGAAGTGACTTGACTTGGTTAAGTTAGTTAGGAGATAAGTAGGAGAATATCACAGATATATATAGACATGAGAGCAAGCAATAACGTCATGAGAATATACAGGATATAATGACAGTAACATCACGGTGATGTCAGGTGACTCACGATGATATCGGAGGTGCCGCCACCAGGTGTAAGCTGGTTAGATTTCAACAGTGTGAGCTGGTAACATATGAGTGTATATGTGTTTGTTTAACAGTGGGGCCAGGTCTTCTGAGGCCCTGCCGCTCCGCATCTAGGTATAGGCTGAAATCTTTTTGTTTATTATAAAGACTTGATACTCTTTTGAAAGGGCCAGTCTACTCTACCGCACTCACTCTCCGCGTCCCAAACCCCGTCCGCATTCCCGCCCTTTCCTGATGGCTTTTGAGAATGCGGTAACCCCCCCTCGGTAACCTGTGAGTTGACCCTCTGATCTGGCCCAATATTGACTCGAATGTAGCCCTGCGATTCTCTTTCCCGGCGCTGCCAATACCGATGTAGCCTCTGTCTCATGCGATTTGGACACCTCTCTTATCTGCGGACTGGACTATGTAGAGCTGGTTTGATGTCCGCTCCGATGCTCGAACCTGGGGGGTGGCCCATGTTTCGCGGCGCGGGAGTCCGAGAGAATGGTCACCATGGCCGCATTGTCGGTGGATTGCGTGGAGCTCACCGTCCGCTACTGTCCCAAGGAAACCGCCGTCGGTATTCTCCGCATTTCCTCTCCTATCCATACCAATGCTGCGCTACGCTGGCCGCCTCATCCTCTGACCCTGAAGCTTACCCGCCACCCTTCATCCAGGCTCGACCCTATGCCTGCTGTTTCGATGCTATTTCCCTGATATCTGCCGGACCTTTGTGTCATATTCTTTAATCCAGTGCCCATTTCCCACACCGATTACCACAGCCCTTGACTTGTTGGCCCTGTGTTTCATCATCTCTTCGGCTCCATTCACGGTGTGGGAGCAAACCTGGCTCCCAGAGGGATCGGGTGGTGATTCACTTAGGTCAAGAGGTTGCTCGCTAGGTGAGATGCACAAGGGATGTCCTGGGAGCTAGTTGAGTCACTAGCAGACAGGCTTATGTGAGTGAGGATAGGGTAGAGAAAAGATGATTCAAGGTTGAGAACAGCGTCAAGGGTGGTTGGTGGGTATGATGAAGGAGGAAGTGAGGCTTTTGTGCTTTGTTCTCGAGGTTGGGTGTGTTTATTGCGAAGAACTCGAGTATCCTCCGTGCTGCGACCGATTTCGACTGGGAGGGTGTCCGTCGCAGCTAGGTATTGGCGGGAATGAGCTGGTAGTCTCCACAGGACCATGGCGACAGCACCATGCCGACAGCACCATGCCGACAGGACCATGCCGACAGAACAATGCCGACAGAACAATGCCGACAGAACAATGCCGACAGAACAATGCCGACAGAACAATGCCGACAGAACAATGCCGACAGGACCATGCCGACAGAACAATGCCGACAGGACCATGCCGGAAGGACCATGCTGACAGGACCATGCTGACAGGACTTTGCCCACAGGACTTTGCCCATAGGACTTTGCCCATAGGACTATGTCTACTTGACTATGCCCACAGCACTATACTGACAGGATTATGACCTTTACCCCGAACGAAAGCATCCAGCCCAGCCTCTATCAAAGTAGCTAAATATTCAGTATACTCTCGATATAAGAATATGTGATATAAGAATATGTAAAGAATGAGAGGAACGAGTGAGTGAATGAATGTGAGAGAAGAGATGTATTCCCATGAACCCATAAGACCATATCGATCCATCATGGCGTTCATGGCCTTATTAAATACACAAACATACAGCAAGAACAATATCGCAACAACCCATCTATACCCGCATATATCCTTCCTTCACATGATATCCGCATTCGGTGACAGGCTCATGGGTTACCATGTTCCAACAGAATATACTTAATATAAGAATATACCCCCCCCCCCCGCCGGACGATATTCTTATATCTGGCGCAGGAACTAGGTCTAGTCTAGTACAAGTTATGGAAAGTGGGTAACGCCGTGAGTATGTCCCATAGCGAAAGTGACAATTGCTGAGGGAGGCGACAGAGGATTAGGGTACTCATTAGGAACAAGTCGTCGCTAATCCCTCCTCGGGGGGTAAAGGGCAAGTTGCGCCCTACGTAGGCCGCAAAATACCATGCGCAGCAATGCACGAAGGCATGTTCTGATGGAAGACCCCCCTATTTGTAGCCTTCCACGAAACTACAGCCGACAACCCCCCGAGGCTTCCAAATAAACCTCCGAGAATCGAAACACCGCTTTACCGATGGACCGGCCGGATGAGGAAATGCGGAGAATACCCACGGCAGTTTATTCGGGAATTTAGCCACAGGAGCGGACGGCGAGCTCCACGTAATCCTCCGAGGATCCCAAGTCGCTACCTACGTGATCTCTAATTTTAGCAGGGGGGTACTTCCCAGGTTCGGGCATCGAAGCCGACATCAAATCAGCCCTAGTCCAGTCTGCAGATCGGAGGGACGTCCAAATCGCATATGGTCATCTCCATCGGCGGTAATGAGAAAGCGGATTGTGAGGCTGCATTCGAGTCAGTATCAATCAGAGGGTCAACGCGCACGGTAATGGAGGGGGTGCGAAAACCGAGGCGGGGTTTGGGACGCGGAGAGTGGGGTGGAGTAGACAGCCCCTTTGAGCCTATACCTGAATGCAGAACGGCAGAGGGCCTCAGAAGTGCTGGGTTCACATCGGCAAAGGAGACACCAGACCGTACGAATACGGCCCCTTGCCCCGCCTGACCCTGAACGCCGCTGGGTTATCTTTTGAAATTCGCAAATCCCGCCAACTGGGGGAGGTGTCTGCCGCCTTTGGACTTTGCTACCCAGGAAGGGATGAGTTCTGTTTCCGGCTCGGATTCCCGTCCTGGACTATTGAGGCATATATCTGTTCCGGGCCAGCCTCGAGTATGAGAAAATTGAGGTTCATGGTATATTGATAATTTCGATGATGTTGTTGTCGGGTGAGCTCGCAGTTGTTTTACCCCACACACCGATTGCCCTAATACAGTGAAGTCCCGTTCTAATAAACCTCCCGTTATAAGAAACGTCCAGCAAAAATTTGTATGGGAAAATATACCTCATTATTGGAAACTGCCAGCCGGTCTTGAGAGGGTTTCTTATAACGGGACATCACTGTACCCCCGTCCCCATTCACAACTATCATGCTAATTCCCCGTCGCATGCAGCAGACATTCAAGCTACAGTGGAATCTCGATATGTTAGCAACCCCTTCGGGACTGGCAGGAAGCTTCTTATAACATGAAATTTCCTATAACGAGGTATATTTTCCTGCATAAATTCTTCTGGGACCGTTGACCTGTTTCTTAGGTCGAGAGGTTTCTTATATCGAGAGTTCCTACATGCAAAATAATGACCGCATCCAAATAAACAAACGAGTGCAATTATCACAACCAAGCCCAACAAATAATGAAACCAAAAAAAAAAAACAGAGAATGCGACAGGCAAAAAATAAACAATCTGAGATATAATGCGATGCTAGAAAAACAGAAAAAAACAGGCTGATCATGGGCTTTTTCTTTTTATTTTTATTTTTTTTTTGTTGTTTGCGAGTTATTTTTTATTTTTTATATTTTGCCTGTCCCATTCTATGGATTTTCAAAAAGTCTCGTGGTTCATATCTTTGCGGGTGTAATGATAATTTGATAATTTGGGTTTTGTTTATTTCTTGTTGCAGTCATTGTCTTGTATGTAATGCGTCAGTTTTGCTCACTTGTAAACATTGGCTCCGCCTGAAACTAAATGTAAATATAAAGGCAAATTTCCAACCCGACACTGTTCCTGTTTGCGTTTGAGCCGAGAATGCGAGTGCCAGCAACCTAGCTGACATCTGCACGAAGCCCCTACTACGGCCTCATTTTCTTACTTTAAGGGAACAAATAATGCAAACAAGCCGATTAGCATTCTTTTTTTCCCACTGGGTTTTGAGGTTTTTTTAACGAGACTAATTGTACTTGTCAACCTTATTGCTATCCAGCAGTAGATGCTAAGGAGGGGTGTTGAAAAGCACGTGAGTCATATGATATCGTGGATGTTGCCACTCATGTCATACAATGACAATCACATGTCATTGCAGTCATCGCGACGGTCACTCACGTAACTACAGCATTTCCTGCTTTCCAGCAATACTTCCTGCTAGCTCTAGCATTATCCCTTCATGTATATAGAGCTCTTGTTGCGTCTCGAGAGAGGGGAACGGGTGGAGCGTTCTCACATACTCATATACTCATATACTCATATACTCATATACTCGCCCTGTCTTACCAGACATACGCATATCAGGTGAAGTGTTCCTTTATTGGCCATTCATCTGTTCATTCGCTGTCATGTTGTTATATGCAAGAACTGCATGACCTCTCATTCCAAGAATGGATAAGTTTTTCTCATGCCAAGACCCTCCAGCATACGAGTAGCGAGACTAATAGGAAGACACCTTGTTTGTCCTGTCAGAGAGAAATTTCCCTTGACAGTCGACCCTAGAAAAACAACACCACAACCACACAATGGCACGACAGGGTTATAATGTGCTAACGCTCCTACGATCAGACATCCCCTTACATGCTTTAGTGGGACCACCGAAGGCAGAGCACAACTGGGATGAGGATTCGTCGCTCGTGGAAATTTTTTTTTTTTTTTTTTTAAATACTCATTACTCCTATTCAATCCCAGTGAGGGGACTATGAGGAGCGACCCGGAAACCCGGGTGGATTCAGGACAAGGCAAGTTAATCTGCCAAGTCCGCAAAGAAATTGTCGCTCGTGGAAAGCGATGCTGGTGACGAGTCGTTCGTGGAAAGCGATGCTGGTGACGAGTCGTTCGTGGAAAGCGATGCTGGTGACGGGTCGTTCGTGGAAAGAGATGCTGGTGACGTGTCGTTCGTGGAAAGCGATGCTGATGATGTTGGGGCCCATGGTGACTATCGAGAGGCCAACGAAGACAACGATTCGAATTCCACAGGCCTTAGTGGGGACGAGGAGGAGTCAGATCTGGAGGCAGAGAACAGTGAAACCACCGATGCCTGGATGGCCAAGGTATCCAGTATTCGGGATCAGGGTGACAGCTGCCAACCATCCTTGTACTCCACAGCCAACGTTGGTCCCCCTGGCGGGGCTGCCTTCAAACCTTTTGACCGTGGCCTGGTGTGGCTAAGCCTGACTATTATCCCACGCCTCCCTGTCCCTCGGGTCAACACCGCTCCCGGTCCAACAACAAGCGTCTTCCGGTCGTTAATTGCTGCATCGAAGCCCTACGCTGATCTATTAGGCTTGGTCACCGTGGCAATGTCTGCAGCGGCCATGAGGGCGACGGGCATTGTGGGTGGCAGACTACCTGGGCGGGGTCCGGCAAAAGCTATCCCACAACCTCTGTTTGCGACGGTGGGGTGTTGTCATAGGGATGATACAGGAGCAGGTATAGTCCCCCACCTCGGTGAATCAGGGAAGCCATGTCTAACAAGGGGGACCAATAGTGTTATCAGATGCCCACCTCATTTATGACGACCCAAGCTATAACGCCTTTCTGAACTACCTGTGTGCCAAGCTAGCCCCAAACGGAACGCAGAGCAATAGGCGGGGGGAGAAGCATATGGTGGGACAATCTAACTGTCCATGTGGGTGCGGGGTAGTCTGTTGGCAGAACGGGAATGGCGATGAATTAGGGTTACATGTGCGTGTGGGCATTGTCGTTGAAATGACCTAGGCAGAGGGTTGAAAGTAACTACTGGAGGTTACTGCGGTGATGGGATATAGAAGAACTAGAGAGTGGAGAGGATGACCATGGCATGAATAACACAATCACGATATGAGTAGCACAATTACGATATGAGTAGCACAATCACGATCGGATCAGTGTGAAGGAAATGTCGCTCCCTGTCATTCTCCGTTCCGTTTCCTGTTCTCTCCTTTTATCCACCTCTGTCCTATCTCTTTTAATCCCATGATGCTACTGTGGCTAAATTCCAGAGTAGAATTCTCCGCATTTCCTCATCTGACCTTTGGGTTCGGTAAAGTATACCCGCCACCCTTCCTCCAGTCAGATAGCCCGATGTTTTGATTCTCGGAGATTTTTTAGGGAAGCCTCCGGGGGCTGACGGCTGTAGTATTGTGGAAGGCTACAAACCGCGGGGGGGGGGGGGGGGGGGTCTTACGTCAGGACATGCCCTGATGGTGTGTTGCGTCCTTGGTGCATTGCTGGCAGTGTTCTCAACAGGCCACGGCCTGAATAGCCTGAACCATGGCCTGAATAGCCTGGACCACGGCCTGAATAGCCTGAATAGCCTGAATAGCCTGGACTACGGCCTGGACGGCCTGAATAGTCTGGACGGCCTGATTACGGCCTGAATAGCCTAGGCCAGCCTGAGGCCGGTCCAGGCTATTCAGGCCTTCTGAGGTCAGGCCGGGGCCGCCCCAGGCGGTTTCAGGCCCGCACGGACCTCGGCCCCCAGGCCAGGCTTCAGGCGGCCTGGTCGGCGGCCGGGCCGGTTGAGAACGCTGAGGTTAGTTATGCGTGCTCACATTTGGTCAGCGCAACGCTCACACCTGCATCAAGTAAACTTGCTCGGTCGCTTACCGCCCACTGGGAGAAACGTCAGCTATGCGTGCACTTATGGCAAGCCTGGCAATGCTTAATCGGAGGCATTGCTGTGTCGACGCGGGAGGCATTGCTGTGTCGACGCGGGAGGCATTGCTGTGTCGACGCGGGAGGCATTGCTGTGTCGACGCGGGAGGCATTGCTGTGTCGACGCGGGTGTCATTGTTGTGTCGACGTGTGAGGTATTAGAGATATGGCTTAAAGTGATTACTTGGTTGTTTCTGTTAGAGAAGTCAGTTATGTATGCTCACATTTGGTCAGGGCAACAACGCTCTCACCTGTATCAATTGAACTTGGTCGGTCGTTTAACAAACGCTGTAGATAGGTCAGCTATGCGTGCAAATATTGTANGTCTGGCAATACTCTCACTTCATGAGTTTCCTTGACTTGTGTTGTGGGAAACGCCCTTGAGGTTG